>JAOTQR010000011.1:5142644-5156458 GCA_025774065.1 Solanum ossicruentum
ATATATGCATGCTTTTCTGTGTATTCTGGGAGCTGCTGCAGGTGCGGTTAGTCAATAAAACAGAGGAAACTCTGCCGGAATTTCGGTAGAATTCTCGGCTGTGATTATAAAGGATTTCGACTTAGTAGGTGATTACGTGATCAAGCACATGATCTACATTCAAATTAGCTTTCTCTTCATCCAAAATTAGACATGCATCATCTTCTTTATACCTTGGACCTCATCAGAATTTTTCAGAGCATCATCCAAACTTTTTTCAGGTACCAAAAGTCCCTCCTACACTAATATTCGACCAACTAATACAAAATTGATATTCGGTGTTTCCTTCACATCACTTGCATTATTCTTATTGTTAGAGACTTTATTTTCAGCTTTTTTTGAATTTTATCTCGTGCATCACCTTGCAATTGTTCCATATTTTTTGTTTTGTCACCTTGATGTCCAATGTCATCTTGATAACTCTCTCCCCATTTATTTTTCTTGATCATTAGTCGACAGTTAACATCTTCATGACCTTGGTCCTTACAACAGGTACAATACAAAGGAAGATTATCAAACACAACTTGTTGATAATGTTCAACAAGCTTACCAGATTGTTCATCCAAAAAATGCATCCTTACTCGTTTCAGATGTTTGTCCAGAAGATCAAGAATGACCTTAACTTTAGCTGTGCTAGGTCTTGTCCTATATTGAGTAGTTTTATCTATGGATACTAGCTTACCTGTAGACAATGCAATGGATAACAAAGGTCTTCGAGCAAAAAGAATTGGCGGCAGATCCCGAAGTGACACCCACGCCAAAGCTTTTGAAGTTTCTTCTTTGGGATTAAGGTTTTGTGTACATGAAAAGTTACTGAACAGATGTTGTTTCCCAATGAAGTGAAGATAACTAAACTATTTTGAAAGAACGGAGCAAAAATCTTCATAAAGATCGCAACGAATTAAAAGACGTCACGCTGCAAGTGAACCAATTGAAAAATGCCCTTTGATGGCCAACTGTTATGGAATTAATTTAATCAATTCGTGTAAGCTTGGTGCACCATAGAAAAACTTCATAATCATTGCTTGATGAAGTCCTTGTTCAACCACATACTCATCTAATTCCATAAAGTAAACTGGATTGTTGGTTCCTCATGTATTAATTGAATAGGTTTCAATATTATTTTGGTCATTGCTATAGGATTAGTATTCATTAAAGATACATATGTCACGTTAGAATTTGTCTCTCCTACGGTTTAAGACTGGGGAGAGTCAACGGTAGCCACCGGAGCACAGCCGCAGGTTAGATTTTTTTCTGAAGAAAATGAACGTTATGTGTAGAACGTATAATAATTTCTTTTCTTAAGTTTTTCTTTGGTACTTCAACTTTCTTTGACAATCTTTCCAAAATATTAAAGTTTAATTCGTAGAGGCACCCATTGGAGAAACAAATTTATTAATTTTATGTTACTAGTCTTTTTTTTCTGTGACACAATTAGAGAGATCACTCACTTAATATTTAAAAAATTAACACTAAAGCCTGCATCTTTATATGATTTGTTTCTAGTTAACGATATATGAAGATTTTACATTCTTTAAATTATGAACAGAATGAACTTTGAATGCTGATGAAGTTTTTATGACTTCAATTCAGTTTCAAATTCAGACGGGATAGAAAATCAAGAAGTTTTGATATCTAGAAACTAAAAGTACAACATTATTTTATGGTTGACAATGAAGTTTTTATATTCTTCAATTTAAAGGAGTAGAAAATCAAAAGATTTTAGTCTAAAAAGATCAGTCATAATTCCATGAAGTAGAAAACTACAAAAGTTTTTAGTCTCCAAACAAAATACAGAGTATTAATAATAAAAGTATATTCTACGCAAATCACCTAATGAATTTCTATCCTAAAATTTATGAAATAAATTTCATGACTTATAAAGGATAGAAAAAGAAATAAACAAGGGAAATAAGGTTAGAACTCGATTTTTACTCGTATTGGATCATATCTCTCTCTCTCTGCAATGATGCCATGCAAATAACTTTTCTTGTTGTCAAATGTCGCTTAGGTCTTTATTCATGATTAATTTCTTTGAATTAAGTTCATTGAGAGATACCTCCAACATTAGATGTACTACACACAATAACATTTCTTTGAACATACCAGAATCATACAAACACCATGGCAATAACTTTAAAAGATATATTGTGCTCCAATCTAAATTTTTTTCTAAACAAATCATAGGATGACCACAGAAAAAATAACAACAAATACATTATAATTTTCTTAAATAGATAAAACAAAATAATAAAACAAAGTAATTTCCCTAAGATTGTTGTTCGACCTGTATTACTAAAATACTTAGACACAAATTTTTGCAATACAAAACATTTGTAGAAAAAATTTTTGTGGAACAAAAAAATTGTGAAAATAATAAACACAAGGATTCTAACAAATTTTCAAAATCAGAAATTAAAACTAGTAATGAAAATAGAATCGGTAAAGAAAAATAAAAATAGATAGAAACAAAGAAAATCGAGCTCACTGAATGCACATTGTATCCTTAAGAAAACTATTCCGCTCAAGTACCCAAGGTTAACAAAATATATCCTCTCAAGATAGAGTAATTTTATTCACCAATGTATTGGTACCAAAAAAATAGTGTCAGCAAGCTACTCAACGGGAGCAAAATACACTAGAAAACTAGATTTAATTGTGCAAAAGAAGAAAAAATTCAGAAATTTCGGTCACATAAATGAGAGAAAAATGTTCTATCTATATACAAGAAAATGTGCTTATTATGCCTAAAGGTCACAATCATTAAAACAAATCATGATCCTTCGCAAAAGTTATAACCTCTCAGAAAAGTTGTAATTCTTCAAGAAAGATTATAATTTTTCAAAAAAGTCATAACTCTTTATTTGTTATTCACACGTTCCAAAACTCAACATAAATGGGCTTCCTCCTTTTGAAATTGATTAAACAAATTGTCACTGTAATCATTTAAAATTTATTAAATATAAATTTTGAAATGACTCGAATTATATTAAATTCATGAATATATTAGTGCAAATAAATATTATGGATTAATATAATTGGATTAATCATTTAAGTCCAATAGATATAGATTTAATTAAAACTCATGTTAATTGATTTTAGGTTACAATGAAAGAGTCCAAATTAATAAGCCCAATATTGTTTCACTGATGATGCTCGCGCTTCAATAAGAAAGTGGTTGTTGTCATCTACTACCCTAACCGAGGTTAGGATCGAATCCACAGGGAATACAGGACTTGATTACAATACTTTACCATTGCTCATTTATAGTATTTATGAGTACAATCTCTAAATGGGGGGGAGGGGGGGGGGTTTGTGATTCAAAAACAAAATAAAACTATCACTAGTTATAATGCAAGGTAACACTCAATTTTGGGGATAACTTGGGAATTGTGTTCCCATGGTTTGTCGACTTGATTACCCTAGATAACATAAATACAATTGGTGATTTGCATGCAGGACGGTAACTTAGGTTCTTCCATCCCTCTTATGAAAGTAAAGGTCGAATTTCACCATGTCACTTGGTCGGTAACCATGGCGTGCCAACTAACCATTACCTATTGTCCCAGTCAACCTACCCTTGGTTAGGCTTGGTTGATTAGACGAGAATCGTGGAGCAAATGCCACAAATATTTTTACAAAGTTCAATAATTCAAACATTTAAACACTCAAGTTCAAGAACAAGCTTAAAAGCTCTTTAACTTAACATCAAACTCAAGAACAAATTCAAGTTTCAAGAACAAGATCAAGAACAAATTCAAATTCAAGATCGAGTTCAAGAACAAATTCCAGATTCAAGATCAAGCTCAAGAGCCCTTGAATTTACTCTTAAAAAGGTGAATCACAGGATTTATAGAGATTTTAACATTTGCATTTTGAAATCAAATACTATAAATTATTCGCGATATTTTCGTTCTTGATTATTATTGTCTTGACGTGAATTTATTGTCTACAAATTCTGGCACGCCCAGTGGGATAATCTCTACCTCTCATCTCAACTTTTCAAGCATCAAAGAACATTCAAATGGCTTCCAAGAAGATTAACTCCCAATTATCTTTCTCCAAGGCTGCTGACTCCAAGTTCTCTGCTGCAATGGAGGGAATTCTTGATGTTACCTTTGGGAGCTTTGGTGTTGTTACAAGGAGAAAGGCTACTATGCTAGGAAACAAACACTTCATATGTCGTCCACATCAGTTCCTGTCTTTGGGTCTTCAACTCTGAAAGGAGTAAGATCCTCTACAAATGTTGCGGATGAAGGAACTAGTATTGCTGAAAAGATGGAAAGAACTTTAGCTTCACTTGAGCTTCCTGGTTCTAAGAACTCCATCGCAAAGAAAGGCTCAAGTGATATGATTCCTGTGAAGATTGACTTGCACAAAAGTCCATCGCCAATGGCTATGCAAGTGATGGTAACTGATGTTTCATCCGTGGAAGAGCAACCTACGACTTTGGTAAAGATGATTAAGGGATTAGCCAAGCATGTGCAAAGTCAAGAATCCCGCATTGACAAGTTGATAGATAGGATGGCTGGTTTACTAGATGGAGAATCTAGTCATGCGTCTGGAAAAGGTGTTAAATTTCACGAGACTAAAAATCCTACGAAGCAAACATCACATAACAAGGAGGTATTGGTCTCTCCTAAGGGGATGATCCCACTTGATCGATTGAAGGAGTTCATTGAAGGGACTATCAAGGATAAGTATGAGGTCTCTACCAAGTCTTCCCACATGTATGCCAGGCCCTACACTGCAAGGATTGATAACCTCAAAATGCCTGCCTGTTATCAACCTCCTAAGTTCCAATAGTTTGAGGGGAAAGGAAATCCAAGCAATATGTTACGCACTTTGTAGAGACATGTAATAATGTTGGGACATATGGAGACTATCTTGTCAAGCAGTTCGTCTGCACTTTAAAGGGAAATGCATTTGACTAGTACACTAATCTTGAGCCTAATTCTATTGATAGTTAGGAGCAAGTGGAACATGAATTCCTTAATCGCTTCTACAGCATGAGACGCACTGTAAGCATGGTAGAGCTCACGTATACTCGTCAGAGAAAGGATAAACCAATCATTGATTTCATAAATCAATGGAGAAATGAGAGTTTAAATTGGAAAGATAGCCTCAGTGAAGCCTCTGCTATAGAAATATGTATCCAAGTGATGCACTGGGGCTTCTTTACATCTTACAAGGAATCAATCCAAAGTCTTTTGAAGACTTGGCTACTCGTTCCCACGATATGGAGTTGATCATGTCTTCTGCCAGAAAGGATGGGATGCATGTTCATGATCTTAGCAAAGGAAAGGATAAACAGGAGCCCAGGAAATGGCATAAATTTGTGCCCAAGAACGACAACAAAGAATTCATGAATGTCAATGTGGCGCCTGTGAAGTTTACTATGAAAGAAAGTAAGAAGCAAAGAGTAAAGACAACTTTTCAAGAGCATCCAAATTGAAAGTTGACCTTGAGGGAGATGCAAGAAAAGGAATACCCTTTTCTGGATTCTGATATTCCTGAATTTTTTGATAAATTGATTGAGCTAAAGCTCATTGAGTTGACAAAGATGAAATGGCCCGATGAAGTTGGGAAGAATGATGACAAAACTTATTGCAAGTATCATAGACTTGTAGGTAACCCTCTTGAAAAATGTTTTGTCTTCAAGGATAAAGTTATGCAATTGGCAAACGAAAAGAAAATTATCCTTGATGATAGTAAGGAGAGCTCCAATCAAATCTCTATCATATTTGGCTCGCTTGACCCAATCTGAATATGTACATCTGAAGAGGAAAGGTCATTAGAGTGAGAAAAGTCCCAAAATGATACAGATAATGATGAAGGCTAGATTCTTATAACTAAGCGAAAACGCAACAAGACTAGTCCACAGAAAGAATCATTTGAGAAATCGATCAGAAAAAGGGTAGTGGGGAGATCAAAGAAGCAGAAGTAAGTCAAACGTCCAAAGAGGTCAATGGTAGAAGTACATCACTACCAAAAACAGTGATGTCCAGTGACTTTGGGGGAATTCCTGCCAAGTTGGTTATGTATGGAGGCTACTCAAGATAATATAGGAGTCATGTTTCAGTGCTGGCAAGGGAGAAACAATGAATGAAACTCCATCGAAGGTGTCTCTTGCTAACAAAGATGAAACACCAAGTGATATCTCACCAAAGATGTCTCCTGCGGACAAGAAAGAAGCGATGTCTGAAATCCCATCGAAAGCATCCCCCTCATCTTTCGAGAAGTCTATGGAACCTCTTCTTCAAGAAGTAAGTGCATTTGATACAAAGATCACATTTACAGATGATGATCTTCTATTTGGTGAAACTCTACATAATCATCCTTTGTAGTGGTAGGTCACGTACTAGAGAAGAAGATAAATAAAATCTTGATAGATGAAGGGTTTGGGGTCAACACTCTGCCCATTCACACAATGAAAGAGCTTGGCATCATGACTGAAGAACTTAGCGAAAGTTGTTTGTTGATACAAGGATTCAATCAAGGGGGGCAGAGGTCTATAGGCTCTATTAAGCTTGAAATTCATATGATTGATTTGCGATCAAGTGCATGGATGCATGTGATTGGTGAAATGACTTCATATAACATATTACTTGGAAGGCCTTGGGTGCACGAGAACAAAATTATCTTATCTTCTTACTATTAATGCTTGAAGTACCTCAAAAATGGAATTGAAAGGAAAATAGTTGTTGACAATAATCCTTTTATTGAAGTTGAGTCACATTTTGCTGATGTAAAGTTCTATTTGAAAAGTTATGTTGTAAAAGGGGTAAACCTTGAGGGTGTCAAACCGACCAAATCTCATAAGCTTAAAGGCCAAGCAATTGATGTGGCCATTGAAAAGGGCAAAGTCAATATTGGGGAGCCTAGCACTTGTCCAAATAAGGGGAAGACCATGCCCTCGAAGGGAAAGCCAGCCTCTACACTTTGTTATGTTCTAAAAGTGAAGAAAGAAGAGGGTCAATCATCCGCTATGCAAGGGATGTGCTAGGAGGGTTGACTCTTCCTATCAAACGGATTGATCCAATAAACTTGTCTTCAAAGCCGCTGGGAAGTTTTGTGTGTCACTCCCTACAAAATGTACAGAAGGCTTTGATCCAAATGACTATAACTTATTTGCAAAGGCTGGCTAACCCTAATGAGTTTTCTAGGCTAGGGAAACTCCCATCAGAAGGCATGACTAGGAAAGCATGCGAAGACTTAGGCTATAGCCAACCACCACCAGTTTGCATCTCCATAAGAAGGGCAAGCAATAACTACATTACTATAGAAGATAAGTCTGCTTCTACTAATAAAAGGCCTTCTGTCTTTGATAAACTTAGACAACCGGCAGGGAGAACTTCTATGTTCAAAAGGTTGGGCCCATTGAAAAAGAGCAATAACAAGCATAAAAAAAGTTACTTAAAGTAACGACACTTGCTTCACCTATGATCCAAAAGGGTTTCAAAAGTGTAATTCCTTCTAGAATGAAAAGATGGGTGGAATGAATAGTTTAGAGGTAAATAGGTTCTAAAAGTGAAGGCTCACACTATGGTTTATAACAAAGAGCATAAGGAAGATGAAGAAAGCATAGGCTCCTCATGTCATGTAACAACTTAGATTGAGAATGATTCCTCTTGCCAAATAAAGATTGATGGAGATCTGGGAGGTATTGTTTGGTGCAATCAGATATCTGTTAATGAAAATGATTTATAGGAAGAGGAGGATTCTAGAGAGGCCCCACTAGAATTTGAAGAAGGAGTGAAGACAATAATAGATCCCTTAAAGGAAGTTAACCTTGGCATTGGTGAAGATTCGAGGCTAACTTACTTGAGTGCTTTTCTAAAAGCTGATGAAGAAATGGCTTATATGAATATACTCAAAGAATACAAGGATGTCTTTGCTTGTAGCTATAAAGAAATTCCTGGCTTAAACCCAAAATAGCAGTCCATCAATTGGCGGTCAAGCACGATGCTCGTCCTGTCAAGTAGGCTCAAAGAAGTTTAGGCTAGACTTGGTTCCATTGATTGAGAATGAAGCTAACAGACTCATTGAGGCAGGCTTAATTTGTGAAGTTAAATACCCTATGTGGATTTCATGTATTGTTCCTATGAGGATGAAGAATGGTCAAATTCGAGTTTGAGTTGACTTCAGAGACCTCAATAATGCATGCCCTAAAGATGAGTTCCCTCTACCCATTCTGGAGCTAATGATTGATGCTACGACTGGTTATGAGGCGATGTCAGTCATGTATGTTTCTTCTGGTTATAACCAAATTCGAATGCCATCGAAGGATGAAGAATTCACAATATTTTGCACATCCAAAGGTATTTATTGCTACAAGGTAATGCCTTTTGGTTTAAAGAATACTGGTGACATATATCAATAGGCTATGCAAAATATATTTGATGACTTACTCCACAAAAATGTCGAATGTTATGTTGTGACTTGGTGGTGAAGTCGAAAAGGAGGCATGACCATTTGAAAGACTTGAGAATGGTGTTTGAGCTACTTCGAAGGTATCAACTGAGGATGAATCCATTAAAATGTGTTGTCGGGGTCACTTCTATAAAGTTTCTTGGCTTCATTGTGTGACATCGGGGAATTGAGATTGATCAAGCCAAAGTTAATGCAATTTTGAAGATGCCTGAGCCTCAAAATATTCATGAGTTGAAAAAAAAGCCTTCAAGGAAGGTTAGCCTACTTGAGGAGATTCATCTCGAATCTAGATGGAAGATGCCAACCATTTAGTCACCTCATGAAGAAAAGGGTCCCTTTCAAGTGGGATCAAACATGTAGCAAAACCTTTAAAAGTATAAAGGTGTATCGGGCAAAACCTCCAGTTCTAGCGGCCCCTATGCCTGGAAAACCATTGATACTTTACATTGCGGCACAAGAAAAGTTCGTGGGAGCCTTACTAGCTCAAGAAAATAGTGAAGGCAAAAAAATTCTCTTTATTACTTGAGCAAGATGATGACACCAGATGAGTTGAATTATTCACAAATCGAGAAGTTGTGTTTGGCACCTGTCTTTTCTATTCAGAAAATGAAACACTATTTTCAAGCGCACATCGTCCATCTTATTCCTAAGGCAAATCCCATCAAATTTGTTATGTCGAAACCAGTCCTAACCGACCGACTAGCAAGATGGTACCTTTAGTTCCAACAATTTGAGATTCTATACATCCCTCAAAAGGCTATGAAAGGATAAGTATTAGTAGATTTTTTGGCAGGCCATCCTATACCAGACAATTGGGAATTGACTTACGAGCTTCCCGGCGAGGATGTGTTGGCCATCGAGATTCAACCTCCTTGGAAAATATACTTTGATAGGGTTGTACATCATGGAGGAGCTGGTGCAAGCATCGTATTTGTCACTTCACAAGGAGAAGTCTTACCATTCTCCTTCACATTGAAACAACATTGCTTAAATAATATCGCAGAATATCAAGCGTTAATACTTGGACTCGAAATGGCTGTTGACATGAAGCAATTATGATAGCAAGTCTTTGGTGACTCTCAATTGGTAATTAAGCAACTTTTGAGAAGCTATGAGGTCAAAAAATCTGAACTTCATCCCTATCACTGCTATGCCCAGAAG
Source organism: Solanum ossicruentum (assembly GCA_025774065.1). Classification (NCBI taxonomy): domain Eukaryota; kingdom Viridiplantae; phylum Streptophyta; class Magnoliopsida; order Solanales; family Solanaceae; genus Solanum; species Solanum ossicruentum. Next base: position 5,152,278 of record JAOTQR010000011.1, read on the forward strand.
TTGATAGGATGACTCGGAGATGTGACTTTACAACATATACCAAGGAAGGAAAACAAAACAATCAATGCCTTAGCTACTCTAGCCTCCACTCTAACTATCCCAGAGAAGACACAAGTTGTTGTCTGTCGAAAATGGGTTGTACCAACAAATGAAGATGAATATAAAGTAGAGTGTCTCGTTGTTGTGATCAAGGTTGATCAAGATGATTGGCATCAAGCTATTATCGACTACTTGTGTTATGAGATACTCCCAGAAGATACAAGGAGAAGGACTGACATTCGGTACCGGTCACCTCATTTTCTTTACTACAAGGACACATTGTATAGGAGATCATTTGAGAGAACGCTTTTGCGGTGTTTGGGGGGAGGAAGAAGCGGCCCAAGCCTTGCAAGAGGCATATTTAGGAGTATGTGGATCACATCAGTCTGGACTGAAACTCCACTTTTTCACATAAAAAGAATGGGGTATTATTGGCCAACTATGGTGAAAGATTTTTTAGACTACGCTCGAAGGTGCAAGGCTTGCCAATTCCATGCTAATTTCATACATCAACCACCTAAAGTTTTACTCCTAACTATTACATCATGGTCAATTGATGCTTGGGGATTAGATGTTGTTAGACCACTTCCAAAATCTTCTGGCGGACACTTATACATCTTGGCTTCGACAGATTACTTCTCAAAATGTGCCGAAGTTGTAGCTTTTAACGAAGTTAAGAAGGAGAATGTCGCGAACTTTATTCGAGTAAACATTATCTATCATTTTTCCATTCCACGATACATAATAACGGACAATGGCAAGCCATTTGATAATAAGTTGATGAATAAAATCTGTGATCTCTTTGGTTTTTAGCAGTGAAAATCTTCTATGTACAATGTTCCCGCCAATGGTCTAGCTGAGGCATTCGATAAGATTTGTGCAATCTATTGAAGAAAGTTGTCTTTAAGTCCAAGAGAGATTGACACGAAAGAATGGAAGAATCCTTGTGATCATACAAGACAACATACCGTACATCAACTCACGCAACCTCATACTCACTTGCTTTTGGAGTTGAGGTAGTCCTTCCACTCGAGCATCAAATATCTTCCTTATGACTGGTTATCCAAGAAGGGCTCACAGAAGAAGGAGATGCCCGACTACGTCTTGCTGAATTAGAAGCACTTGAAGAAAAGAGATTGGAAGCCCAACAAAACCTTGAGTGTTATCAAGCTCGTTTGTCTCGTGCTTTCAACAAAAAGGTTCATTCGAGGTGTTTTCAAGTTGGAGACCAAGTCCTTGCAATAAGGAGGCCCATTATCAATTCATGCAAGTCCGGGAGAAAATTTACCTCAAAGTGGGATGGACCATATATGGTACAAGAAGTATACTCAAATGGTGCCTACAAGCTTGTCGATGCAAATGGAATAAGGATCGGCCCTATAAATGCAAAATTTCTTAAGAGGTACTATCCTTAAGGCAAATGATGCTCCTTGAAGTATGAGTATAAAGTTGCATGATACTCTAGCCCGCAAGAGTATAAACTGTGTACGACACCCGAAAAAAAAAACTCTCCCCAGAACTACGTTGTGACTTGATTCTCTTTAAACATTGGGAACTTTGTAAAGTCTTGCATTGGGAGTCCCTTATGTTTAAACATTGAGAATTTTGTAAAGCCTCATATTGTTGGTTCCCTATGTTTAAGCATTTAGAACAGCGAAAAGCCTCGTATTATTGGTTCCCTATGTTTAAGCATTTAGAACAGCGAAAAGTCTCATATTATTGGTTCCCTATGTTTAAGCATTTAAAACAGCGAAAAGTCTCGTATTGTTGATTCCCTATATTTAAACATTTAAAACAACGAAAAGCCTCATACTGTTGGTTCTCGATGTTTAAAAGTTTAGAATAACGGAAAGCCTCGTACGATTGGTTCCCTATGTTTAAACATTTAGAACAGCGGAAAGCCTCATATTGTTGGTCCCCTATGATTAACAACTGAAAGCCTCGTAGTGTTGGTCCCCTATATTTAAATATTTAAAACAACATAGAGCCTCGTTTTGTTGGTCTCTTATGTTTAAACATTTAGAACAACGTAAAGCCTCGTTTTATTGGTCCCATATGTTTAAATATTTCGAACAGTGTAAAACTTCAAATTGATGATCTCAAAACAGGGAGATAGAACATATCTCTTCACACCTTGAGATCAAATTCTTGTGTCATAGAATCCACAAAGCACAAATGTCACTTTATTTGCCTACCCAAAAAGAAAAAGGGACAAAAAAAAAAAGAAAAAGAAAAAGGACAAAAAAAAAGAAGAGAAGAAGAAGAAAGTCATACCTCCACAAAGACACCTGGATTAGATTTCAATTTTAATTGAAAATTATGAAGAAGCACACCTCTATTTATAATATATTGTCCATAAAGAAAAAGGAAAAAAAAAAAAAGAAAAAAGGTAAGAATGAAAAAAAGGAAAAACAAAAGAATAAGGGAGAAGAAAAAAAAAAGAAAAGGAAAGAGAGAGAGAGAAAAAAAAAGAAGTGGTTAGGAGGACCACAAAACAAGGGAAAAGAGGAAAAGAAGAAAGAAAGGGTTAAATTTTTTTTTTTCAAATAAGGTAAAGTTGAAAATAATTTTCTTTTCTACATGGTATTATAGTAATAAAGCTATAGTATTATCATATTATGTCAATATCTTGTTTATAATATTATAATAATTATTATTATTATCTTAAATTAATACTTCAAATCTAGTCTTCAAATGATAAAATATTCCGACAAGACTTGAAGCATGGGACATTTAGAATCATTTAAAATTTATTAAATATAAATTTTGAAATGATTCGGATTATATTAAATTCATGAATATATTAGTCCAAATAAATGTTATGGATTAATATAATTGGGTTAATCATCTAAGTCTAATAGATACGGATTTAATTAAAATTCATGTTAATTGATTTGGACTACAATAAAATAGTCCAAATTAATAAGCCCAATATTGTTTCATCCAAGAGGCCCATCTTGGTGCCATGTGTCAAATGATGTAGCACGTCAAGTCAAACAAAGAAGCCAATGTGACCATGTCATGTATCAAAATGATAAGCCCATCTCCTTAAAGCTCAACACGCCATGTCACTTAAATTTGATTGGTCAAATGGAAGTCTTCCGGTCTTCATAACTCAAAGAAAGGAGAAGAATTCTGACAAAAAAGCTAGAGAAGCTTGTGGATTAAACGCCGCAAATTTCTTTACAAAGTTCAAGAATTCAAACATTCAAGTATTCAAGTTCAAGAACAAGTTTAAAAGCTCTTCAACTTAAGATCAAACTCATGAACAAATTCAAGTTTCAAGAACAAGATCAAGAATAAATTCAAATTCAAGATCGAGTTCAAGAACAAATTCCAGATTCAAGATCAAGCTTAAGAGTCCTTGAATTTACACTTGAAAAGACGAATCAGGGGATTTATAGAAACTATAACACTTGCATTTTGAAATCAAATACTATAAATTATTCGCGATATTTTCGTTATTAATTATTATTTTCTCGACGTGAATTTATTGTAGTCATATAAATTGATATGGAGACATAAGAGGCTTAAGGTGAAAGTGTCAAATGGCTTAAATAAAATTTTTAGCCCAGCTGATACGTACGGAAAATCTGACGTATTAGCCTGGTTAATTGGGGGATTTTTTTTTCTTTTTTTTGCAAGTACAACGTTATACAAAAAACAATTACACTGAACAAGTGTTTAAATAAAAGAATGAGAGAGAATTAATTTGATGTATAAAAGGTTTTTGTTTATTAGCATTTTAATATTGACTTTTTTGTAATATTAGTTTGCTTTAGTTGGCAAGAAATAAGTGATACGTAGTGTTAGTCTTGATTTATTTTAACAATGTGGACCCCGCAGTAAATTAGTTATTTTTTTAAAAAAAAGTGTAGATGTGAATTGTGATTTATTCAAATTAAATTAAAGTTATAAATTGAAATAGAGACGGCAAGAATTGTTTAAACAAAAAAGGGCCTAAAATATTTTTGAATTATTTATCTATTAGGCCTTAAATGTCTCTGTAATTTATCTTTGGATCCAAAAATGTCATTTATTTATTTTTTTGCTTACTTATACCCTTAAAACTAATAACTCTCTCTCTTTTCTTTTTTTTTAATCAAATATTTATTATATTTTATTTTCTTATGAAATAAAAT
>JAOTQR010000011.1:5156558-5172367 GCA_025774065.1 Solanum ossicruentum
GCAAAATTCACTTGTTTCCATACTCACGCACCATAAGTTATTTAAGTTTAAAATATACCTCGATCACAATAATTTTTTCGAAAGAGCAATTGACCTCCATTTAGTTAATTACGGGGTCTAACATTTGGATTTTGATATTTCTCAAATATTTGATAAGTTGGTTGAACTAAAGCTCATCGAGTTACCAGATATGAAATGGCCCAATAAAGCTGGAAAGGTTGATGATCCAAACTATTGAAAATATCATAGACTTTTGGGTCATCCTCTTGAAAAGTGTTTTGTCTTCAAAGTTTAAGTCATGCAATTGGCTAGGGAGAGAAGATTATCCTTGATGATGAGAAAGCTAGTTCTAACCAAATCTCCATCACTTTTGGCTCGCTTGACCCGATCCAAATATATACCTCTAAAAAGGAGAAGTCTTTGTACCCAACAAAATCCAAACTAATAGAGATGATGATGGAAGTTGGATTCTCGTGACTAGGCGAAGACACAACAAGACAAGTTCATGAAGAGAATTATCTAAGAAATCGACCAGAGGAAGGATGGTGAGGAGACCAAAGAAGCAAAAGCTAGTCATACATCCAAAGAAAGAAAGGGCGGAAGTGCATCACTACTAGAAGACATGACGTCCTGTGACTTATAGAGAGTTCTTGCCAAGTTGGTTTCATACTGGAACTGCCCAAGACAATAATGAGGCATCATATTTTTACATTGACAAAGGAGTGACGGTAGGTGAAAGCACATCCAATATGTCTCCAATGGATAAAGAATAAGCAACAGGCAAAACCTCATAAAAAATGTCTCTCTTATCTTTTGTGAAGCCTGCAGAACCCTCTTCTCAAGAAGCACAAGCATGTGATACAAAAATCACATTTATAGAGGATGATCTCTTCTTTGGTGAAAAGCTACATAATCGTCCTTTGTACATGGTGGGTCACGTGCTAGAGAAGAGGATAAATAGAATCTTGACTGATGAAGGATCTAGGGTTAACATTTTCCCCATCCATACATTGAAAGAACTGGGCATCACAATTGAGGAGCTTAGTGAAAGTCGTTTGTTAATACAAGGATTCAATCAAGGGGGGCAGAGGTCTATAGGCTCCATTAAGTTAGAAATCCATATTGGTGATTTGCGATATAGTGCATGGATGCACGTGTATAATGCAAATACTTCATACAATATATTGCTTGGTAGGCATTTGGTGCATAAGAACGAAATTGTCTCATCCTCTTACTACCAATGTTTGAAGTATCTCCAAGATGGAATTAAGAGGAAAATAGTTGTTGATGATAATCCTTTCACTGAAGCTGAGTCACGCTTTGTTGATGCAAAATTCTATCTGAAGAATTATATTACGGAGGAATCAAAACTCGACAATGTCAAATAGACCAATCCCAATGCACTTGCCAGCAAAAGATCTGATATGATGGTTGGAAAGGTCAAGGCCGATATAGGGGAGTTAGTGTCTTATCCAGATAAAGGGAAGATCCTCGAAAAAGAAGCTAACTTGTGTACCCTGCTATGTTCCAAAGGTAAAGAAAGAGGCAAGTCAATCATCTAATGTTCAGGGAAATGTACTGGGAGGGCTAACTCTTCCTATCAAATGCATTAATGCAATCAACTTTTCTTCAAAGCTACTGGGAGAGTTTGTGGCTCAAAATCCACCACAGGATATGTCACTCCCTACAAAACGTACAAAGGGCTTTAATCCAAATACTTACAAGTTATTTGCAAAGGCTGGATACAACCCTAATGAGCCATCTAAATTAGGAGAACTCCCATCAGATGATGTTACCAGGAAAGTGCGCGAAGGTTTGGGCTATAGCCAACCACCTTGAGTCCATATTTCCATAAGAAGAGTAAGTAACAATTACATCACCATCGAAGATGAGTCCTCTTCTTCTAACAAAAGACCTTCTGTCTTCGATCGACTTGGGAAACCTATTACTTCTGTGTTTGAGAGGTTGGGACAATTAAAGAAAGAAAATAAGAAGCATCAGAGAAGTTACCTAAGGGTGACAACACTTACTCCACTTATCCAAAAGGACATCCAAAGCACAATTCCCTCGAGGATGAAGCGAAAAGTGAAACTCATGGTGTCATGTGGAGAGGTGCTAACAACAAAGGCTCACACTATGGTTTACACTAAGGAATGTGAGGAAGATGAAGAAAGTGAGGGCTCCTCATATCATATTACAACTTTGAGGGAGCTCGATGCCTCATCTCAAGTAAAGGTTGATGGAGGATCAGAATACATAGCTTGATGTTACCATATATCTGTTAATGAAAATGATCCACAAGAGGAAGAAGATATTGGAGATGCTCCACCAGAACTGAAAAAAGGAGAGAAAGCCACGATAGATCCTTTAAAGGAAGTTAACCTTGGCATGGATGAAGACCCAAGGCCAACTTACTTAAGCACTTTTCTAGAAACTAAGAAAGAAAATACTTATGTGAATCTGCTCAAAGAGTATAATGATGTATTTGCTTGGAGTTATAAAGAAATGCCTGGCTTGAATCCTAAAGTAGCGGTCCACCAATTGGCAGTCAAGAATGGTGCTCTCCTTGTGAAGTAGGCCCAAAGACGTTTTAGGCCAGAGTTGGTTCCATTGATCAAGAATGAACTCAACAAGCTCATTGAGGTAGACTTTATTCGTGAAGTTAAATACCCTACGTGAATTTCAAGCATTGTTCCTGTGAGGAAGAAGAATGGTTAAATTCGAGTTTGTGTTGACTTCAGAGATCTCAATAATGCATGTCCTAAAGATGAGTTCCAACTGCCCATTCTAGAGCTAATGATTGATGCCACAATTGGTTTTGAGGTGATGTCATTCATGGATGGTTCTTATGGCTATAACCAAATTCGTATGTCACCAAAGGATGAATAACTCACCGCAGTTCGCACACCTAAAGGTATATATTGCTACAAAGTGATGCCTTTTGGTCTAAAAAATGCTGGTGCCACATATCAAAGAGTTATGCAGAATATATTTGATGACTTACTCCATAAAAATGTTGAATGTTATATTGATGATTTAGTAGTAAAGTCGAGAAATAGGGGTGACCATTTGAAAGACTTAAGGATGAACCCATTGAAATGTGCCTTTGGGGTTACTTCTGGCAAATTTCTTAGCTTTATTGTGCGACATCGAGGGATCGAGATTGATCAAGCTAAAGTTGATGCCATCTTGAAGATGCCCCAGCCTCGAGACATTCATGAGTTAAAAAGCCTTCAAGGAATGTTAGCTTACCTGAGGAGGTTTATTTCGAATCTAGCTTGGAGATGCTAACCATTCAGTCATTTTATGAAGAAGGGTGTTCCTTTTAAGTAGGACTAAACATGTAGTGAAACTTTTGAAAGTATCAAAGCATATCAGGCAAACCCTCCAGTTCTAGCAAACCCTATACTTGGAAAGCCATTGATACTCTACATTGCAACACAAGAAAGATCCGTTGGAGCCCTATTGGCTCAAGAGAATAGTAAAGGCGAAGAAAACTCCCTTTACTACTTGAGCAGAATGATGACACTAAATGAGCTGAATTATCACTAATCAAAAAGTTATGTTTGGCTTTATCTTCTCAATTCAAAAGATGAAATATTATTTTCAAGCTCACGTTGTTCGTCTCAAATCTAAAGCAAATCCCATCAAGTTTGTCATGTCAAAACCAGTCCTCAGCGACCGACTAGCAAGGTGGTATCTCCAATACCATCAGTTTGAGATCATGTACGTCCCTTAAAAAGTTGTAAAGGGACAAACATTAGCAAACTTCTTGGCAGACCATCCAATACCAGATGGTTGATAGCTAACTGATGATCTCCCTGATGAAGATGCTATGGCTATTGAAATACAACCTCCTTGGAAGATGTACTTTGATGGGACTGCACATCGTGGCGGAGCTTGCTCTAAGTGGTGTTTGTCACTTCATAAGGAGAGGTCCTACCATTCTCCTTTATATTGAAATGGCGTTGCACCAATAATGTCGTAGAATATCAAACATTGACACTTAGTCTCGAAATGGCTGTCAACATGAAACAATTGCAACTACAAGTCTTTGGTGAATCTCAACTAGTGATTAAACAGCTTTTGGGAACTTATGAGGTTAGAAAGCCCGAACTGCGCCCATATCCCTATTATGCTCAAAAGTTAATAGGATGGCTTAGAGATGTAACCCTCCAACATATGCCGAGAAAGGAAAATGAAACAGCTGATGCCTTAGCTTTTCTAGCTTCAACTCTAACTATTCCTGATCAAACGCAAGTTACTATCTGCCAACAATGGGTAGTACCACCACTGGATGAAGATGAGTATATGGAGGATAAGTTTAAGCATGCCATTGCAATTTCTAAAGTCAACAGAGTGGACTGACGACAAGCTATCATAGACTATATATGTCACGGGATACTCCTAGAAGATTCCAAAAGAAAAAGTGACATCCCTCATCATGCACCTCGTTTCCTTTACTATAAGGACACACTATATAAAAGATCATTTGAGGGGATATTCCTCCGATGTCTAGGAGAGGAAGAAGCAAGTCAAGCTCTACAGGAAACATACTCGGGAGTTTGTGGATCGCATCAATCTGGACCAAAGCTCCATTTTCACATAAAGAGAATGGGGTATTATTGGCTAACCATGGTAAAGGATTGCTAGGATTATGCTCGAAGGTGTAAAGCTTGACAATTCCATGCAAATTTTATACATCAACCGCCTAATGTCTTACACTCGACTGTTGCATCTTTTATACATCAACCGCCTAATGTCTTACACCCGACTGTTGCATCTTGGCCATTCGATGCTTAAGGATTAGATGTAGTTAGACCACTCCCAAAATCTTCTAGTGGACACCTATATATCTTGGCTGCAACAGATTACTTCTCAAAATGGGCTGAACTTGTTGCTCTCAAAAATTAAAGAAGGAGAATGCTGCAAACTTTATTTGAGTGAATACCATATATCGATTCGGCATTCCTCGATACATAATAACCGACAATGGCAAGTCGTTTGAAAACAAATTGATGAATAAAATTTGTGAACTTTTTGGCTTCAAGCAGTGCAGATCCTCTATGTATCATGTAGCCGCCAATGGTCTTGTTGAAGCGTTCAGTAAGACTCTATGCAATCTCCTAAAGAAAGTAGTGTCCAAGTCCAAATGAGATTTGTATGAAAGAATGGAAGAGGCTTTATGTGCATATAGAACAACATATCGCACACCAACTCAAGCAACCCCATATTCGCTTGCTTTTGGAGTTGAAGCAGTCCTGCCATTTGAGCAACAGATTCCTTTCTTGAGACTTGCTATTCAAGAGGGACTTACCAAAGAAGAGAAGGCTCGACTACACTCTCTGAGTTAGAAGCGCTAAATGAAAAGAGGCTCGAAGCTCAACAAAATCTTGAATGTTATCAAGCTCGTCTATCTCGTGCTTTTAACAAAAAGGTTCGCCTGAGGTGCTTTCAAGTTGGAGACTAAGTCCTCGCAGTAAAGAGACCCATTAGCACTTTGCATAAGTCTGGGGGCAAATTCACGTCGAAGTGGGATGGACCATATATAGTACAAAAAACATATTCAAATGGTGCTTACAAACTTATTGATGCAGATGGCATAAGGATTGGTCCCATAAATACAAAATTCCTCAAGAGGTACTACCCCTGAAGTGAGATGACGCTCCATGATGTACGAGCATAAACTGCATGTTACTCCTGGACCACAAAAGTATAAACTGTGTACGACACTCCAAAAAAAAAACATTCACTCTCCTACAACTATGTTGGGACTTGATCCTCTTCATTGAGGTATGTAGATGCTTGGAATTATATTCTAAGTTCAGTTGCATGAGTGTTAAAAATCACATGGCCCCACTTAATCTCTTAACATGAGTGTTAAAGCTACGAGTACCTTTCATCAAACTTTGGATTCATACCAAATGGTAGTGACTCAATAGGGGCAAACCTTTATGAAATATGAGCTTCCTCAACAACGTACTTGAAGTCTTCAAATACTCCAAGTATGCAAGTTAGAGTCTGCAACTTGAAGTCTTCATATCTTTCAAAGTATGAAATTTGAAGTCTTCAAATTCTCCAAGTAAGCGAGGCAAAGTATTCAAATCTTCCATGTGCACTAGTTGAAGTTTTCAAGTCTCCAAGTACACCAGCTGAAGCCTTTAAATCCTCCAAGTATGCAAATTGAAATCTTCAAATCTTTTAAGTACACAAAGTGAAGTCTTCAAATTCTTTAAGTATGCAAGCTAGAGTCCTCAAATTCTTTAAGTATGCAAGGTGAAGTCTTCAAATTCTTCATGTATGCAAGCTGGAGCCCTCAAATTCTTCAAGTGTGCAAGCTAGAGTCCTCAAATTCTTCAAGTATGCAAGTTGAAGTCTTCAAATCTATCAAGTTTGCAAATTGAAGTCTTTAAATTCTTCAAATATGTTAGTTGAAGTCTTCACAACTAAGTGTGCGAACTTCAGAAAATCCTCAAAGTTTACAAATTGAAGTCTTCAAATTGTCATCCTTAAGGTGGTAATGCGTATCCATTCCTCCTCACCGTAAGGATCTTTCCAAATTGTTGTTCTTAAAGCAAGAATGCATATTCGTTCCTTTGCACGACAAGAACTACCATAAAGTTACCTTGTTCTCAAGGCAGGAATGCGTATCCGTTCCTTTGCGCGATAAGAACTACCATAAAGTTACCTTGTTCTTAAGGAAGGAACGTGTATCCATTCTTTTATGCGATAAGAACTACCGTACAGTTACCTTGTTCTTAAGGCGGAAATGAGTATCCATTCCTTTGCACGATAAGAACTACTATGAAAGTTACCTTGTTCTTAAGGCAGGAATGAGTATCCATTCCTTTGCGCGATAAGGACTACCAAGAAAATTACCTTGTTCTTAAGGAGGGAATGTGTATCCATTCCTTTGCGCGATAAGAACTACCATGAAAGTTACCTTATTCTTAAGGCGAGAATGAGTATCCATTCCTTTGTGCGATAAGAACTACTATAAAGTTACCTTGTTCTTAAGGCGGGAATGTCTATCCATTCCTTTGTGCGATAAGAACTACCATAAAATTACCTTGCTTAAAGTGGGGGATGCAGATCCATCCCTTCACACCTCAAGACCAAATTCTTGTAATAATAAGAATCTTGAATTATGGCCCTACAACAAAAGGAAACAGGGGACCAAGTTGACAAGGAGATACAATAATCATGGACTTTTTACTACAAAGAAAAAAAAGCACCTATTTTCTTTGTAAGTATTTTATTTTATTCTTTTCACAAAAAGGATAAAAAAAAGATTCTTTTTGGGAGCATGTGATTAAGAGAAAGAAAATATGATTCATCAACCAAAGAAACTATTTCTTGGTGAATTAAATCCATCTATATTCTTTTTTGAGTCACTTTCATATGAAATACAAGATACCATGTGATTAAAGAAAAAAGAAAAAGAGAGAGATGGTTCATCAAACAAAGAAGTTGTTTCTTGGTGAATTAAATCCATGTATATTCTTTTTAAGTCACTTTTATATGAAATACAAGATACCCATGTGATTAAAAAAAAGAAAAAGAAAGAGATGCTTCATTAAACAAAGAAGTTATTTCTTGGTGAATTAAATCCATATATATTCTTTTTCAGTCACTTTCATACGAAATACAAAATATCCACATGTTTTGAAAAAAAAGATGATTCATCAACCAAATAACTTATTTCTTGATGAATTAAATACATGTGTGTGTGTATATATAGTCACTTTCATATGAAATACAAGTCGATTAAAAAAAATGAGATAAAGAAAATTACCTAAAATCGCAAGCAGACGAGCAATTCGCACGATTTCTAAACAATGCTTCTTCTGAAATATGGGACTATTTATAGAGAAGTATGATAGAAGTTAACTCCTAAAGGGACAGATGGTCTGTAGGAGTGTTTGAATCCTAAAAGAATTGGGATATGAATTATATGGCGATGTTAACTTTTGCATTACTATAAACGAAGTTGAGGGGTGCACGTTTACATTGTTTTTTTTTAAAAAAAAAAAAGAAAACGAATTGTCCCCTTAAGTATTTGCAACAGGGATGTTAGTATTTATCCTAAAAGGATTAGGATGGTTAGACACTTTGAATCCTAAAAGGATTAGGTGGCAAACCATGTAAAAGAAACAAAAAAATGTTTTGCATTAAAAGCACCAAAAAGGATCAAAGTCCATTCAAAGGAATAAGTGCCGTACGAAAAAAGTTAGGTATTTAAAGTCCATATTTATATAAATAATATGAAAATTAAGATATCAAAATTAGTACTTCAAGTCTAGTCTTCAAAGAAAAAAATAACATTTTTTGACGAGACTTGAAATAGGGGACATTTGTAATCATATAAAATTTATTCGAATATAAATTTTGTAATATGATTCAAATTATATTAAATTTAAAATATATTAGTCCAAAAATAAATGTTACAGATTAATATAATTAGGTTAATCAATTAAGTCTAATAAATTATGGATTTAATTAACAGCACAAATTCATTTATTTGGGATACAAAAGATAACCCACTTTATTAGGCCCAATGTCCCCTCATCCTAGAGGCCCACTTGATGTCACGTGTCAGATGACGTGGCATGCTAAGTCAAATAAAGAAACTAATAAGATCACGCCATGTGTCAGAATGACATGACATTCCTATCTCAAATCAAAGGCCAATGATAATACGCCAAATATACAAGTGATGCGTCTCAACCAATCAAATATTGCCATATCACTTGAAAGGAGACCTATTCTTATAACTTTTCCTGCTCCATGTCACCTTAAATCTGATTGGCCAGAAGAAAGCCTGATTCCATTATAACTCAAGGAGTCCAAATCTTATCACTTTTCCTACGCCATGTCACTTTAAATCTGATTGGCCAGAAGAAAGTCTGATTCTATCATGACTCCTCTATTCTACAACTATATAAAAGGGTCCTCATAATTCAGAATTGACATCAAGAATTCTAATAAGAGGCCAGAGAGAGCTCGTGGATCAAACGTGCAGATTTCTCTACAAACAATAAGAAGAATTCAAGAAATCAAACATTCAAGTTCAAGAATGCATCAACGCATCAAGATCATATCAAGTTCAAGTACAAGTCAAGATCATATCAAGTTCAAGTTTATCAAATTCATATATCAAGATCAAGATCAAGACCACCGTTTTTCAAGATCAAGCCCGAAAGGCTTGAATTCAAATACAAGTCAAGATCAAATCCATAAAGAACCCTTGAATTTATATTTGAAAAGGCGAATCAGAAGATTCATAGAAATTGTAGAACTCACTCCTTGTATAAAATACTATAATTGTAGCAATATTTTTTGTTCCTTGAATAATATTTTCTAGATGCAAATTTTATTGTCATACAAATAAATATAGACACAACTTGTCTTAACGGTTCTTCCTATCAAATCAAAAGCCATTGCAAGTCCAAAATCTTTTGCCTTTTGCTTGTCAAACATTTGCCAACCAAATATCTTTTGGGTTTTAAAGGTGTGAATAGAAATGAAGGATTGTGACTTTTCTAAAGGGCCGTGACTTTTCTAAAGGGCCTTAGCTTTTCCTAAGAGTGGTGACCTTTCTAAAAGATTATGTATTGTCCATACGGATGTGATTTTTCCAGTAAGACACTATAAGCACCCTTTGTTGGCTATAAATAGATAGGTCTTCTCTCATTTTTTGATATAATATTTTCTTTATCTGCATACATTTCTTTCAAATAAAAGTAGAGTCTTGGTGTGATTCATTGCTGCCTTTTGAGTTCGCTGAATTTATTGAAGTTTAAGATACTACTACTTCTTTAACAGGTATATCCATTTTATCCTGGGAGGAAATAATCCACAACCTCGGGTATAGTGAGAGGATTATATTCCTTAAGGACACACAGTGAATTCTATGGACTCGGATACTTTCTTTTATCTTTTTATTACTTCTAATTTATTGGTTTTTGAAAACTTGTTTAGAATCTTTGTGGTTATTGTTTTTATAAATTTTTTTTTACAAATTTCTACAAAAGTTTTATTTACTGTAACACAAAAATTTTGTTTACTACAAAAGTTTTTGTTCTAAGTATTTTAGTAATACATAGAGAACAACAATCTTTAGGAATTTATTATTTTATTTTTCCCTTTATGTATTTCTAATTTTAAAATTTTCGAATCTTCTGAGATTTGAGTATTTGTCTGTTTGTGACAGAAAAAAAAAGATTAACTCAAATGAAGTGAATGTTGGAACAACGACTGCTATCTTCTATTGCATCTTCAAGTCATTGAAATGTTGCCCCTATAATTCCACTGGTAGAAAAATCTGTAAAATATTTTAGTGTAGATTTCAAGAGGTGGCAGCAGAAGATGTTCTTCTACTTGACTACCCTAAGTTTATAGAGATACATTAAAGAGAATGTTCCTGTACTGGCTGAAGGAACACCGGACGATGAAAAACTTTTGGTAACTGAAGCTTGGAGCCATTCAGATTTTCTATGTAGAAATTACATTCTGAGAAGCTTGCAAGATGACTTGTATAATGTGTACAGTCACATGAAGACTTCCATGGAACTCTAGGATGCCTTGGAAAAGAAGTTCAAAACTGAAGATGTTGGAATGAAAGAGTTTATTATGAAAAATTCCTAGACTACAAGATGGTAGACAGTAAAGTTGTTGTTACCCAAGTTCAGGAGTTGCACGTTATAATTCATGATCTCCTTGCAGAAGGTATAATTTTATTTAATTCCTGGTTTAAACATATTGAATTTGTTCTTAATACTCACACAATTTTCAATGTAGAATTGATTGTGAATGATGATTTCCAAGTGACAACCATCATTGAGAAGTTACCCCCCACTTTAGAAGGATTTTAAAAATTATTTGAAACACAAATGCAAGGAGATGACTTTGGAAGATCTTATTGTTCGCTTGAGAATTGAATAAGATAATAAGGCGGCAGAAAAGAGGTCACAAACAAGTTCAACAATAGCTGGGACAAATATTGTTGAAGAAGGACCTAATATCAAAAAGAGAAAGAAACCGTTTGGACCAAAAAACAATTTGCCTAAAAAGAAGTTCAAGGGTAACTGTCATAATTGTGGAAGGTTGGACATAAAGTTGTTGATTGCCATTTTTCAAAAAAGCAAAAGAAAAAGAATCAAGCAAGTATGATTAAGAAGAATGAAGAAGTGTAGAATTTATATATCATGTTGACTCAATTCAACTTGGTAGGATACCCCAAGGAGTGGTGGCTTGATTCTGGAGCCACCACACATATTTGTGTTGAAAAAGAAGCCTTTGCAACATATGCCCCTGCTGCACCTTATGAGACTATTTACATGGGAAATTCTTCCACAACAAAAACTGAAGGTTATGGCAAAGTATGCTTAAAGATGACATCCGACAAGGTGGTGACTCTAAAAAAAGTTTGTCATGTTCCAGAAATAAGGAAAAACTTAGTTTCTGTTGGTCTCTTGGTCAAGAATGGATTCAAATGTGGTTTTATTTCTGATAAAGTTGTAATTAGCAAAAATAAAATGTATGTAGGAAAAGGCTATCTTACTGAAGGCCTTTTCAGACTGAATATAATGATTGTTGAAAATAATAAAATTCAAGCTTCCATATGAAAAATGGAAAAGGGAGAAAGTCTAACCTTGAATACTTGAAAGTGTGGGGGTGTTTGGATAAAGTCCAAATTCCTAAACCTAAAAAGGCAAAAATAGGACCTAAAATTGTTGCTTGTGTATTCATAGGATACGCCTTGAATAGTAAAGCATATCAATTTCTGGTGCATCGATCAGAAAATCTTGACATTCATGTTTAATATGGTTGATGAATCAGATAATGCTGAATTTTTTGAAACAATATATTCGTATAAGAAAGAACATGAATAATCTAATGAAGGAATTAAATGGCCTCGAGAAAAAGAAAAAGAGAGTAATCATCATGAGGAAAATCTAAGGCGTAGCAAACGTCAAAAGACCTCTACTTCCTTTGGACCCGATTTTGTAACATTTTTGTTAGAAAATGAGCCTTGAACTTTCAAAGAAGCTATTACTTCTTCAGAAGCACAATATTGAAAAGAGACAATCAATAACGAGATTGAATCCATAATGAATAATCATACACGGGAATTGGTTGATCTTCCTCCTGAAAATAAACCCCTAGGGTCTAAATGGATTTTCAAAAGGAAAATGAAAGCTGATGGCACTATTGACAAATACAAAGCGAGGATTATTGTTAAAGAATTTAGGCAATGTGAAGGTCTTGACTACTTTGATACGTACTTACCGGTAACAAGAATTACGTCAATTCGAACATTAATAGCATTGACTGCGATGTATGGTCTAGAAATTCATCAAATGGATGTCAAGATAGCCTTGTCAAATGGTGATATAGAGGAAGCAATCTATATGGAACAACTAAAAGGGATCATAGTTCCTGGAAATGAAAAGAAGGTATACAGACTTGTTAAGTCTTTGTATGAAATCAAACAAGCACCCAAATAATGAAATGCAAAATTTGACCAAATAATGGTGTCAAATGATTTCAAAACTAATCAGTGTGACAAATGTGTTTACACTAAAAATACTCCAAATAAAATTGTCATTGTTTGCTTATATGTGTATGATATGTTAATAATGAGTAACAACATTACTAACATAAATGCTACTAAGTGTATGCTTGCTAGTAAGTTTGATATGAAAGACCTAGGAGTTGCTGACTTGATATTAGGAATTAAGATTCACAAAACTCATCAAAGTCTGGCATTGTCTTAATCTCATTAAATTAAAATGGTACTAGAAAAATTCAACTACCTAAACTACAAAAGTGCAAGAACTCCAATTGATTTGAACCTTGATCTGGCTAAGAATAAAGGTGAAAGTCAGTCTCAATTGAATTATGCTAGAGTATTGGGAAGTTTGATGTACATCATGAACTGTACGCTACCAGACATAGCTTGTGCTCTAAGTAAATTGAGTCGGTACACGAGTAATCCCAGTCAAACTCACTGGTTGACAATAAAATGAGTTTTAGGGTATTTGAAACATACTTAAAACTTTGCTTTGCATTATAGCAAGTATCCAGTAGTTGTTGAAGGATATAGTGATGCAAATTGGATTACTGGGTCAACTGAGACTAAGTCCACAAGTGGATACGTCTTTACCATTGGTGGAGGAGCAATCTCATGGAAATCGTCCAAACAAACATTTATAGCTCGACCTACAATAGAGGTTGAGTTCATCGCCTTAGACAAGGCTGGTGAAGAGGCTAAAAGGCTTTGAAATTTCTTAGAAAATATTCTATTTTGTCCCAAACCAATGGCTCATATAGCATACACTGTGATAGTCAAGCGTCAATAGGAAGAGTTGGGAGTGTTATATATAATGGTACGTCCTGTTACATACGATGAAGACATAATACCGTTAGGCAACTACTCTCTAGTGGAATTATCACAATTGACTATGTTAAGTCAAAGGAAAATGTGTTATATCCACTTACATAAAGCCTAACTAGAGAGGGAGTTGAAAGGTCACCAAAAAGAATGGACTATGGCCGAGGACAAATCATCGTGGCCGTAACTCTACCTAGAAGACTAGAGATCCAAAGATCTAAGTAAGGAGATCAAACAAAGTCACTGATGACGGTTCAACATTGTCAAAACTATGATTAATGTCCATTCTCATGATAAGACAATGTTCAGGAATAAGGATAAGGTAAAATGACATTTTAATGATTTCTAAGTTTGATAAAGGGTATATCAAATAGTGTATCTATAGGATAACACATTTAGAAATCACCTATGTAAGTGTGAAGTGTAAGCCGCTTCAAGTAGAATTCGATAAGGCCAGTTCTCTATGCATTTCTGAACCAGGAAGTGTTCATAGCTAATAATGAGAACCAATACCAGTTAAAGGGTTAGTTGTATGACTTATGTTGTCTAGGTGTACAACAAAGATCGACGGTTCAAAGATATCACATCTAACGATTGATTGAGTATATCCGACATATGTTCACTACGGAAAGTTCAAAGAAAAACTTACTTATCCAAATGTAATTAATCCTTACTTACGAATCACACAAGTTTTTTCATGCATGCATTTTATTTATTTTTATTATTATTTTTTTAAATAGTCATTCCCATTCATGTGGGGGATTGTTGGGTTTTAAATGTGTGAATGGAAATGAAGGGTTGTGATTTTTCTAAAGGGTCATAGCTTTTCCTAAGAGTGGTGACCTTTCTAAAAGATTATGTCTTTTCCATATGGATGTGACTTTTCTAGTAATGCACAATAAACACCCTTTGTTGGCTATAAATATAGAGGTCTTCTCTCATTTTTTGATATAACATTTTCTTCTTCTAAATACATTTCTTTCAAATAAAAGTAGAGTCTTAGTGTGATTTCGTTGCTGCCTTTTAAGTTCGCTGAAGTTATTGAAGTTTGAGGTACCGCTATTTCTTTAACAGGTATATTCATTTTGTCCTGGGAGCAAATAATCCACAACTCGAGTATAGTGAGGGGATTAAAATTCTTGAGGACACACAGTGAATTTTATGGACTCAGATACTTCTTTTTTTTCATCTTTTCATTTCTTCTGAATTTACTTGTTTTTGGAAACTTGTTTAGAATCTTTGTGATTATTGTTTTCACAAAGTTTTGTTCTACAAAATTTTTGTTTTGCAAATTTTTTTTACAAAAATTTTATTTACTACAAAAGTTTTTTTTTAACAAAAATTTTTATTCTAAATATTTTAGTAATACCTAGAGAACAATATTATCTATTTTGACACTCACTCGATTTTAGTCGATTTCGAAAATAATATTAAGTTACTTGATAACTATTTAATGTTACCACCCCAATTTACTTTTATTGGATTCCATTCAGTATTTTATTACGAATAAAAGCCACCTAAAAATAAAAACTAAACTGACTTTGATGATAATGTTATGTTTAATTATAATTTTTGCAAATAGTATTTGATTATTTAAATATAATTTTTATGATAAAACATGAAATATAATTTAAATGTGATCATTTTTAGGAAAATAAAATTCTAAAATAAAATATATAGTGAAAGTGAAAAAAGAGAAACAGAACTATAGATGTTTCTCAAATTTCTAAGACAACGTCAGATTATATTTAAAATTTTCATAATCAAATATTTGACGATGTATTTGTATTTCTACATCCTTCCTTTATTATTATTATTATTATTATTATTATTATTATTATTATTATTATTATTATTATTATTATTATTATTTTTGTTTGTAAAAGTAGTTGGCAAGGAGGAGTTGGAAGTTAGAATAGGTGTCTCTTCGAAGAGTTTTTATTGTATTGTATAAGTAGTTGGCAAGAGGAAGTTAGAAAAGGTGTCTCTTCAAAGCCTATTTTATCTTTTCCTTTTTTAATCCTTCATCTATAAAATATTTTTTTTACATTACATATAAAATATTTTATTTTATTTAAGTTTATTAGTTTTATATGTTAAAAAATTATTGCAAAATCTAATGTTATTTTTTTATGGTTGTTATTTAATGTTGCATATATTTACATATGTATGAATGTATTATGTGTATACATATTTAAGTTTACTAATCTCTTAGGCATAATACTTCAATGTGTCCTGTGAGCAGACGGAGCATTTAAACTTGTATAAAGTTAAATAAATATACACATGCATCCTACATATAGCATGATATATTTGTCACGACCCGACCCCGGGGCCGTGACTAGTGCCGATTAGACACTAACCCAAATCCTAAAACACATTCACTACTTATCAATCTTACAGAAAATTCGGC
>JAOTQR010000011.1:5172467-5193885 GCA_025774065.1 Solanum ossicruentum
TATACTTAAATATGGAAGTTCTTATTTAGCTATGATTGAAAAAGAATATCATTTAAATAATGGTGATGTGATTCTTTTTGCTTTACCTCCTACTCAGTCATTTGAAATTTCTAGCAAATATAGTATTTTATTTTATACTTGTTCTTACTTATATTTTTATTACAAAAAGAAAGAATATCTATACATGCATATACTTGATAACCAAGTATATTGGATAGATATCTTTATGCAATATGTATAAAAAATATATTATATGAATAACAGATATCTTTATGCAATATGTATAAAAAATATATTATATGAATAACTAAGCTACAACACATAATAAAATATGTACATTTATCTTGAACATGATGTATATTATGTATATAAATATATTATCACAAAATATATTATGTTTATATTTTAATATTATAATGTAATATATATTTACGGGGACATCTATTTTATAACACTACACAATTTTTTAAAGAAAAAACTATACAAAATAGACCTAATTTGAAAATATTTACCCTTAATAGATCAAATACAAACTATTTACCATTAATGGACCCATGATCCAAACTATTTATCTTCTTACCCAACTTATCTCTTTTTATTTCGCCCTAACGTCATGTTGACATCAGTACAAATATTATGAAATATACTTCGGCGGGATATATACATCACATCGATATCATATAGAATAAGTTCAATCCCCTGTGATACTCTGGGGGTGTATTGATACCTAATTGGTATCATATAAGTTATATTGTTTTATTTAAAGAAACAAATACAAAATTATTAAACTCTAAATTAGTAAAAAATATATTCGCCGTGATACTCCATCGGTATATTTATACTATATCGATATCGTGTAGGACTAGAAAATTATTAAAGTTACAAAGTATTAAATTCTAGGAAAAGTATACAAAATAGACCTAATTTGAAATTACTTACCCTTAATAGACCCAATCTAAACTATTTACTCTTAATGTACGCATTGTTCAAACTATTTACTTTTCTACCTACTTACCTCTTTTTATTTCGCATGCTAACATCAGCACAAATACTATGAAATATACTCTGGCGGTATACATATATCACATCGATTTCATATAGAATGAGCTCAATCCTTTGTGATATTATGGCGGTATATTAATACCCAATTGGTATATAGGATTTTTTTTAAGAAACAAATAAAAAAATTATTAAACTCTAAATTAATAGAAAATATATTCGTTATATACTCTGCTGTATATTTATATTATATCAGTATCATATAGGATTGAGCTTAATCATCTGTAATACACTATTGGTATATCGTACAAGCAGGTGCTGACGTCAAAATGACATTAGCGTGCAAATTTTAATGTTAGGGGCTAAAATTTTAATAGTATAGGGGTACTAAATGTAAAAACTGATGTCAGCGCAAATTTTAATGTTAGGGGGTAAAATTTTAATAGTATGAGGATATTAAATGTAAAAGGATATATGAATGTAAATAGTTTGATTTAATGGGATATAAGCTTTGTTTTCCATAAATTCTAAATAATTAGAAAATATATTTTTGTGATACTCCGTTGGTATATTGATACCCTATCGATATTATATAATTTTGAGTTTTTTTAATAAATAAAATAATTAATAGAAAATTATTAAAGTTGCTAACTTATTTGTTAAATTTTATATTAGTAGAAAATATATAATTTGTGATACTTTATCGGTATATTAATACCATATCGGTATCATGTAGAACTAAACTAATCCTTTATGATACCTTATCAATATATGTATACCTTATTGATATATCATACAAGGTGGATACTGACGTCAGTATGATATCAATAGATGAATTTTAATATTAATGAAGTAAATTTTAATAGCATGAGAATATAAAATGTTAAAAGATATATAAAAATATAAATGGGTTGTTTTAAAGGAACGTGAACTTAATTTTGCTTTTTCTTAAAAGGGAAAAGGCTCAAATACGCCATCAAACTTTAACAAAAGATTTATTTATGCCATCGATTAAAAATTTAACTCAAATATGTCATTACTGTTAAGGAAAAGACTCATCCATGCCATTATTTTCTAACAGTGATTTTGCAAAATCACTTTTTACACATGACATGTTCTAATTCGGCCACGTCTTTTAAGAAAATAAATTCTAAATAACATTAAGAAAATAAAATCTTAATTTTGTGAATTTTTTCTTAATTTTATTTAGAATTTGTCATAAAATTAAGAATTTTTTTCTTAATTCTATTTAGATTTTTTTAAAAAAATCATGATCGAACCAAAATATGCCATATGTAAAGGTAGTTTTATAAAACCACTATTAAAAAATAATGACATGAATATTTTTTCCTTAACAATAATAATATATTTAAATCAAATTTTAATAAATAATATAAATAAACTTTTTGTTAAAATTTAATAATATATTTGAACCTTTTCCAGAAGCTATAGGCATTTGAAGCGTTACAAAGTAAAATCCATGTGTCATCCAGAAATATGCTTCTTCTAAACCTGTTTATCGTGCATGGCGTCTCTCCTTAAGGAATTTTACACGTGTGTTTGTATAAACAGAAACATTTCTGGTAAATAAAAAAAATAAATAAAAGAAGGGCATTTAAGTAAATATAGATAAATATATCTACGGAGAAAACAATATAGCTGCTGTTAGGAAAAACCTTTTTCAGTATCTTGTGTGAATGATCACCGGAAACTCAGGTGGCCAAAAAGAAAATGCAATCAGCAGAGCAACTCGTGCTTGAACTCAGCAACCCTGATCTTCGAGAAAATGCTCTTCTTGAACTCTCTAAGGTATATAAATTTGACTTCATTTTCCTTTCCATTTTTTGTAATTTTTTTCGGGTTGCCGTATACTGTGAATTGCCCATATATAAGTGTTTGTTTGCTGTAGAAGGATTAATCCATTTGATCTGGGTGATTTACAAGAATTGTCTCGGTTGTGGGGGTGGTGTTACACATTTTACCAAGTTTTGCCTGAAGGGGGCAAACTGGGGGTTATTGAAAGTTCAAAGATCACCAATTTTCTAGGTTATTTGGTTGTAATTTTCTGACTTGATCAGGGATGATTTACAATAATAGTGTTGGAGGTGGGTGGTCTTGAATTTTTTGCCTTGGTTGTCGCATGGGCAACACGATCAGCAAGTTTTGCCTAGAAGGGGCAAATGAGGTCAAAAATTAAGAATTGAGTGAATGTATATAGTAGGTAATGAAAACTATTTAAGTTGGTTGTTAGTCAGAGAGTTTTGATTTTGGAAACATGAGAGATTTTTTATTTTTAGGGTTCCAGCATTAGGAAGGGGAATGATGCTAATGAAAGCAATTTAGGTTTTGAAGTGTGAGCTTTTATATGTGCAGCTCTATAAGAGCATGTGCTAACACTTGCAGCTCCTTCGACTGTATCCATTTTCTCAAAATTGCTCCTAAATCTCTTATAAGGTTAATTGAAGATTAGCTTGAGTAAGAGGCTAATTATGTAAGTATCCTACTTCATGTATGTCCGTTTATGGTTGACTACTTTGTGTCTTCGATACTTTTTGAATCACGTGGAGTCTAAAGCTACCTGTTTTGGTTGTTCAATTTGTTAGGGACCGCGCGTACCCTCACTCCAACCTCGCATTAGTATGATATTGTCCGCTTTGGGCCAAAGCCTCATGAATTTGTTTTTGTGCACCTCCCAAAAGGCCTCATACTAATGGGATTTGGTTCAACTTTATAAGTTGGTCATTTGCTCTTTCCACAACCAATGTGGGAGGAGTTTGCATACCCAACAAACCTCCCCTCAAACTCTGACCACACAATCTCGTGACCTCCCATCCAGCGATTATCGATTTTGGATTTACCACTATCTTGTACCGTCACAACAACCTGCGGGACACGCCGCCCGACCATCCTGTCAGGAAGACTTTCGGCACAAGGCATTACCGTAGATCTTCACATTGCTAGGTTATACTATCTGATCCGCCAAATCATCTTGCATCGTCGTTATTGCCCTACGGGACACGCCGCCTGTACTATCAGAGTACCGTCAGGTGATAGAGAGACTTTCAATACAAAGCACCCTTGTAGATCTTTTGGTCCTAATGCCACATCGGTGACTCCGCATACGTCGGTCCATCACTTGGTCCTAATGCCACATCGGTGACTCCGCACACGTCGGTCCATCACTCCTGCTCTTCGAACCTGGGGTCTAATACCACTTGTTAGGGACCGCGCGTACCCTCACTCCAATCCCGCATTAGTATGATATTGTCCGCTTTGGGCCAAAGCCTCACGGATTTGTTTTTGGGCACCTCCCAAAAAGCCTCATACTAATGGGATTTGGTTCAACCTTATAAGTTGGTCATTTGCTCTTTCCACAACTGATGTGGGAGGAGTTTACATACCCAACACAATTACCTAGATGATATTAGCATTTAACTACCTTCCCTAGATGAACTATCATTTTTGGGGATTTATCTGCTGTTGTTGTGATAAGAATATATGTTGATTGTTAGTTATGCTACCTGTTTTATGTATACATATTAAGGAGTAACAAATATGCATGAGTACAACTCACGGAATTGCCATGTTAGCTTACCTGTATTTTCTATCTGTTGAGGAGTTCTGATTCAGTGAGAGGAAGGCAATTAATGGAATTTGTTTTGACAAATAAGATATAGTAATCTTTTTATTAGTTGAACTTTGGAACCAAGATGTGGTGAGTTCTACAAAAGTTTTCTGGATTTTATTCGCTTTATAGCTGCAAGGATTCCAAGAAATTCAGCTGATACAACATCATCAGTGGGGAGGTTTTAGACCATATTTTTAGATATTGAATACATCTATACATCACCGAGCAGCATTTCCTCCTTCCCCTCAAAGCTTCGATTGTTTCTGTCTAGCCAAAAAGTCCATATAACGCATAAAGGGATGGTCTTCCATGTCAGCTTCTGTTTCTTCCTTATCTTTTCAGCCCTGCCAGCTGCAGAATGCTTGGTTCAAATTGTCTGGCATTCCCCTGAGTTTCCATATAGGTTCAGGAACATGCACCAAATCTGTCAGACATGTTCGCAATGTATGAATAATTGATTCGCAGTTTCAGAATTTTTTAGCATTCCTTCCTTTGAAGGTTTATATCTTCTCAGACATGGACACATTATCATGAGTAAATTGGGAAATTTTGGATTGCTGAACCTTTTGTTGGTGTGATCACCATATGAATTCTTCCATCATATTTGTACTTGGTGACCAAAGACTACAAGCACATAATATTCTTCCTTCCATGAACACTATGAACCAAAAAAAAAAAAATTTTGTTCAAGCATACCATTCTCACAGCACTCTTCTTTGTCAGTGATTTGAACAAAATTGGAGCTTGACTTTGAACTCCAGTTTTTCCCCTTTAGCTGCAACTGATATTATCATCAATTATTTTAGTGTTTGCTGCAGTGATTTATTTTCTCACCTCTCTTCCCCATCTAAATATTTCTTTGTACAATGTGAGAGATGTTTGGCATGTTGTATTGGATAAGTCTTCCATTTTGGTTTTGTTAGAATAGGAATAGGTAAATACAATCCTAATTAGAATAGTAATAACAATAGTGTATAGAATCCTACTTGTAAAAGGATTGTATTATAGTATCCTTGTTGAAAAAGGAGTCTAATCTAGTATCTATAAATAGGGTCTCAATGTAATAATGTAAACAACAATTCAATAATATTTTTCTCCAATATTTCTCCATGGTATCATAGCTTCTACATTCTTGGTAGACAATCAAAGAGTTTTTGCTGCCGGTGGGCGGCTATGACCCATATATGCCGCCCGCCTGGCCAATGATTATGTTAGGCAAAAAAAAAAAAAATTAGGTCATTTTGCGTCAATTGTCGGTGACTTTGGAGGGTTGTTTGTGTCAACCCCACATCTGTCAGTGTTTGTGTAGCAGCGTGCCATCATTCCGGTGACTACCTTTTTTAATATCTAATTTGTGTAGCACCATGTCATCTTTTCTGCGACTAATTTTTTATATTTATATGTGTAGCACCGTGCCATCTTTCCGGTGACTACTTTCTTATATTCGATTTGTGTAGCACCGTGCATCTCTTCGGACTACTTCTTATATTCAATTTGTGTAGTGTCGTGAATTTTTCGAACTACTTTCTCATATCTGAGTTACATAGCACTGTGTTCTTGTGGTGACTCAGATTTGATTTGCGTAGTTCCATTCGTCTTTTTGGTGACTCATCAAATCTAGTTTGCGTAGAGTCGTGCCATCATTCCGACCCTTCTGGTGACCTTGTATGTCGATTGTGTAAATCACTCTATGGTCTAAAACAATCTTCTTAAGCTTGGTTTGGAAAGTTTAACGATGCAATCCCTGAATTTCATGAGAAGACTAAGACATTGAGGTTGATTGTTAATGTTGTGAAGCCGGAAGATCAACTTGCTGATATCTCAACACGCCCGTTATCGATCATATTAGTTACATTTGTAACAAGCTAAGTACATATGCCGTGTATGCACTAGCTTGAGGGGGAGCGTTAGAATAGGAATAGGTAAATACAATCCTAATTAGAATAGGAATAGGAATAACAATAGTATATAGAATCCTACTTGGAAAAGGATTGTAGTATAGTATCTTAGTTGGAAAAGGAGTCTAATCTAGTATCTATAAATAGGGTCTCAATGTAATAATGTAGACAAAAAATCAATAATATTCTTCTCCGATATTTCTCACAGTTTTTATTTTCCTTTTTCTATTCTGATTTGACCCCTCCCACCAAAGAGAAAATTGTTAAATCTTGTTTTCCTTTTCCAGAAGAGGGAATTATTCCAGGACTTAGCCCCATTACTATGGAACTCATTTGGTACTATTGCGGCGCTCTTACAGGTAATCTTTGAAGTGTTTCATTCTAGCTCTATAGATTTTATCCCATCTGCCAGTAATGCACATTCATACTAAATAATACCAGCTTAAACTGTAACACTGCCATATTCCTCCATTTGTCTGAAAAAAATTTCGTGTGCCTTACTATTACATCGGTGGTGATTTACACTTTATGACATGAAAGGAAGGACTCGGTGCAACATCTGAATGACCTTGTTATAGACTGAAGCTTGGCTAGATACTTTCTGTACAAAAGAATGAGCTAGAATCTCAGTGAATCAAATGAAGGGGTAAAATAGCAGTGGAGTGACGTAGAATGCCATTCTGGAAAGCTTTTAGCAGTTAGTTTAAGCTGGAATTCAGGAGTAGAACTTGCATGGTATCTTTTTGCTATATGGAACGAGTGAGAAATTAAGATGGTAAAAAACTGAAAACTTATGTGAAATCCTGTGATGATATAAGTTATCCTTATCCCAACAAAAAACCTTGTGATGATATAAGAGGTTTGTGAAGTTCGTGGGTTGTGGAGTGACAGGGTGGTTGGGTGGATACAGCTGTGGTGCCCGATTTCTCTCACTGGTTCATTCACTCCTGTGATTCATTCTCAGCTGGTGGCGTTTTGCTTAATTTAGTGAAGGAACTTTATGATGAGTTACAGTTTAGTTGAATACTATTGGATGACCGTCTTGTTGGTGGGAGAGAAAGGAATGTAAAGTGATGGTATATGGTAGAAACTGAAATGAGTGTACGGTGAATGTACTAAATAATAATCTTGATGCCTTTTCCTTGGTTGTCTGAGAAAATTATAAGAAATGAGCTTATTCATGTGCAAACTTGTTGAGTATCCAGCACTTCTGACATCCTAAAGCTCCAGCTAAGAAGATACTTAAAATCTGTTGAGCAACACAGAGAGGATATGCCAAAGAGAAAGGTTAATTTAAATGTAGTATAACTTGCTGGAGAGTGACATTTTGGAGGTCCTTCAGAGAAGTAGCGACCTGGCTATTTCTCACCTTGACAGATTGGTTCTATATCAACAGTGAAAGCTAGCTATTATTCACGATAGAAAATGGATCCCAATCGGTTGGATTCTAGTTCTTAAAGTTTTACCTTGTAACTCAACAGCTGTTTCTCTGTATTTGTTTTCCTTTGTGATGTAAGTTTACATGCATTACATGCTTGCAGGAGATAGTTTCTATCTACCCTGTTTTGTCACCGCCAAACCTGACTCCAGCACAATCTAACAGAGTTTGTAATGCTTTAGCACTTCTTCAGGTATAGAAATTTCTTTTCCAAATGGAGTTATTTTAGTTGATCCCTTGTGCTGTTTTCATTGCTCATCTCTCATCAGCAATTTGTTAAGTAATGAGTAGTGTCGTGTAACGTTCCATCATAATAAATAATAATTGTGTTAACCGAAAAAGCCTTCTCTGTTCTCTGGGTATCTGGTCAGCTGTAGGATGTAGAAATTGGATTTGTTTGCTTTTTTTTTGGGGGGGGATCAAGAGGGATAAAGGAAGGAGAAGAGCATACTAATGGACTCGCGTAATGTAGTTGCCTGTTGCATATTTGTTCAAAACCTATTTATGGTAGCTTTTCCATTTGTTGTGAAGCGCAAAGAGCAAACCTTTTTCAATTACTATTATTATTTGGAACACTTCGCTTATCTTAGATTACTTTCCAAGTGTCAAATATTTTCATGCATGTGCTTTTATGGAATTGTAAGCACTATAATCTTCATTTAATTCCTATGCGGGTCAAATGTCCAACTAATGGCAGTCTTTCCTCCCGTTTTACTCTGCAGTGCGTAGCCTCCCACCCGGACACCAGAATGTTGTTCCTCAATGGTAATCCTTATATCCTTTTTATGGGTTTTGCTCAATGGTGATCATGGCCTTTTTGTATGCAAAAAACCACTTTGGCTTTACTTTTAAGTGGAATGGCTTTATCTTGGGTAGAATTATCAATGGGTACAGTTTGGAATTAGACGGTAGAACCGGAATAATAAATTGACAGTTAGACTAATCTAGAACCAGAACAATAAATTGATAGATCGTGGAAATTTGTAGCATATCAATTTTTTGGTTATTTTAGTTTGCATAACCTCTTCCCAAGTCAATGGTAAGGTATGCGCATACACTACTCTCCCTAGATTCCATTTGTGGGATTCGGTGCTTTGGACTGCAAAAGTCGACAGAAGTCTACAAGGGTCACAACCAGGTGCTCGCCTTTTTGCTTGAGGCATCAATTAGTACTAGAATCTTAAAATATTTAATGACATGTATAAATATTCCAAATTTCAATAGCAATAATATATATTAGCAAATATTTCAATTCAAAAACTAATAGTAGATACTAAAAGTCTAAGAACTTGAATGACTCGATAATTCATAAGACAGTTTGACAAACAATATTAGAATTCTAAAAGTCCTTTCTACTTCAAGAATATCAAAATCTTGAAGACCAAAATCCATTTCATTATGATTATATTGCTCCTCATCTTCTTCCTCTTTGGATTCTTTATCAATCAGTGTTTGAGTTTAACTTGAAGTTTTAGATGTAGTTTGCATTCCTTTGCCCTTGTTGAGCGCCCTTGATCTTGAAGGAATTCCCCTAAGACCATTGATACTCTCGTCAAGTCCAATTGCCATAGCAACAATACGCCAAGTAAGATCACCTTCCTCATATACTAGTTCATCTTGATCTTCGGGGCATCCAACCAACCATTCATTTGACTCATCGATATAATCCAAGACAATTGCTTTAATGGTATCACGAACATCATAACGACATTTCAATGTTCTATTGTACTTAATGTACACTAGATTATTGAGACGCGATAATGCAAGGCTATTTCTCTTTTTATAATGAATCTGCATGAGTGGTAGATATTAAATAACAAATACGAACAATAATTTAATATGGATATTAGGGTATAAACTATTCTTCTTATGTGTTGAAACACATTCCGATTTTGCTTACACCCGGATGAGCTACAAATTAGACTTAACACTTTCATGGCAAACTTTTGCAAGTTTGGAGTTCGACTACCAAATAGTGGCCACCATTCAACTATAAAAAATAAATTTAAAGGTTAATAACAAGTATAAATAAGTTAATTTACTTGAGTAAAACTATAGTATAAAGAACTAAATCAACTCACTTACCCAGTGACCTTGTGCCTTTGGCTCTTTGAGCCTGACCCCAACTAAACAGTCCATCAACATTTTTGTACCTAGTAAGCTCAGTGACTACTAAATCTTGTGTTATTATTTCGGGGTGCATCTTCTCAACACATGCATGATAACTCGATCCAATCCATGCATCTTGATGTATCGTGCAATTTTCTTGAGCTTTATAAAACAATTCTAGGTTCAAAATATGGAATATAGCATGCAAAGGCCGATAGAGTTGGTCAGTCCATCTTGCATTAATGATTTCAAACACTTTCTCACGTTTCTTCTTAACTCCAATAAAAGCTCGCTCAATAGTTTCCTTGGCTTAATCCGTTGCTTCATAAATCTAGCCCATTGGTGGTTTTTCAGCACTGTTGTCAAAGGACTACAAATTTTTTAGTGCCCAAACAACATCAGTCCAAAAGTAGACAGAAATAAGAAGGTTGCAACATTTTCTTGTGAAGTTTCCTTTGCAAATGTACTTGCAGTCCATTTGGTTGAGAGGGTTAGAATTCTCAAAATTTTCTTTTGACTATACATAGCTCTCAAAGTCAAGTAGATTATTGCAGATCTTGTCTTGACATGTTTCACCAAATTTCTTTCGTTGGTGAATTTTCTCTTCAAGTTCAATAGCAATGGCCTTTGTCTAATGTAAGAATGGATCTTGATGGCCTTCTTAAAGAATTGTTAAAGTAATATTATAGTAATTAGTATCTAATAAGTATTAAATATTAAATATAGAAAAAGTTAAGAGGATAGGAAAGTGATTTTACCTGAAGCATATAGGTTAATCTTGAATATGTCACCAAACATCAAATTGATGCAATGAGCAACACATGGAGTCCAATAAATGTGTGTATACACCCTTCATAATCATGCTTCTTGCGTTAACATTCTCACTAGCGCTATCGATGATAACTTGTACAACATTTTTTGGTCCGATTGTTTCAGTAGCGTTCTTGAACAAGTTGTACATTTTGGTAGAATGAGTAGATTCATAACTAGCATTAGTGAAACCAAGAAATACTCTACTGCTCGGAGAATTCACCAAAATATTGATCATTTTACCATTTCATGCTGTCCATTGGTTCATCAATGGAGCATCCAAACTTTGTCCATTGCACTTTATGCTCATCAACAATTTTGTCTCCTTTCTTTACCTCTTCTCTTAGGTGAGTAACTCTTACTTCAGGGAAGGTAGGAGGGTTCATTCTGGGTCCATGTTGTCCCACTGCATCAATGAATTTATCAAATGATTTGTAATTAACACAATTAAAAGGGAAGCCCACATCGTTCATCCATAATACAAAAGCACTTGCCACACGATCCCTTAAAATTTTCTTGGTTTCGTCAAATCCTACTCCTTTTTCAAAAAGCGTTCCTTTTATTGAGATGCTTGTGAAAAATAGAGATTAAAAGGACCTTTCATCCTGTTCCGATGATGCACTTCCACGAGAAGACATCTTTTGAGTTTTTGAGGGAGGCATCATTTCACCATATTTATCCATGTTATCATCATCATCAATATTAACCACAGGTTCTTCTTGCGGCCTCACCTGAAATTTTGGATTACACATGATATAAGCCCTTATTTCTTCTTTAACATCTGCTGGACAACTTGAACATTGTTTTACATTTCTGTTTCCACCCATCAAAATTGCTCGTGTCGAGTAATACCACCATTATAAATAATTTTACAAAACATACATATAACTGAATCTTTTGTTGGTCCTTGCCATAATTCCATCCGCCACTGAAATCACTATTTATGGACAAATTGATACTATTTTAATTAGTATAAAACTAAATTGAGCAGGGGCAGAAATAATATAGAAGGATTAGATTTTTTCTTTTAAAAATATTATAGGCAGATTGCATAGTAATCAGTAGCTCCAGTCTCCGGAAAATAAAAAACAGAGGAATAAAAACAGTCAAAACAGAGCATTAGAAAGCACTGCTGTGCTGTGCTCACTGCTTATGAAAGAAGAAAGAAGAGAAGAAGTTAAAAAAAAAAGCAGCTGACTGCATTCTCGAAGCAGAGGAGAAAGAAGAAAGGAACATCTTACCTGCTGATGGGTGGGCATTCGGTTCTTCAGTTTGGTTTTGGCAAATTTCGGTTTGGTTTTTCGGTTTTTGGTTTTGAAAAAAGTTGCACCATATACCAACCGAAATATTTCGGTTGGATTCGATTTTTTCAAGTTCGGTTTGGTTTTGTTCGGTGTTTCTAAAACGATTTTCCGGTGTGAACTAATGAAAAATAAAATGAGGACAGAATCAAAGTATAAGACACTTAAAAATCATGTTAAATGATGAAGCACCCCCATGAAGAACTTATTGTGCTTAAAAAATTATGTTTATCTTTGTCAAGAACTTGCGACTCAAACTATTGCTTGAAGAAAACAAGCACGAAGACGAATTCTTTTATATGACATAAATCGACAAAAATATATTTTAAGTTAACTATATGAATTATAAATTGTTGCTATTTTGACTTGTTTTATGAATTATTTAATTGCTAATTGATTTATATACAAGTCTAAATATATACAAAATTTTAGTTTTTTGGTCTAATATATATATATATATATATAAATGTTTTCAAATTTTTTCAATAGAAGTTCAGTTCTTCGGGCATCGAAGTCTCGTGACCCCTACACCGAACTGAAGAATCGAACTCTTGAAAAAGAACATCAACACCGAACGAAAAAACCGAATTAGTTTGGTTCGGTTCGGTTTTTCGATTTTCCGGTAATTCTGCAACCCCTAGCTGACTTCGAACTGGAGAAACTTACTGCGAACTGTAGAAAATGACTGCGAGCTGCCACTGGAGAGAAAAAAAGGAGTCTACAACTGAAGAAACCCAAAACTTCAAATAAACCCTAATATTTCTTCTTAATTATTAAATCAGAACTATTTTTTGAAAAAATAAAAAAGCCGATGCCTATAGCGCCTCGCCTCGCCTCTCGCCATTTTCTCGCCTCTGCTCGCCTTTCTGAATGTTGCCTTGGCTTGGTTGTAATAGGCGAAAGGACTTCGCCTTGCTTCACCATTCGCCAAAGGCGCAAAGGATTATATTGGGTATGTCACAATATTTTGTACAACCAAAATTAGACTTTTCAAAACCATCCCATCAATTCTAGTTCTCCTCCGTATCAGTATCAGTGCGGTTTGGTTAATTATTGGTATTTTTAGAGAATGTCATGTAAAAGTTACAGGTAACCGAACATGATAACATGCATACTTCTGTAGGACTTTTGACAAACAATTTCTAGACATTTTACCTTTGAAAGGTATTGAATCAAGTGAACATGAAAGACGACAAAAATAGAGGTCAATCCCACTATTTTACACCAGAAAACAAAATCAAACTAAGGTAATTTGAATCACATGAGGGGGAAAAATTCAATCAAGATTTGGGAGTCAAGAACCAAGTCTACTAAATTTGAGCATCCAATAAGAGAAATTGAAATCATATGGGAAGAAAGATCTTTAATACCTTGTGACTTGTTCCCCATGATTGTTTAAATACCTCAGCTTAGTAGTTTCTAGTCGAAGTGCTAGAAGTAATTTAGTTTCAGTACGAGCAGCATAATAGGTTTTTTGACGTTAATTACTTGTCTTGTAGTCATTTTCATCATGACAACTCAAGGCAAAAATTTTAATATTCCATTATTTTAGAACTCAAAATATAAGATATATTTTACACAAGCTTATTCGGTGTTGATGCTCCAAGTGTGGAGGTGTGAGGTTGGCCATGGATGGTTTCAGGGGAGGTAGAGGTGGGCTAAAAACATATTGGGGAGAGGTGAATAGACATGGCATACCGCAATTTCATTTTATCGAGGATATGATCTTAGAGAGAAGATTGTAGAGGGAACAAATTAGGATGGAAGGTTAGTAGGTAGTAAAATGTTGGCTTGCTTATCTTTCCATACATGTACTCGTAATGTTACCCATGGTATTTCTTGTCCTCCAATGTATGTTATTTACCTGTTATCTTTTACACTTGAATTATTGTATTATTTTGTTGTAGTTACATTTCCTTTTTATTAGAATGATTTGACATGATTTATATAGTACTTTTTCATGACTCCTTCATTCTTATTAATTCTTTTCTTTTAATCATCTTTGAATTTTCCCCCTTGAACCGAAGGTCTATCCAAAAGCACCTCTCTACCTTCCGAGGTAGGGGTAAGATTTGCATATACTCTACCCTTCTCCGATCCCACTTGTGGAATTACATAGGGCATGTATTGTTGAAACTTATTCGGTACCTTTTTTCTAATTCAGTACGGTTCAGTAATATTTGGCTTTATTTTTATAAATATTACAACCGTACCTAATTATTCGGTACATCTATAAACTTGATGCAAATTTGTTTTACTGTTATCTTTGTCAAAAAAAAATGCAAACTTGTTTTTTTTCTTTTTTTAAGAAAAAAAGAAATCTAATAATCAGTTCGGTATTTTTTTGTAAGTAGATTTTTAAAAGACCATTGGCACCCCTAATTTAAGGGAATGAAAATGCAATATCCTTGTATATGTATTTTATCTTGATCTTTGTAGTCATGCATACTTCTGCATCTTTCAAACATAAACATAAAATCATTGTTGTTCTGGTTTTTTTCCCCTCAGAGATCAAGCAATAGACACCTTCCTTTCTTGCCTATTCATCAATTTAACTGTCACTCGGCTTGTTTATCTTCCTATTTTGATGCAAACTTTTTTTTTTTTTTAGAAAAGAAGAAATCTAATAATCAGTTCGGTATTTTTTTGTAAGTAGATTTTTAAAAGACCATTGGCACCCCTAATTTAAGGGAATGAAAATGCAATATCCTTGTATATGTATTTTATCTTGATCTTTGTAGTCATGCATACTTCTGCATCTTTCAAACATAAACATAAAATCATTGTTGTTCTGGTTTTTTTCCCCTCAGAGATCAAGCAATAGACACCTTCCTTTCTTGCCTATTCATCAATTTAACTGTCACTCGGCTTGTTCATCTTCCTATTTTGATGTCTTTATTTTCTCGACTATCAGAAACCTCCTCTCTATGCCACAAAGGTAGGGATAAGGTATGGTACTTTCTACCCTCCCTAGACCGCACTTGTGGGATTTGCACTGTTTTTTTTTTTTTTTTGTTTTTTGTAGTTGCAGTCGCATCCTGGTCGGGTTTTGTAGTTTCTCCTCAATTTAGGGATCCCATGTTGGAGAAAAATAGATTGTCTTTCATGTAGGGCTTGTCAATTGGGGCTTTACTGAGGTTAGTCATGTGGGCATGTGATGTTGCAAATTGTTAAGTTTCTTAATCCATCAGGTTTGAGAGGAGAATTGCTAAACTATTACACACTTTTGAAAATTAATCCGTGAAAAATGATATTCAGAGGATCAAGTTGGTTGGAGTGTGATATTCGATGGAATATTTTGGTGAAAGCTCATGATTACTACTTCCTTGGTTTCACAAAATGCTTCAAGCCTTTTTCTACTTTGCGATGCATGTTTCCAGATCTGCAGCAACTTTATTGTGATGATAAGTATGAGTTCTGATTTGGGTGTGTGTTCTTTCTCTTGATCTGACGAAATGTTCCAAACTGCAGCGCATATTCCTTTGTACTTGTACCCTTTTCTAAATACAACAAGCAAATCAAGACCTTTTGAATACCTGAGGCTTACTAGCTTAGGTGTCATTGGTGCCCTCGTGAAGGTAAATTTATACTGTGTCTCTCTCATATCTTCTCTTCTTTCAGTACTTTTTCAAGATCCATTGATTTCATATTACAATATTATATAGTGGGAATCATTGAAAGCACGATTAAACCATGTGGTAAAAGTGCAATATTCATCACAATGAATCTCTGATGGATTTTTGTTTCTCCATTTTCAATTACTTTTAAAAAAAATTACTGTGATTTCTTTGCAGGTTGATGATACTGAAGTAATTAGTTTTCTACTATCAACAGAAATAATTCCTCTGTGCCTGCGCACAATGGAGATGGGCAGTGAACTGTCAAAAACGGTTAGAGTGCTTCCTCAAATCCCTTTTCTCCTCTTGTAAATGAATTTATGTTGGTCATACAATGATAATCGTCATCATATTCTTCTGACACCAAAATGACCGACAACTTATGCTGCGTTATATTCTGTTCATGATAGATTCCTTCTTTAGTTCTACATTCTGTCTTGATTGTTTCCAGTTACATCCTCCCTCAGTTTATATCAGGTTTTCATACATCTAATTTAGAGTCACGCTGGCAGGTTGCAACTTTCATTGTGCAAAAAATACTTCTAGATGATGTGGGTTTGGATTACATATGTACCACAGCTGAAAGGTTTTTTGCAGTTGCCCGAGTTTTGGGGAATATGGTTGGTGCACTGGCTGAACAGCCTTCATCTAGGTTATTGAAGCACATAATTAGGTGCTATCTTCGCTTGTCAGACAATCCAAGGTGAGATTTTCTGAACGTCGAATATCCCTTCAGCTTTGTTATGTATATAGAGATCAGGTTTCATGGAGTTTGTGCACCTTGAGCTAATGCTGATGTGCATTGTTTATGTCAGGGCATGTGATGCACTAAGAAGTGGTCTCCCTGATATGCTTAGAGATACCACCTTCAGTAGCTGTCTTCGTGTATGTACATTTTCAATTTTTTAAGTGCTGCATCTTTTCTGCTAAGCTTTAGTTTTGTCTCCGTCTTCCGATAGTTGTATAATAGACCCTTGATTTTTCCCCTTATGCTCAACAGGAGGACCCTACAACTCGGAGGTGGCTACAACAATTGATTAACAATGTTAATGGTGCCCGTGTTGCTCTACAGGCAGGAGGATTGGATCATATGCTGATGAACTAAGTGGGGGCGATCATTAAACCATTTACTTGCGTTGTCCCGGAATTGATCAACAATGTTAAGAATTCAGTTTCTTAAACTGTGGTGTCATGTAGGAATTGTTCTTTTAGGTGCTTGGTAGGAATCTCTCTTCGTGATACAGTTGCTAGAATCTGTTTTGCCCTGCCAGTATATGTTGGAAAAATTATACAAAATAGACTTAACAGGAAATTATTTATCTTTAATGGATCCAACTTAAATTATTTACTCTTAATGGACGTATGGTCCAAGCTAATTACCTTTTTAACCTGCTTTCTCCTTTTTATTTTGCTATAACGTTATGTTGATGTCAGCATGAATATTATGAATGATATTATGAAATAATTTCTGTGATACGTCAACGGTATATATATCATATCGGTACCATATTGAATGAACTTAATCATCTATTGATGGTATATTTGTTACTCTATTGGTATAAAAAAAGGATTATATATTTTTTTAAGAAATAAATAAGAAACAATTGAAAGATTATTAAATTTTAAATTAGTAGATACCATATCGATATCGTATAGAATTGGAGCTTAATTATTTGTTATATTTCATCAGTATATTGATATTACATCGGTATCATATAGTTTTGAGTTTTTTTTTTTAAGAAATAGAACGACTAAGAGAAATTTATAAAAGTTGTAAAATTATTTATTAAACTTTAAATTAGTAGAAAATATATATTCTTGTGATACTATGTTGGTATATTGATACTCTATCGATATTAGATAATTTTGAGTTCTTTTTTTAATAAATAAAATAATTAAGAGAAAATAATCAAAATCACAAACTTATTTATTAAATTCTAAATTAGTAGAAAATATATTTTTTGTGATACTCTATATATAAGATTGAACTTAATCCTTTGTGATACCTCCTCAGTATTCACACAAGGTAGACACTTATGTCATGCTGATGTCAACATGCGAATTTTAATAGAAAAATATAAATGTAAGAGGACATATGAATGTAAATAATCTGCGTCAAAGGATACAAACTTAGTTTTCCATTACATTTTGGCTCAGAGTCAATTATTCAAATGGACTGAAAATATCATTTCGTTAAGCGGGTGTGTGAAAACAAGGGCTTGACTTTATTCTTGCACTACTCAGTGGAATTATATATATACACAGTAAATATTTGAGCTCATGCTAGTACAAGCTCAATATAACTAATGTTTTGTATCAACTTTGGTATAAATTTTTTAATTCTTTTGAAATAAAATTTATATATTTAACATCTATATAAAAAATACTATAAGTCGCAATAACTAACAATATTGATTGTCTAAAATAACTAATATAAATAAATCAAAATGGAGAAATAATTATAAATTTAAATCTGAATCATAATAAAGAATGTGAAAATATGAAACATAATGTTTTTATGCAAATTTAAAAGGTTTTATCCAACAAATAAGATTCACCCATAAACTTGTAATGACAATAAACTATAACAATAAATGCTAAAATTCAAAAAATAAAAGGTTCAACACTTTTTTAACCTCTGAACCTAAAAGGACTGAAACAACAAGAGAACAGAGAATGTTCCGCAATATTCTCACATGAGAAATTATTCAACCACATTTTTGAGCTCCTAAAATATGACATCCAACATCAACACAATATCTCTCAATTGTTCAAATCTATCACCACTCTGTTCTTGCTATCAGACTTAGGCTTGCCTTCAATTTTCACTCACACAAATAAAATTCAATTATTATAAACACATGTCCAACTATATTTTTCTTTGGTTTTGGTTTATAATTATAAAAATTAATAAGTATTAAAAAAATTAACTTACAAAAATCTGGATTCTCCTTAAGCATACGCATATAAGGATCTACAGGTAGACCTTTAGCAGCAAAACTTGAATCACACAACCATTGGGGCTACAATTCAAATCAACAATCATTATTAGTTTTTGCATAGTTAAATTATCGTATTTTCATGTCATACAAGTAAATTCGCTATTTTAATTTTTTTTAGTTCATTGAATTTTTACAAGTTGACATATAATTAGTAAAAAAAATATTTAATTAAGCTATAGATATATTTAATTTTTTTAAAAAAATATAAATCAATTTTTAATTTTATATAAATATTTTGAGAAAGCTTTACCAAGGAGCAGAATATCGCCCCGATCAACCATGGATGCACTCTCTTTCGCCGTCCATCCTCTTCCTCAGCAGCATCTCTCTGTAATAATTTCATTAAAATTAAAAATTACATATTATTGTATTATTTTTAAAATGTTATATATATATATATATGAATGAGAAAAGGTCATGATGTCGCCAAAGTATATTTTACAAAATTTTTTCATGTATATAGAATTTTTCATATTATGTGCGAGCTTGAAGTACAATGTTAAATATTTTAAATATATAATTTTTTTATTAAAAGAAATACATAATATTATTGGTCAAATCTATTACCTTAAAATTAAAGTGCAAGAAAATATTTGTTTTACTTTCAATTATGCTAATTAGCATGAATTATTTTTTTTAAAAAAATTTGTATGTGTTGATATAATTCTTCTTGTAGCGTCTCGTTAATGCAACAACCCTTACAGAAAAAGTATTAAGTTGAGCTAATAATTAAAGCTGTTTGACTAAATTATTTTATACTTTTTTTGTCAGTTGAATTTTTTAAACATTATTTACTCCAAAAAGATTATGTTATTTATTTTTATAAGATAAATAAATTTTATTAGAAACTTATTAATTTAATAAGTTTTATTAATTATATTTTAAAATTTAAATTTGACTATTATTACTTTATATAGTTATTTAATAATAAAAATAGTATTGAATAAAAATAATATACTTATCTTGATTTGTTAAAATATAGATATATAAATGATAAAACAAAAAAAATCACAAAATGATAAAAGTACCCCTAATCAAATATTAATTTCAGAAAACACGCACATTGATGATAAACTATACTATTCCCCTTTTTTCAATAAGTAACATGATAAATCTCTAAATATTTAAAATGTTTATGCATTAAACACAGAATTTTATATAATAAATATTTTATTAAATAAATATATCATGTTATAGAATTATTTACATAAAAAAGCAAATAATTGATACCTGCTCGACATGGAACCTCCCTGCAACATAGCCGTGAAAGCTTGATGATTTTTTGAAGCATCATTGCGTTGAGACCTAAATAATTAACCATGAAACAAAATTACAATCATTAAACGTGATAAATGTAGGCCTTAAGTATATTCTCTAAGTGATTTATATAAATTTAAAGTTCTCACATTTGTATATATATACAACCGTGCGCACCCGCACGCACATGCACGTGCACACACGCACATACGTACGCACACACAATTTTACTTTATAATTTACTATATAGGAAATCTAATAGAATAAAAATTTAAAATAAATACATTTGTAACATATATGAAAAAAATTATTTTAAACAATAATAATATAAAAATTTTATGATGATGAGCAATGATAATGATTTTGGACGATTATTGATAATGATCATGATTTGTTGAAGAGATTGATAGTAATTGTGTAGATTCATGGCGGATATAGATGATGAGTGACGATAAAGGTTTCCGATGTTAGAGTTGATAGCAATTTTATAGTACTCCAAATTACATAAAAGAAATTGAGAACAAAATAATCTTACATTTTGAAATTGAAAAAAATGATAGCAGATCAATGAACGAAGACTTCACAAACTCTCAATTGAAAGATTTTAAAACTGAATGTAGTATAAAGTGATTATGTAGGTGGTGTATATAACGCTAGAAATATCAATTTTACTCTATCTATAATGACTTTTTTCTAAAACTCGCGTACTGTAATAAATGAAGTCAAATAGATGGAATAAAAAATTAATTACTCCCTCTGTTCCGTTTTAATATATATATATATATATATATATATATATAAAGAAAAGATATTATGATGTCACCAAAATAAAATTTACACAATATTTTCATCTATATATAAATTAATATAGAATTGTTCATACGAGCATAAATACAATATTAAATATTTTAAATATGTAATTTTTTATTAAAAGAAATTCATAATCTTATTGATCGAAACTATTATCTTAAAATTAAAGTACAAAAAAATAGTTGTTTTATTTTCAAGTCACACTAATTAACATGAATTATTTTTTTTTTTTTAAAAAAAACTTGTCCATATAATTATTCTTGTAGTGTCTCATTAATGCAACAATACTTGCAAAAAAGTGTTAGTGGAACTAATAATTAAAGCTATTTGACTAAATTATTTTATATATTTTTTGTGTTGAATTTTTAAACATTATTTACTCCCACAAGATTATGTTATTTATTTTTATAAGATAAATACATTTTATTAAAAACTTATGTTATTTAATTAATTTTATTAATTATATTTTAAAATTTAAATTTTTACTATTACTTTATATAGTTATTTAATAATAAAAATAATATTGAATAAAAATAATATACTTATCTT
>JAOTQR010000011.1:5206512-5223273 GCA_025774065.1 Solanum ossicruentum
TATATGGCGGTAAAAGTTGATTTACTTTTCATCTGTGGTATTCTTGGGATCCATTTGAGTAAGTGGTAGCTTTCA
This sequence comes from Solanum ossicruentum, assembly GCA_025774065.1. Taxonomy (NCBI): domain Eukaryota; kingdom Viridiplantae; phylum Streptophyta; class Magnoliopsida; order Solanales; family Solanaceae; genus Solanum; species Solanum ossicruentum. The sequence continues at coordinate 5,206,588 of JAOTQR010000011.1, forward strand.
AACAAAAATATATATATAACATATTAGGTGGGTTTTCTTCACATATTTAAATTTTAGATAAAGTTATTTAATATATACGAACAGAAAATAATAATTAATATGCATTTGTTGGAATAGTTCTGGTACGTAAATTCGGACAACTTTAATGAAAAAAAGAGGATTTTAAAATTATAGTGAAAATGATATTTTACCGTGCAATCCAATGTGTTAATGATTTTTTATCTAAAAAGTCAATACTTTAGCTCAAATACGACTATGCCGTTAATAAAATTATTATTTTAAAGTAATTATTTTTTCCTTTTTATTTAAAATCTCTTTAACTAATAAAAAATTAAATAGTAATTTTTTTATCCCATTTTATCTAATTAACAGAAATATATATAGACATACATACACACGCACACACCGCTCACTAGTTTTTATTTAGATTTCAACAAATTCTATTTTCTAGTAAAATAAAAAATATATTTTTTATTTCTTAACCTGGAACAAAGTACTAGCTAATATAATCCTTGATATACAATAAACATAATGACATACAATAGAAAATTATTATATTATTTCAAATAATAAAATATTTTTAAAAATCGTCGATGGAGTTATTGCTGACTTTTTCTTCTTTCATTTTTCATTTTAACATTAAAATTAAGGAATATTTTTAGCAAATGTTTATGCTATTTCAATTCAAAAATACGAAGTAGAGATAATTACTAGTTTATTAGGACAAAATAATTAATCGCTATCTAAAATGAGAAATTAATGACATGGAACCTATAAAATATCAATTTAAGAAGTACACGAGGGATCTATTTTAAATGATAAGACGAAATTAGAAGAGTTTTTTTCTTCTCACTCCTCCCGTTCAATTTTAGTTGGCCCTTATACTATTTTGAGATGTCCAAGAATACTTGTTCATTTTATGAAATCAAAAGACAATTATACACTTAGTTCCTAATTTACCCTTATCATTAATTATAGTCATTTTCCTATTATATTTTTCAAAACATTATATTTATTATATTCAAAGGATAATTTGGTAAAATTACTCCATCACTTACTACTTCTTAATCCCTGTGTCAAGTCAATAAGGGTCAAATAAAGTTGGACGGAGGGAGTAGCAAACCCCACCTAGATTTAGAATCTTTTTGGGGTGTTTTGGTTTGAATACAAGTTATGCTGAAATTATTTATATTGGGATAAGTTATGTTGAAATTAGTTATGCAGAAAATAATTTTATTGCTTGTTTGATTTATCATATGCAAAATCATATTTATTTCATAATTTCTAAGAGTAAGTTATTTGTTTATAGAGGAGGTGTGTTGAGCTTTTGAAAGTTCGCCTCGCGCTCATCAGTTCACATAAATGGCACAGTCTTCTGTGTAAGCCTGGTCAATTGAGCTCCAATAGAGGGAAATCCCTGCAAGAATCTACGATAATAACTTGCTAGCTCGATAAAACTCACATCTCAGTCACTGAAATAAGTCTTACCCAATCATAAACCACTGCAATCTTGGCTGGATCGACTATAATACCGTCCTTAGTCACCACATAACCCAAGAAAGTCACAGACTCGAGCCAAAATTTGCATTTAGAGAATTTAGAATACAGCTTCGCCTCACGCAATCTCTAGAGCATAGTCCTCAAGTGATGGACATGGTCTTCCTCACTCTTGGAATATACCAACACATCGTCAATAAATGCAATCATAAAAGAATCCAGGTAAGGTCTGAACACTGGTTCATCAAGTCCGTGAAAGCGATGGAGGCATTAGTCAACCCAAATGACATAACCACAAACTTATAGTGCCCATACTGAGTTCTGAAAGTAGTCTTCGGGATGTCTGACTCCTGAACCCTTAACTGGTGATACTTCGACCTCAAATCAATTTGGAAAAACACTGAAGTACCCTGAAGTTGATCAAATAAATTATCAATACAAGGCAAAGGATACTTATTAGGTAAAAATTGAATTTCAACGTAGTTTACCCGGTGTGTGTAAGTGTATGATTATCCTAACAAATACTCAATTTCCCAAAGTAATTTTACCTAAGGGCGGCTCTACGGCTAAATAAATAAATAAAAAAAAATAATATACGTAGGCCTACAAATTTAAAAACTTCATTTTTAAAATAATAATAGATATAGGTATTATTAGAAAAAATGTTAAGTGTTATTTATATGTCTCAAAATTAAATGAACTGGCAATAATAAACATCATTAAAAAAAATTAAAATTTAAGGCGTTCAATTGATTTTTAACTTTAGGCCACTAATGTATTTAAATTGTCTGTTTTAGGTCATTAGCAGTCGATAAGGTGGAGTAAACTTGACCAAGGATGGTTAAAATTAAACAACGATAATCCTAGTAAAAGTCATTCAGGAAGTCTTGGAGGTAGTCTCTCTTTTACAAGAATGAGTCTTACTATTTTGGAGGTTAAGATTTATGTCCTCCCCAGTGTATTAGTATGTTTTTATTATCTACGAGTTGGGGTCTACCCTAAATCCTCCACCAACATTGTGGACTTTTGATTCTTCTTTTTTTAAAAAAAGAAAAAAGAAAAAAGCTAGTCACATCTAATCGCTCTTGATGCCATATTGATAACTGGACTGAATGTCTCATCAGTCTTTTTTCTTTAGACTTTGACTTTCTCTTATGTAACCACTTGCGAGCCAATACAAAAATGTACATGAAAACTTTATGTGTTGGCATTATTTTTACAATTAAAGGATTGTCCCAAAGGAATTTCAGCTCACAATTAAGGAAAACACAATGCAGAGCACCCCAGCAAGAAGAGAGGAAGTAATGACTATACTCTTAGGCATCTTGCCATGATCAGATCTAAGTAGCATTGCCTCATAAATAGGCAAGCAATTGACGACTGCAAATCCCGCGATGAATAGTTGGATGAAGAATTCATCTAAGCTTTCCATCCTAAAGATAACTTCCATGATTCCTCTGAGAAATGCTATCAGATTGATGATTGATACCGTTGCTAATGGCACAAACATTGGTGAAGGAATTCCAAATGTGAAGACACTTTGGTCATACATTTTTCTTTCGTCCTGCCTTGCTACTTTGCTTGTAACATTGAATCCTTTTGTCGTGATGCCTAATTTTTTCGTTAGGTACTCAATTGACGCGAACAAAAAAGGTGACAATGCCTTCACATACCACATTCTTTGGTCGTTCCACCACCTTTTCGTTGTACCTTTGAATGATATGAACTGCACAAAATCATGTGCATAGGCTCCAAAGAACAGGAAGACATACAAGAAGAACCATGGATCAGAAACCTGTCAAAAGTTCCAAAATGAGTTATAAACTCAATTGTCCTACATTTCTACACTAATTGAATCAAATGAGCAAGATATCAGAAGTTTGAGCAAACGGGCTCGTTGAATTCAGACATGTACCTTGGGAAAGATGGAAATATAGTTGAGGAGACTTAGTTGTGGAACGCAAGCGTATAAAGTGACCGGGATGCACCAAATTGGCCACAAAACATAGTGTATGTAGCAATTAGCCCTCAAAATTCCTAGAGCTTTGGTTCCAAATGTCAATGGACTATATTTACAGGATAATACTTCAAGGTGTCCAAAAGACCATCTTTTAACCTGGCTTAGTACATCAGCTAGATTTATTGGTACTTCACCTAAATATGCAGGCCTTTCAGGATTGCAAAATATGGAATCCCAGCCTTCACAATGCATCATATAACCTGTGTATATGTCTTCCACAAGTGTTCCATACTTGATCCCCACCTGAAAATTCGAACGTGACATTGTCATGAGAAACAACAACATACACAGCGGAATCCCACAGATGAGGTTTGGAGAGGATAGAATGTATATAGACCTTACCTGGGTACCCTCGTGACATTATCATTAGAAAAGGTCCAAAATAGTCCCTTAAATTTGAATTTTTGAACTAAAATAATTTTTATTCTGTCGTAAGTTGAGTAACTATCTCAAACAAAACGATAACCATTGAATGATCATGTCAAACCTAATTCATTCAATATCATACAAACTTATCAAACCTAATTCATTCAATATCATACAAACTTACCTTCTAAACATAAAAGTGAGACACATCCTCTTCAATGACAACAAATCAAATATCATAAAGCAATTTTCAAATCCAAATTATAGAACATTTAGAATGTTTAACCTCATACCTTGGTACCCCAATCGGGGTTGTTCTTCTCGTAATTGCAACTAGCAACATGACGAGCTAGCTCAACGACTGAGACAGAGGAGATAGCCACATTTCGAGCATAGCTATCTTCAGAGCGTCCTACTGATATAACTGATGATGGGCTGCCAAAAAGAGCTCGACGATTGAAAAAACAGCCAGTTCCACAGTTATCAGGACCACCAAGACCATCCAAGCCTGATGGTAAAATTCGGAATGTACCTACATTATCACCGCCATATGTATCATCCTCATTGAGGCCATGATAGCGTTGAGGGAACTGAACATATCCTAATTTACACCTAATTGAAGGATCACAGAAGTAACAAAGGACACGCTGAGGCGTTTGGGGATCATTTGAGTACATGTCACAATCAAGGGTCAGTATTATTGGTGCATTTGTCATCACTTCTGAGGCTCTGAGCTTCATGATTCAACAAGAAAAAAAAAATCAAGATAACACTCGATTTTTTTTGATAAGAGAAAAGCGAAATATGACAACTAATTTGCGATGGAGGAATAACATTTAGGGGTCGTTTGGTTGCTGGTTTACATATGATTTATGTAGGTATTAAATTACTCATGTATAAAATTAAGAGCAAATTACATCGAGATACTAAACTTACAAAATTACAAAAAAAAATAGTCCTCGTTATATAGGCATGTATATTCAGTGTATATTATGTATCATAATCTATATTAGTGTATAGCTCATGTATAAGTAATTTACATTGTATAGTAGTGTATATTTCTATAATTTTTGACAAATTATATTGTATAGTCATGTATAGTCTTTTTGATTTTGGGCTATTCGTTATGTAAATAAAACATGAGCTATTTTTTTTTTTTGTAAACTTTTTAATTTTTTTTGTATATATATGTAATTTTCCCTAAAATTAATATAGTGTTTAATTTTCAATTTAAAAGTCCACTTAACTAATACATGTATAAGTTACGAGGGACTCTATGTATTGATATATGCAGGTGTTAGTTAGGTAACATGCATAATAAACTTGATTTCAATTAACATGTATGCCCTCCAATAAACACTTTAACTTATATAAAATTAAATAAAATAGACACATGAATCTTATATAGCGTCCTAAAAGTCAATTTATGTCCTACAAAGAGCTCTATTTTATTATGTCATGTTGGACGCATGTGTCTATATGTTCAATTTTTATAAGTTTAACTGTGCGCCTGCATGTGCACACCCAAATTGAAGGGCATATACAATTGTAATCAAGTTAAAGAGTATATTTATATATTATACCTAGCTAAATAATATATAAATTTACTTATAACTAATTCGTATATTACTAATATTCTCTAACTAACTACAGACAGAAATAGGTTTTGTTGTCAGAGCACCATACAGTTGGTGAAGAATCCAGTATATCATTCGAAGACGAAACACATCCGAAGATGGTACCATTTCACTCGGAGGTCAGTGGAAGATGGTGACTTGTGCTTGGAGAAGATACAGGGTGCAAAAAATCCAGCAGACATGTTGATCAAGTGTGTTGGTGTTGAAAAACTGAGGTTGTGCAAATTCTTGGTTGGTCTTCTGTAGGTTGTACGAAAGAAAGTGTTGCGATGTGGTGAAAATATTGATGATAGAAGAATAATTTTTTTTGGAATACATTTATTGTGTTTGGAGGCCGAGTGGATCAGTCTCCAAGTGGGAGAATTGTTAGGTTATGGAGCCTGATATTATATTTATGTATTAGCATGGTTCAACCTCCTCGGTGAGGTTGCCGGGGGGTGTGGGGTGCGGGACGGAGCCCCGCCCCAAATATTAGGTGCTACTGTTTATTGTTCATGTATATATATATTCTGTGTAATTGTAAATATCCGGATATCATTAATATATAACCCTATCACGATGAAGTTTACCCATTGAGCGTTATCACGAAATATTCTTTCTCTCTATGATGAATTTTCTCTGTCTTCTCTCTGAGAAGAAGAACTTCTTCTTCCTTATTCTCCTTAATCTTCCTTCTTCTTCTTAGGTGTGTAAATTATATTTCCTAACATTTGTTTCTTACCAAAGCATTGAGTGCCCCAGCCTTGAAATGATGAAGTGAGGTTGTGTTTTTCTCTCTGGATACATAAATGAGATTTGGAATTGAGTAACCTTTGACGTCTTTATCTTTGTCACTTTCCAATAATACCTGCTTAATAGAGAAGAAATATTTAAAAACAGATTTTTTGTCATAGCTCCTAAAAACGGACTAGCTAGCTACGTCCATCTCATTTAATATCCTACTAAATTCAGTATATATTACTTCTATACTTTTTAAAGAATATATTAAATATTAACTAAAAAACTCATTCGTAAAATGATAAATTGATTCACTGATTCAAAATATGCTTTTCTATTATGAAGGTCGGGGGTTCGAAAATTTGTTCTATAAAACATGATGTTTCTAGTCATTTTTAATCACATCAACTTATTAAAAAAATATATGATAAAAAATAGATTTTCACTTGAAATGATTGAAAGTTTCCAGATTTTTTCATATCAAATATTTAAATTTTTTTCTTATCAATTCAATCAATATCTCCGTAAAAGTAGTCAGTGCACTGTTTTCAATTTGGAAAAAAGTGTTTATTAGTCGTGAATGCATCAAGTTTTTCGCTACCATTTTACTTAAAAATAGTTGCATTGAATTCTTGTAGCTGGTATAGACTATTCCCATTGTCCTATTTTAATTGAAATTATGAGTTAATACATACATACTAAGAAAAATATTTAAAGATAAAAGTTACTCCATACTTTCTATTATTGCTTTTTGTAAAATCATAAATATGTAGTGTAATTTATCTTGTAGAAAATATAAAAGTTGAATAAATGAAAGGGCAAAATGAAAAAAGTTTCAAACATTTACCTTTAACTTTGAATAATTCAAATATTTTGAACATTGAAAAAAAATTTCAAAAATTCAATTAATTTTGGACGGAGGGAGTAATAAAAAATTTTTCTTTTGAAACTTGTGATCTAACACAATCCCTAGATATTTGTGTGATTAAATTCATTTCATCAAAGGTAAAAAGTGATCAACTGAAGTTAAGTTTTTTCTAATCACACTAAAATGATTTTTATTTCAGAACAAACTAGAAAAAATATCACATAAAATAGAACAGAAAGCGTATAACTTTTTATCGAATCATCAAAACTGAAGAACATTGGGGAATGATAAACAAGAATCAGGTAATGAGAAACCTGGATTATAGCAGGATGATCTTTGGGAGTGAATCCTTTAGTCCATTTAGTAAAAGCTTGACGTTGTTGTGGATCAGTAATACACTCATCAAGAACCTCACCTCTATCAACAACATTCTCTATCTTCATCTTCATGTCCTCATACAAATTCTACATAATCACATCATGATTAATAATTTAGAAACTACACTATATTAATTAATTTATATTAGTTAACTTTTTTTTTATTAAGATACTTATTCATGCATTTATAATCTATATGTGTATTTAAAAGTTTGTAATCCCAATATTTATTTATTAGAAAAACATGAAAATACCCAATTTGTGAATTTGGCATTAAGATATCTCAATATCTTGTTTATCGAGTATAATTTGTTTATTTCGTAAGATTCTCACAACTTTTAAAATTTTCTAGGAATTGGTAATTTACTCCAGAATTCAAGCCTACTGGGTTGGATGGATCCTGTCTTATTAAGTATTATATTCATAAAGACGGTACATTAGGGGTTGTTTGGGGTAAGTATAAGTTATAATAATTTCGAATAAAATGTAAGATTATTTTATTTCATGCTTCGTTGGAGGTATAAGATAATCTTTGAACTAGTTATCCCACCATTTTTACCTTAGAGATGAAATAAATTATCCCATATATAAAGTGGAATAATTTATCTCAAGCTAACTTATATTATCCTAAAATGACATGTTGCAGACCGAACCCTAACATGTTGGGTTGTATAGCTATGTCGGTGGTTCTTTTGGGCCTCGTATGTTGATTAATTGGAGCCTATTGCCGGTTAGGCTTTGTTATTGTTGTTAATAATTCAGTAATTTGTTGTCCTTGCTTATATTGTATATACCTATTTTTATTTTCTATATGAAAATGATGGCGATATCGATGACCCACATAGCATTTATGTGCGATTTTACTTGTATACTGTCTTGTATAACCTGTTCACGGTACTTCTTCCATCTTATTTTATGTGATATTTTTTGATTTGATATGATGTTTAAGAAAAAAAGTAAGGCTTTTGAAACTTGTGGCCTAAAATCATTTTTAGATATTTGTATGGTTGAGAATCATTTCACTAAGGGTAAAAAAAAAAATTTTAAAAAAAATTACTTTTAATTTAAGTAGGGTAATATTGTTTTTGGGATAGATCAAAAAGGAAAGAAAGGAAATAGTGGTACATGAAATGAGACGAGGAAGTAGTTATTTTTTCGCAGAGCTATTGACAAGAACTTTATCAATCCAAAGCTCATTTTTAAATTGAGATATATTATTATTTCTTAATAGCTTAGTTGGTGAGTTACTAAATTTTAATATCAAATGTCAATTATGTCCCTCAAAGCTTCTAAGTTTTCCGTCTATATTTTAAGCACAATTTATATTTCGTATACAATTTTGTGTTCTTCGAGTATCCTGTGGGGTAGGTGAAAATCATTTGAAAATGATTTGGACTTTTTGGCACGTAAAATCATTATTAATCTAAGAGAATCTTATGCCATTTTCAATAGTGACTTTTAATAATTTGACTTGTGATAGGAAATTTATGACTTTACCCACCAAGACCGAGGTACTAAAACTTATTAGTCAATACTTTCTTTCAGAAAATTATTTTACTATAATTAAAAATAGTTTAATTTAATTTTTTTTATTTAATAAACTAATTTTTAATTATACAAATATGTTAAAATTATTTTAAATTATAAGATTTATTTTTTAAAATATATTAAATTAAAAAAATATCATATAAAATAAGATAGAGAATATAAGAAAACTCTATGGAATTGAGAGAAGGTAGAAAAAGTAATATGAGAAATTGTAAATTCATTTCGAACTTATTTAACAAAATGAAATTCTTTCATTTTAGGATCTAACTTCATCTATAAAATTTCAACAGATATTACCTCCTTCCTCCTATTTTTTATATGATATCATTTAACTAAACACAATATCTAAAAAATAAAAGAAGATTTTTTAAAATTTCAAAATAATTTTTTGATATTTATATCACTGTAAATCATTTATTAAAAATAAGAAAAAATTTTAATAATTAATGAATTTTAGCCATAATAAAATAATATTCTCTTTGTAACGAACTAAAAAAGTAAAAATGTCATATTAAATAAGTTAAAAAAAATTATTGTATAAAATTAAAACGACGTCGCTTTTTCTTATTAGTACATCAAATCAAATTTTATTTTAGAAAAATTTAAGATTTCATCTCATCAAATCACATGTTTAAATGCTTATTAAAATAGTATAGTTTTTTTAAAAAAAAAAAAAGTGGGACCTGGCGTGACAACTCTCTAGTCCCCAAAAAGAAAAACTTAAAAAATACTATCTGGTCCAAAAAAAAAAAAAAAGAATTGCTAGCTGGTCCAAACCATCTGCTAGTCGGTGTTCTACGCACGTAGTATTCTTTCACTTAATATAGTTTTTGAAAAAAATAAAAATAAAAATATTAAATCAATTTTTGATTATTCGTGTGATTAAAAATTATTTTATTAAAAATAAAAATAAATTTTAAAGTTAAATTATTTCTAATTATAATAAAGTAATTTTCTTTCTAAAATAAATTACAAAAGAAAAAATATTACATTAAATAAGATTAAAAAATAATTAAATTTTATATTTTATCATCAATGAGCTATAATATAAAGACACAAATATTTCTAATTTATTAAATCACAAATTACCAATATTCTTATATATTTCTAAATTTTGAGATTTCATTTAAAAAAAACACTTCACAAAAGTCGTGCCTTAAGGAGCTACAGATACTTGTATAGTTACAAATTACTCCATCTATTCTTATTTTAGTTTTATTATACTTCATAATATAGTAATTCCCAAATACTTATCAACTTAAAACCACTTGGGAAATAATTTTTTTTTTAATTTTGGCCTTACAATTTAAATGATTTGTAATTCGTAAATTAATATAATCAAAATGCTTTTAATTACCTCAATAATCTGAAATTGAGAAGTTGTAGTATGGTTTCGCCGGAAATACTCTTCCGGACACCTCATCTCGATCTTATTCTCCCTACAATATGGTACCCAATTCCTCGCAAATTTAGCAGCCTCCATTAGAGCAAACAAAATAAGCTTTGATCCGCCGTCATCGGACACATAAACGGAAAGTTTCTCCATCGGATAATCATACGACAAAACTGATAACACTGTGTTAACAGTAGTTAACGGTGGCTCCTTGAGTGGATCCGCCGTGCATATGAATATGTCAATTGCTGGGAAATCCTTATTTTCGATCGATCGTTTGAGGTTTTCCGGGAACTGTTGACGAGTAATCGGGTTCATGAAGAATGATTGTGATGTGAACCACATGAATGCCAAGATAAAATCAGATAGGAAAATGAAAATCGACGGGAAGTGAAGTGAGGTTACTGTGAGCATTATGTGGCGGTAGAACAGAGCTAGAATGGCAAATCCATATATATATGCAAATACACGGTTGAATAACTTGCGTCCGTGCATTACTTTTACAGAGTGAAGAGAAGAAGAAGATTCTTCCATTGAAGAAAATTAAACTTTCACTCTTTAAAGAAATTAGAAAAACAGCATCACTAATTGGGGCTGGCTAATAGGATTTGCGACCGATAAAACCAGCAGAAAGCCATATATAAAGGCAGGCTCTGATAGGTCCAGTCAAAGCTTACAAAGAAAAGAGAATAAGTTGAAATAAAATGAGTTTTTGATTTCTCCCCCTTCGGATTCACAAATACATAGATTTTAAATAGGAATAGAACTTCAACAATTAGTTCTATGCTCAAGCCACTGATAGAGATTATTCCCAAAAAAAAACCTAAGGATATGCTAGTCAGCTAAGATAACAATTCTGGCTTATCAAACAAAAAAATAAGAATTAAATAATAAAAACAACTAGCAGAAAAATATCTAGCAGCAAGACTTATTCAGCAGCAATAGCTAACTTAAATAAGCAATATCTAACTCAAATATTTTCTGTTTGGAACGGGCATTCTTTAAGACCTCCGATGCTTATCATTACTCCCCTTATCGACAAATAACCTTATCTTCAAGGTTCGAAGGAGAAAATCTGTCAAACGGAGCAAATGTGCTCTCCTAAGTAGCATCATCAGCTGGTAAACGTTTCCATTGAACAAGACTTTCCTCTACCAGTCGCAATCCCTGTTTAACCCATCTGGTATCCAGTATTGCTTGAGGTTCCAAAAGAATATCACCATCATCATTGAACTGTTAGGTATGCAAACTCCTCCCACATCGGTGGAAGAGAAGAAAATGAACCTATTTAAATAGGTTCAACCCAATCCATTAGTATGAGGCCTTTTGGGAAATGCCCAAAAACAAATCTGTGAGGACTTGGCCCAAAGAGGAAATATCATAATAATGCGAGGTTGGAGTGAAGATATGTGCGATCCCTAACAAGTGGTATCATAGCCGACACATACACACTAAAAGACGCTTCGTTTTCTCATCGAAGCATCTGATAGGCAGCTTTATTATTAGAGATATAATTAACAGAACTAGCACAAGTACCGACATCTTACTGTAGATCATGGCTGATGTGGAGACCTCCCAGCAGGCGGCTCAGGTACACGCAGCCCCCATTGTCTTCCAAATCAACGATGATATGAGGCCAATCACACAAGTGAGGGGGTTTGACATCAGAAATGGCGACATTATGGATACAAGATCGCTGCTCATCAAACCTACCATCACTACTGGGTGCTGGAGGCCAATAACTGGGCTGCCACCAGAGATGGCAATAAGCCAGACCGCGGAATTCATCAGGGTTGCATTGACAGGACTCAATGCCAATCCACCGGTAAACATAACTGAAGCACAGAGGAGGAAAGCGGCAATTATTGTGGGTGTAGCAAGGGCGATGGTCACTGAGCTCTACAGGCTAACGCCCAATGACCTCATCGTCGACGAGACTGGTGCACCATACCTCCGTGCTAACATCACCAACGGACACTTGACAGGTTACACAGCAACCCATGACATGCCCGAAGCACTCGCCAACATAGTCAATGCACCATTGATACTCATCGATGCTGAGAAGGCCGTTGTGGCAGCTGCACACATGTCGGCCACAGGAATGATACCAGTACATGGCCACTCGATCATGATGATTGGGCACCACTACCTGAGCGACGCAAGCACTTATTCCAACAGGGCTTTCATGGTGATAGAGAGGGCCAACTGGGAGTTCCCACTCGTGAAGGACTAGTGAAGTACCGACATCTTACTGTAGATTATGGCTGACATGGAGACTTCCCAACAGGCGACTTAGGTACATGCAACCCTCATTTTCTTCCAAATCAACGATGATATGGGACCAATCACACAAGTGAGGGGGTTTGATATCAGAAATGGCGACATCATGGATACAAGGTCGCTGCTCATCAAACCTACCATCACTACTGGGTGCTGGAGGCCTATAATCGGACTGCCACTAGAGACGGCAATAAGCCAGACCGTGGCATTCAATAGGGTTGCATTGATAGGACTCAATGCCAATCCGCCGGCAAACATGATTGAACCACAGAGGAGGAAGGTGGTAATTATTGTGGGTGTAGCAAGGGCGGTGGTCACTTAGCTCTACAGGATAACGACCAACGACCTCATCATCGACGAGACTGGTGCAACATACCTCTATGCTAACATCTCCAATGAATACTTGACAAGCTACACAGCACCCTATGGCATGCTCGATGCACTCACCAACATAGTCAATGCACCATTGATACACACCGATACTGAGAAGGCCGTTGTGACAGCTGCACAAATGTCGGCCACTGGAATGATACCAGTACATGGCCACTCGATCATGATGATTGGGCACCACTACCTGAGCGACGCAAGCACTTAGTCCAAAGGGCATTCGTGGTGATAGAGAGGGCCAACTAAGAGTCCCCACTCGTGAAGGACTGGTGGACGACCGACATAAAGAGAAATAGGGACTTGCTCCTGGCATAAGGCGATCTATCCGGTGTCAATGACGATAAAGTCACAATGTGCGCACAACTCGGCAATTGCCAGAATGCTGATTGAGGCGGGAGCAGGCCCTGCTGCATCACGTTTGCCTGTATTAGAGTCTGAAATGAGGGCTGCGAATAGCTACAAGACGTTGCTCTAGACCGTGAGGCCAATGTATGAGGAGCTTGGTGGCGCGACGAACTATATCCCCTTGTAGGAGGCCATACGGTGACTCTGTTTCCCTATGGGGTCGAGGTGCAAAACGTTCAAACACCACCTTTTGTGCCCGACTCAGTGAACGACTGGCTCAACGCGCTGGCACATCTAGCCGCCGTGTTGTTCGCAAACATGGACATGGTGGCACATGCCTTTGGGTTCTACTATGTGTTGTCTGACTAGATCCAAATGCTTGCCGCAGGTGCCGCAACTGACATGCTCAAGATGCCATTCTCACTGAAGAAGTTACGCGCTTAGAGCTATGCATTTTACATAGCAAGCCAGCAGCTCTGTGGGGACTACACAGCATTCAAGACAGCAAAGAGGCAGATTGTGTTTGTTAATCTGACGATCTATCCGATTTCCTCCACTGGTGTCATATGCCAGTAGGGGTTACTGGATGGATCGTCAGATTAACAGACACAATCTAGCCCGCCTGCCTCTTTACTGTCTTGAATGCGGTGTAGTCCCCATAGAGCTGCTGGCCTGTTATGTAAGACGCATAGCTCTGGGTGCGCAACTTCTTCAGTGAGAATGACGTCTTAAGCGTGTCATTTGTGGCACCTACGGCAAGTATCTGGCTCTGGTCAGACAGCGCGCAGTAGAACCCGAAGGCATGTGCCACCATGTCCGTGTTTTCGGACATCACGACAGTGAGAGGTGCCACCGCACTGGGTCGGTTGTTCACTGAATCAGGCACAGAAGGGGGTGTCTGAATGTTCTGCGCCTCGACGCCGTAGGGAAACAGAGTCACTGTATGCATGGCCTCCTCCAAGGGGACATAGTTCGTCGCGCCACCAAGCTCCTCAAACATTGGCCTCACGGTCTGGAGCAACGTCTTTAGCTATTCGCAGCCCTCATTTCAGACTCTAATGCAGGCAAATGTGATGCAGCAGGGCCTGCTCCCGCCTCAAGCAGCATTCTGGCAATTGCCGGGTTGTGCGCACATTGTGACTTGATCGTCATTGACACCGGATGGATCGCCTTATGCCAGAGCGAGTCCCTATTGCTCTTTATGTCGGTCGTCCACCAGTCCTTCATGAGTGGGGACTCCCAGTTGGCCCTCTCTATCACCATGAACGCCTTATTGGACTGAGTGCTTGCATCGCTCAGGTAGTGGTGCCCAATCATCTTGATCAAGTAGCCATGTACTGGTATGATTCTATGGCCGACATGTGTGCAGCTGCCACAAGCGTCTTCTTTACGGAAGAACACGAATGTCAACCCCAACGGTGTGAAAAAACTGAAAGCACTTATAGTAGATGATGACATTGTAGCTCGAATGATCCACAAAGCTCTTCTAAGGCAATTTGATGTAGAAATCCAGGAGGCAAAAAATGGATTCTTGCTCATCACTCTGGCGCATGCTTTAATTTGATTCTGATGGATTTATATATGCCAGTAATGAATGGTCGTCAAGTATGCTTCTATAAATCGTAATTCAATTTTTCTTTGAACATCTAGTACAAAACTATTTTCTATTATGCAGGCAACTAAGGAACTTGGAGATATGCATGTTTATAGCTTGATTGCGGGGGTGACTGTCCACGAAAAAGAAGATGACGAGAAGAAATCATTTATAGATGCTGCTGGCCTTGGTTGTTATTATCAGAAGCCGATTACTGTTGAAGCAGTCTGCGATCTTGTTGAGAAAATTAAGGGAAATGCTTGACCCTATCAAAAGTATTTGGTTTGAATATGATCCGTATGTTAATCTCTAGAGAGAGAAAGAAAATAATTAGATGAATAAAGTATGTACACCATACAATTATTAATAAATTTGTTTTGGTAAAATAAAAGTTTTTTGTTTTTGTTTTTCCAAGTAGAGTACCAAACAATGAGACAAATATATAAACATGACATGACACAAGTTGAACTGCATGTTATGTTACAATTATTAAGGATTGGACAATACAATTAAATAACCTATAGCAATATAAATATAACAAACTTTAATTTTGGATAAGGCAAATCACAATTAATTTCTTCATCAAATAAATAGGCTCTCTAGTAGAATGAAACAGAGGAACGGTGTTATATAGGGTGAACAAAACCAAATCGAAATCGAATTAAATTGCAAATCAAGTTAATTTGAGAAAAAAACTCAACTAGTGGTTTGATTTGATTTGGTTTGGTATTGACGAAAAAAACCTTATTATATTTGGGTTGGTTTGATTTGATTTTAAAAAATAAATCTGAGGCCAAACCAACCCAACATATTATATATATATATATATATAATTTATCCTCTTAACATATTATGTTTAATTTGACTTGAAATTTAAATGATCTAATAAAGGTTATAGTTCATACATATGGGATAATTACCTTTTTGAATTTCTTTTATAAAATATTTACTATTTTTAAATATATTTTTTAATTTATAATCTAGATATATCATATTTAGAATGTATTTATCATTTGTAGTAACTATACTATGCATTAAAAGTGAATTATATATGTAATATATCTCTCTCTCTTTATATATATATATATATTAGAGTTATTTTCATAAAAAATCTAAATTATATATTTAAAGTGAATTATACATGTATTAAGATTAATTTATATGACTTTAAATGGTAAATAATTTTTAAATATGGTATATTTAGGTAAATTTTTCATATTAGTAAATCTAAAGCTCGAATCAAAGTCCAAATCAATTCTAATACTTGCACAAAAAAATTCAACACTAAGGATGACAATAATAATTAATATTTATCCTTAGGTTTACATTGAGTTAGATAATTAAAATACATAAACTAATTTTAATTTTTCTTTAATGTATGCTCATGTAATTAATAAGTCTTCTTACACTTATTGTAGCATGAATTAATACTTTAAAGTTATATTTTCATTATGAGTTATTTTAGTATGATTTGATACTTTAAAATTATGATCATCTTTATTATAACTTTTTTATTTGTAATATTTATTTATGCGATCTCATTATTATTTTTATTGAATATTTTTGTATCTTCACTATAACAACAACATTACCCCATTGCCTCAAAAGGCTCCCGCCCATGGCGGGGTAAGGGGGGGCGGATGTACGCAGCTTGACC
>JAOTQR010000011.1:5223373-5245138 GCA_025774065.1 Solanum ossicruentum
TGTATTTGGATGTGTTTGGTGTTTGGTTGGAGGTTCGTGGTGGGTGAGGTGTTTGAGGTGGGTAGGGCGGGGGTGTGGTTGGGGGGAGGGAGGCGAGCAATAATGCCAATATGCCATTATTTTATTTCATCTATCAAAATGGGAGAAGTTCATGAAGTTGAAGAAACTACCTATTTTTTAAAAACATTTTCTACTTTTTTAAAAATAAGACTTACCCCTAGATCCAAATATCAATGTTCAAGATATTTTTTATATTTAGTTTATACACACACGGAGAGAGTATATTAGATTTAGTTTGAAATTTTATGAGATACTATATAACTACTGTTTGAGGGATAATGCTTAGCCCAAGGACTTTTAAAGAACAAGTTATGTCCCATGGGAAAGAGTTGATATATCCTATTGTGGCTTGATGTATGATATGCTCGATAGCTCTTTCTTAGAAGCAAGACTCTGTCACGATCCAAAATTGGGTGTAATGGCACCTGCCTAATCCACTAAGGCAAGTCAACCTAGAAAACTAAGCAATTTTAATAAGCGGAAACTTAAACAAAAGAAAGGAGGTCTAGCATACTATAGATAACAATAAGCGAAACCAACTATAAAATCACCCAAGACTGATGTCACATGTACAAGTCATCAACTCAATAGAAAAGAAGGATAGTACAAGTCCCAATCTCTTGGTTCCCAAATGGAGCAAAACATAAAATAAAAGGATCTCGAGAGTTCTCTAAAAGGACAAGTTGCTACCTCTCAAACGTCCAAAACATCGGTCCAAGATGGGAATTAAAGAGATTATGAGGTACCGAACTCAATACCTACACAAGTATAGAAGCAAGGGCTGAGTATCAAACTATGTGGTACACAGAAAATGAATTCTAAGACCTAAGTGTAATGACCCTAAAGGTCATTTTTAGCATTTTCAAAAGATTTACCATTTTACCCTTACTAATAATTGTCCTGAATGATATTTGACTATCTTTGAAAGTTGAGTTTTAAAAATCTTGTAAAAAAACATACTTTTGCTAATGAGTTGAGTTTTGAAAGCTTAAGTCATCTAAATTTTGAAATTTAGAGTCATTTGGAGTCTCGCGTCTCAAAACAGAATTTTATCGATCATATCAATTTTGGAATGTGAAATTGATTGAGGAGAGTTTTCGAAATCAAATTTGGAGTTGTTATGTGTATTTGAGGTCCAAAGTTAGAAATTGAGTTAAAGATTGACTATAGTTAAACTTTGGTCAATATTTTGAGTTCCGATACTCGAATTAGATTCTGATAGTTCCAGTAGTTTTGGAAAGTAATTTTAGCTCTAGTTACATTCTCCTCCACGTCTTCACATTCTCCTCCATCTCACCGAGATTATGGGAAGGGCCACTCCTAGCTACTGGTACATCATCAGATTGGGCAGTACCTCTAGCGGGTGCTACCTTTTCTCTTTCTTGACCCCTACTTCGACCACATCCTCTTGTGTCTAGCTCCTCTTGTGGCTCATTGAGGAGTTGCTTGCCTGACACTGTTATATCATGTATTAATCATATGTCGATCAAAGAGTGGAAGAGGTTAAAAATCAATTTGGATGACTAGATATCAATTGGGATTAAATTATAGCATGAAAGAGAAACTCTCCAAGAATAAATATATGTTATTGAGACTCTATTTATTTGAGTATGTGTACAAAGCATTATTCTTAAACTTTTATCCTTTATCTTGGGTTGAGCATTCTTGTCATTGAGTATATCATGAGTTTGTTTCCTTCCAGTTATTTTACATATTGGATATTTCATATACTAACGTCTTTTGATACAACATCATTTATGATGCAAATACGATGCTAGAAATCTTCAGCAGACTATTTGTTGAAGATCTATTTATCATAGTTTTTGGGATATCTATTTACTTTCGAGAGATCAATTATTTAAGTTTACTTTTGATTGAGTAGTTCTTTTGAGGTAGCCATCAGCCTATCCCGATACCTTCTTATGAGTATACAGAGATTTCATAGATCAAGTTAGACAAAGTTAAAATGGAGTCAATTGTTATTTTCAAAGTTGTTTGTAAATTTTTATTATTCTATCGAGTTGAGGTATTGAGTTATATATTCTTATTTTGAGAACCTCAACATCATTTTGATAATAATATTTTAAATGCCCACTTGAGTATTTTTTTAAATTATTGTTGAGTTGTTCGCTAAGTGAGTTAACTAGTCCAAGGGTTCACTTGGAACCAAAAATGATTTTCGAGTGTTGGTCATGTCTAGGATATACGGTCTGGGCGTGACAATTTCACAAGTTGTTCATGGAATTTGTTGCCCGTCTCTTTATTCCTCCATTATACCTTATAATTTTATATAATCCCTAGGCCATCTGTCTAATATTTACTATCCCATCATCTCCCTATTCATCGCAAGACATCCTCACCTATAAATAATGATGGTGTACCTTTATTGTGTGTACTTAAGATAATATAGTGCATAAAAGGAAAGTGTTCCTTTTGTGGAGTTTTGGACTCAACTCTCAACTTTTGTTCAAAGTTGTTGAGTTATACTCTGTATTAAGTTACTGTATCTTAGAGGAGACAAGTCAAGAGCACTATTGCTGGACCAGTGAAAAGATTTGCAGCAGTAGGCTTGAATATCTTTTAGTAGAGCGAGATATCGGCACCTCAGTCTAAAGATATTTTATTTTCTTCATTTTATATTTTTCAATTGTAATTTATGATCCTTTAATTTTAACCAAAAATAATTCGTTTTTAAACCTTTTGTGACTAGCCGAATAATGTCTCATATATTAAGATAATTTGTTTTTAATTCCCTCAGTCCAAACTTATTTATATGATATTTGTTCCTTTTACACAACAACATATCGAGTGATATCCCACAATTTTCTCCTTTTTACACAATCTGAAAGAAATGATAATTTTATATATTTTGTAATAATTTAATTCTAACTCTTCATTAATAAGATGATTTATAATCGTACAAATATCTATTCCTTCTTTGTCTTCATTTGATTTTTAATTTTATACCAAACTAAACATTGTCACATAAATTAAAACGGTAGAAGTAGATTTTAGCTCGATTCCCCCCAACAACTCCACCCCCAAACCCAAAAAGATAAATATTAAACATGCAAAGAGTATGTGGAGAAATAAGAACAATATTTTTTTCCCTCAAGTGCCAAAGTTAAATTCTTCCCATATATTTAACAATTATACCTTCCTTTTTTCAAAACAAAAGACCTGCAGTACAAGAGGGGCTATAGGTTTGCTCTAGATTTCATTTTTTTAGTGGGAGGTTGATGTTGATCTATGCTCATTGAAGTCTAATTTCAAAATATTCAATTGTATGTGTATCCTGCATTGCTCTTCCTTTTCTTTATTCGCATTAGTATAATTTAATATTTGGAATATGTCCATGCCTCTTCATTATAAAACAATATAACTATGAAAAGTAATAGTTAAATCATGAAGAAGCTTCCATACTTATTATTTATCATGAACTCAGAATTAAATGAAGGGACTGAAAATAAAGAAGGAACTGATGTTTGTTCCACGGACTGGTGGATGGGCTCACTTTAGCTATTGCCTATTAGGAGAGGAAAAAATTACGCAATTAACTAGACAAACATATAATATGTATTTACATTATACCACTATAGTTTGAAAAAAATTATAATTTATAGTTATAGTAAGGGTTTTATTGCTATAGTTAAGATTTTGTTGTTATTCTCTCTCCTCTCTTCCTCTCTCTTGCCTCTCTCGTCTCTCTCTATGCAATTTCTTGCCAAATATACAATCACATATATATAGCATATGCATATATACAATTATTTTGACAGATATACATAGTCAATTCAACCAATATACATAATTCGCCTCTCTCCACTCTTTGCCCTCTCTCGCTCGCCTCTCTCCTCTCTCTACCAATCTCGCTTGTCAGATATACAAATACATATGTATGTCAGTTACACCTATGTAATTATTTGACAGATATATTCATACAATTCAACAAATATACATATACAATTCATCTCTCTCCTCCCTCTCTCGATCTTGCTCGTCTCTCTCCTCCCCTTCAAGTCACATAACCGATGTTATGCCGTGTAATTATGTAAAATCCAACTATTTAATTATACAAAGTTTCAAACCTAGACTATTTGTAAAAATTTCTCGAAAAGGAAATGAGGCAAGCAACTTATTAGTCATATCTTATGTACATAATAAAATGATTAGCCGAAATGACCTTAGTAAGATCCTCGACCCATCTGGGGCAAACTCAAAACTCAATTCATCCGATCCATTTAGTTTAAGCAGATTATTTGCTCAACTCATTACAAAATGAATGTTGAAATATTTTTATATTTTTTAATTTGATATGCTATGTATAACCATAATAAAAAAATTAAATATTTTTATTAAGTACTAAAATATTATAAAAGAACAAATAAAACAACTAAAATAAACTTTATACAAATTATGTTGAATTAAATTTTGACTCGTTTGTTGTATTGATCCATTATGACACGTCCAGTTGCCACCTCTAGACTTAGGTGTGGCAATTGAGTGGATTTGATTATATTTGAATGGGCCATAATGATTCAAGACAACAAACAAGTCTACACAAATTTGCTCGGATAAAAAATGATTGTGTAATGAATATAAAACAGGTCAACATCCCAACGTAAATTTTACTTTTTTTATTTATAATTTTACTTTTTTTAAAATTTATTCTTTTACAATATTTTAGTACAACAACAACAACAATAACATACCTAGTGAAATTCCACAAGTGGGGTTTTTACAATATTTTAGTATATAATAAAAAAAAATTCCTTTATGATTATATCTAGCATATCAAAAAAATTAAAAAAAATTAAAAGATATTTTGACAAGATTTCTTTTGAGCCAATTTGAATCACATATCAACCAAACTTTTGACGCTTTAAAATGAACTGAATTGAAATAGATGAAGCTTGTAATGAAAAGGTCACTTAAACAAGTTGGATGAGTTGAATTTGATTTTCCCGCCCTTACCTAGACCCATCCCATTTGACCTCGTAGAAATGAGGCTTTAGAGCATACACACGGATAAAGCAATATACGAGTATGCAATTGAACCAAAAATTCTCTTATTATATAAGGAGTTGGGTGAAACAGGCAGTTCTCCGTCGACGTGTCTACTTTGAGTTGCCTCCTTCCTTTCTTTATATATAGGCCCATAAAAAAATTTCATGAACTTTTTAATTTAATTTTTTTAAGGCAGCTGTTTAATGACGCACCTATTTCAGTTACTTGATTATATTTTTTTAGTTGCTTCAACTATGATTTTACAATATTATCCCTAATAAATAATTTTTTCCAGTTGCTTCAACAATATTGACTTGTGGGTTTCATCTTTTGAGTCAAAAGCCAAGACAATAAGAAGCATGCACAATTGTACGAAATCGAATTCGAGCAAGTAGAATTTTCAAAAATTGATCTTGGTACGAAGGGATGATTTTTGAAATGTCATGGTTTGGGAATGTGTTGCGAATTGAAAGTTTTGGACACAAATCTCGAGTTTCTAACTCCATGCAACCCACCACGACGAAATGGGTCCTGCTATGGGCGGCGTAGTCATGGCAGGGCAAGTGGCAGCCATGACGAGACAATCACTGGTTTTAAGTCAGAAAAGTCCTAAAAAACTTTTCTTCTCTCACTTCATTCTTGAAAAACCAGAAGCAGTTTAGAGTAATATTTCACCTATTCATCGATAAAGGTAAGTTTATCATCCCCTAGCTTGTAATTTAATTCCTATACCTTAGAATCTACGAAATTTCTTTTAAGGGAAGGTTGTGACCTACAATTAATGGTGAGAAAAAGTCCAACTAGTTGGAGAGATGATCATGAAAGTGGCCAAGAGTTGAAATTTATATATAATCCGGATATTTTAGGTCATCATTTGTTGATCCATCATATTTCTTGTTTGTTTGAGACCAAGAATGAGCCAAGACTTTGGAAAAAGGGAAAACTTCAGTTCTTAAGAGTTTTCAAGGCTTGTTTCGAGGTAGGTGATGATTTTGAATTCCTGTTTGCGTTATAAAGGCTTGTTAACTACATCATAAAGATTGCATGTATGTATATGAATTGGGAATGATGAAATGAACCCAATAAATAACTATTCATGATCAAATTGCAATGAAATGAACCCATCACTTGATTAAGTTTATGAACATTCATTGTGGTTGTGATTATTGGATAGGATGTCACATTCCAACACGCAACTTATTTGGATGTGGTTCCTATGAGACGCCCATTGATAATTGTTGCGTAGAAAATGATAATGTTTGAAATTGGTATGTGTGTATGGTTTACTATATTGTAATTACCTATTTATATCTCACTTATTAGAATAGTCATATGATCCTACCAGTACATTGTTGTTATATGTACTAATACTGTACTTACTCTTTTTTTGTTGGGTACAAGACATCTTCAAACCTCAACTAGGAGATTGATTATTTTTTTCCGAATTTCAAGGGTGAGCTAGCTCTTTTAGCCTACCATGGATTCTTTTGGATTTCTCAACCCATTTTCTTCAAACTTAGACTATTAGACATTATGTTTAACTATGTTTTTCTAAACCAAGCTTGGTTGGCCTAGTGGTTAGCTCACTAGGTCGCTTAAGCAAGTACCGGGAGTTCGATCCCCGCCTTGTGCATGCAACAATCAATTGACCAGCGACAAACACTTAAATGGAGCTCAAATTCACAGAGGATTAGTCCTTGGCCTGTCGGGCCGGGGATACCTTGAGAAACCTAAAAAAAACTATGTTTTTCTGAAGTTGTATCCCCTTATTCTAGACTATACATAGATGTTTTGGTACAATGATTTCAAGTTCTAGGAAGGGTTGTTTCCGCATCACTTAGATTTTTTTTGTTTCAATTTATGGAAACTCAACCAACTTATATTTAAACCTATTTCCACATCTTTAAATGTTTATTCTTTTCATAGTTGCTTTAATCAGGTTATAGCAATGATTCTCCAACCAAAGACTTGGTGTGGATACTACTCATGGCCCATTTAGGGTCGTGACATGTCTCATCCAATAAGCACTCAATAATGTACCTGTTCCTTGGTGTAACATAGTGTAAACCCCATTTGGAAACAATCTGAGTTTTTTTGCACTGTTACATCAGTCTATGTTATCATCCTCTGCTGAAGAGAACTAACTTCTAACCTAATAAAAGGATCCCCCTCCTCATCATAATGCAGAAATATTTGGTACATCCTGATAAAGAAATGATGAAAACCAAAAAAAGTGAAGAAGTACAATTGCTGCCCTTCATCCTCACCATAAGAAGTGACTCGAGGAAAATCATGTATCTAGATTTAAAAGTATAATCACAAAATAGGTGTGAGCTTAGACTTACATATGTCGTCGATCAAATACTTCCAGTAGTTCTATGGCACAAATAAGATTATCTCCTTCTCCACTAAAAAGGTTCTCATGTTGCTGTACTCCATTAGTTGGGTTGAAGGACTACATGCTGCAGAACAATTAAAGAAAATAAGGAATCATGCCTATGTAGTCTAACGGCGCCATCACTTGCGCAATCTGAATAACCAAGTTAAAACAGTTCCATACTCGTCAACAGGTAAAAAGTGGAAAGTAGGTATTAAAACACATTAGTCGTAGTTCACCAAATTGTTGTTTACCTTGATTTGTGTTCTGTTGTATGTGTAAGTTATGTGAACTAATCCATCACTAGCCTGGATAACAGCCGGATAAGAGAACTCTCCTACAGTTTCCTCGAGTGTGACAACATCATGCCATGAGTCTCCATCATCTTCTGAGAGTGCTACCTTGAGCACACCCCTGGAAATGGTATTGTACGCAAGCAAAAGACGTCCATCTTTCAGCTTAACCCCATCAATCCCTGCTTATGAAATATCACATAATCGATAACAATGTCGGAATGAATAACTGCTCCTCACATGTTCCTGGGAAGTCATATTACTAATGTTCACATAAATAGTTTCAGAATGGCATTATACATAAACAGACACTCAAACTTGGCTTCAGCCAACAAGTAAGCACTCCAACTTTGAGAGTGCACATCTAAACACCTCAACTTTGTCTTAGCTGGCAACAAAACACTTCGACTACTTCCCATTGTGTCTATGAGACACCCGACTATGACATGGCACATAAAATTTTGGAGGTGTCTAGATGATTAGTATTTGTAAGTTGGAGTGTTCAATTGACACAATGGGGACAAGTTGAAGTCTCTAGATATGCACACTCTAATTAGGAGTGTTTATTTGTCAATTGAAGCAAAGTTAAAGTATCTATCTATACATTCTACCTTTCAGAAAACATGTAAGTTTGGTCGGCTGTAAAAGTTTGTAGCTACGGAAAGATATGAAGAAACAAACAGAGTCTGTTACCATTGTGGTATATGTACATAATTTCAAACAACCTAAAGATAAAATGATCTTAAACAGTTACCTGAGTTAGGATTGGGCAATTCAGTAGGCTTTGCATAACTCCAAGTATAACCACCGTCATGGGACTCCGACATGCAGATTTTATTGATGCCTGTGAATGATCTTAGAAGAATACGCAATGTCCCATTTGCAGTCTGATAAGGAACAGGTTGAATCACACTAAGAGGGTTATTCTCGATGTATATTGGACCATACTTCCTCCACGTCCTACCTGAATCAGCAGTCATCTATAGTGAAGAAAGGAAAGCTAATCTTTAGTTCCTCTCGAACACACTAGAAATGGGTACTTTTAGAATTCTCTCAAATATTTAGTACAACCTCCATCCATGCTCCCCAAGAGTTCCAACTCTCCACAGATGATCCACAAAGCAAGGAACCACTTTCCAACATGATAGGCTAAGGAAAATAAGTGAACAACTTATTTTTAGCTTATCAGATATGATATATCTAAGATAGAGTGGAACTTAAGAGTATTGACTTGTTCATATTCATGCCTTATTTTTTATTGGCCCCAATATACCAGGAGGAAGCTGTTCTCTTTCCGTCCATGTAACACCACCATCATAAGAACGCTTCAAGCATCCGCTCCATCTGATGTATGAAAACCATCAGCAAGCATCGGGAGCACAAAGTTATTGTCCTGATTATACTGCATTATAGCCTTATCTTTTGTTCTGATTAAGTTATTGTCTAAAACAAGATTTAAAGAACTATAAAATATTGTAATCTTGATCAATGGTTAATAGTAGAATTACATTTAAATGCTAAAATGATATTGGAAAAGTTTTGCCAAATTTTTTATTTGGATTTAGGAAAGCTAACTAGGTCATCTACTTTGGCTCACAGAAAATGAAATTGGAAGTAAGCTGGCAAACTGGATAATGCTCCAAATTTAGAGAACCTTGACATGATTGATGTAGTGGCATCTAATGCATTAATGTGTGAAATGACAGAAGTAACTAAGAGCATCAATGTTAGTCCAAGTTACAAAAGAAAACGGCAGCCCGATGCACTAAAGCTCCCGCCTGTGTGCAGGGTCCGGGGAAAGGTCCAACCACAAGGGCCTATTGTATGCAGCGTACCTTACGTTTCTGCCAATTAGTTCAAGTTACAAGAGATACATAAATGATATCAGAAACTAATTTATCATAGAGTATACCTGTTCCAGGTAAGAGACAAATTTGAACATAATCCCATGGACGTGGTAAGTTATAATTGCATTCAACAAAGTAGTAAAGATAGTAGTGCTGTATATTAGGCAATGAATTGTGATGTAACTCGATTACTATGCATAACCAAGCAATTATAAACATCTGAGAATGAAATCTAGCTTACTATTATTGCAAGAAACAAGAAGTCAACTCATTTGAAGAAAATATTAAAAATTTCTCAATTATTCTATGATTAATACATAGTCAGGAAGTCAGGAGATCTTAAGACTTACACAATGACTTATTCATTATTTGACTTTATGCACAAAACACAGTTTTGTATAAAAGGCAAAACCTTTGACTTTATGCACAAAACAAGCCTATATATGTGAATAACTTCATCTTGATATAGAATTTTAATCGAGAATTCATGTCTATGAATTAAATGTTTCATTAACACTCTTATTAATAATTCATGGAATCATGCCATCAAAAAATCATCATAGTTCTTCAAGTTTCACTTTAATGAAGGAACGTAAGTAGCAAGGCACATCCTTTTAGTTTTCTACTGACATGCTGAAGGTGTTTTAACAGATACATGTCTACATATGTTTGTGAATGTGCTCCCAAATTATAACCACCTTATAGTAATTTATCATTACACAATGATTTCCCGTGAACAATATCATGTCACATCATTCTATAAAAATTCAGTTGTGGAAAAGATCAGATAATAAAAAGATATGTTTGAAATTAAAAGCTTAAACAATTTTATGGATGTCTATGTCTCATAAAACATCTACATAATATAATTTATCCACTAGACAAAAAGGAAGCCTGAACATACTTACTTTTGTACCTCTTGCCCGATTTTGTAGAACAAGATTATTTCACTGGAAGGAAGCTTAAACAGTACAGGATTCCACATTGGAACATTAAATTGTTCATCGGCAATAACAGGAGCAGTCCAATGGCCATCCTGCTCAAAATGTTCCATGTTTTCAATTCAATTTTCCCATAATAGATTTAAAAAAGATAAGTCCTATGGTGCTTGGCCTATGAATAAGTTTGTAATGCTATTTAGGAAAGGACAACTGTACAACAATAACATATCCAGTGGAATTCCACAAGTGGGTCTGGAGAGGGTAAAATGTACGCAGACCTTACCACTACCTCATAGAGATAGAGAGGTTGTTTTCGAAAGACCCTCGTCTCAAAGATCAAGCCCCATAAGGAAAGGACAAATGTATGTTCTGGAAATGCCTTAGCTGATATAAATGAACTGTAAACTCAAAACCAGTTACTAGTTTGCAAGTAAAAAGCATATAGTATCTGATACGAAGGAAACACGATACACCGCCAACAAATTAGAGAACTCAAGTTAAGTTGTACAGGATGTGTTACCTTAAAAGTTTGTACCCAAATTTTCACATCTGCAGCTCCCTCTACTGTACCACCAAAATAAGCAACCAAGAAATGATCCTTATTCACCTTTATAAGAACCAAACCGGTCAAAATCTCAATGCACCAGTTAATGAAAAACCAAATCAGCTATATGTTCAGTCAATCTAGCTAATCATTGAACCACAACTAAAATTTATCACAACCTCAACAATAGTCGAAGCATGACAATTATTGAACGGAGCCGAATTTGCTGCAAAAGTCAACTCCTCCACCAATGGATCCCAGGTCCGATTGTCACTCTTCATTTTGACAATTTTTGTGGTACTTGTTAGTACTCTCCTTTCCTCACTAGATTAAATTGATCAAACACAAGTAAGGTTATTTTGAAGAAGCACAGAAATTTAAACTGAAGGGTGAAAAAAAGAAAATAAATAATATGGAGATAATGATCAAAAATACACCTGAAGTATCACTTTTTCTAGCTTGTCCTAATTGAACTATCTTTTTTGTATTTTCTACTATTTGCAACAAATTTTAACGTGATAAAAAAAATTAAAATCACAAATAAAATATGAAGAAACATAATTTAATTGATAAGCATGTAGGTACAAATTTGTTTATCCCTTGATTCTTCTCTCCTAAGATTTCTGCATGATTCGAGGGTCATTAGTGGTATATTTCTCAAATATAGGATGATTTTGACATTTTGATCTCTATCGGATATTTGAGATGTGTTTTCAAGGGAATATATAGGCATCAATTAGCATTTAAGATTGAGTAGCCTCCAAACCTTAACACTAATTTTGTACAGTACTATAAAATTTTGATGTCTAGGCCTACATGAACTATTACCAACTATTTACCAAAAGACGCCTCAAAATGAGCAAATTATTTGCATTTCCTACCTCAGATTCAAGAAACTGATACTTCAAGTGTGATTTTGACCCTTATCGCATAACAAAAGAATAAACCCCTCTCCACCAAACCCAGAAAAATCTAAATAAAAGACAGTAATAGTATGAGCAGTACTCAATTTCAAAAGAAAATGCATATACCGTGCAGGCACGTATAAGCTAGAAATAACCAACTTATTTTGGGGCTTCAATATAAGGTTAAACCCAGAAAAAGAACCACTAAAATGAGAAAAATTAAGGAAGGAAACCAAAAAAATGAAAAGAAACAACAATGGAATCAACACAAAGCTTGAAGATTTAGTGCAGTTTGCCATGAAATGCAAGACACAGAGAATTCAGCATTTCAGCTAAAAAAATCAACGCAAGCACATAGTTTGCAGATAGGACAAAGAAATTAGGTAGCAATGGGAGAGAAAAGTACCTGGAGTCGAAAAATGGGGAGAGATAGTTGTGGGGTTCACAAATGTGCTGAAATAATTCAACATTTGCTGAAATAATTCAACATTTTGAAGAATATTCTACCATTTCTTCTTCTTTTTCTTTTTTTAAATATAACAATGATGAGTACAGGAGCTTAGTGTTGCCCAGCAGAAGCACGGAGATATACTATATTGAAATTGAGTTAATTAATTATTCTTATGAAAAAAAAAATGAATCATTATGCACGGCAGAGCTACATTTTACTATATAGATATTTTGATATATATCAATTATTGAATATTCTTAATACATAAGTTATTTATTTATGTTCTAAAAGTATGAACACCTTGACATTTGACGAAAGTATTGACTCTACCATTGTATCAGGGATGAAAATTTTCAATTCTCATGGAAGATATGTTAACGCCGCCAAAAGGTTCTGGACAACTTACATTCGGATCAGTATGTTGGCGCTTCACGCAGTTATAAGCATTCACCTAATGAATTGATGATAGAAATTTTATGTAAATATATTCAATACAATATGGATAAATTTTTCCATACACAAATATAAAATTTAATTCCACAAAATTCTAGCACTAAATAAACAAAGTGACATGACTACGTTCCTGAAACCTTTTTACCGTTCACACATTAAGTTTAGGGCTATTCAAAATTAAACTAAAATCAATAACTCGAATCAACAAAAAAGTTATTGAGTTATTGATAATGGATTATTGATTTAGATTTTTGTAGTGGTTTTAGGTTTTTGGATTATTGTGTTATCAGTTCTTAATGATTTTAGAGTTTTTCTTAATGGGTTAACCCATAACCCGATAGTAAATTAAATGATCATATTTGTACCATTTGATATGTTAAGTCCTTGACAACTTCATATTTTAGTTTTTATTGTCTCAAATTTCAATTGATTCTACAATGTAAAAATGTTTGCTTTTGAGCAAGATGCAATCTATTAAATCACGTGGATTGTTCATTTGGTTTGTTATCTTCCTTCTAAGCGATTTTCAATAAAGAAAATTTTGTGCCAAATTTTACCGGTTAAACCCATAAACAAACTGATAATGATTAACAATCGATAAACCAAAAATTAGTAAGTCAATATTTTAATAATTTTATAACGATTTAGCATATCTACAAATTGATAACCGATAATCAAACTGATAGATTTAAAAATTGAACCAGCCAGACCAATATGTAATCCTAGTTAAGTTAATGTTACAACTTATATACCTTTCGCTCCAGAAAAATTCTTGAACATTGTTGAATTATTTATTTCTTAAATTTTATTTTTAAACCCATCCAAAAATGACTCATGAAAGTTCCTTTTGTCCCCTCGCCAATTGCATAATCTCACGACCCGTCAGTCTTCCATATAAAAGGAGGGAAGAATCTAGAGTCGAGGGAAGAGACTAGAGTCTTAGAGATGTTTTCGGAAGATTCCAAAACATTGTGGATAACCGTTGAAGCTCCTTGGAAGGTTCTAGAAGTAGGAAAATCTTATAAACACTTAGAAGAATCTAAATATTGGAGACAAAACTTGAGAGTCCTTACAATTCTCTAGATGTGTGAGTCTTCTAGAGAGAGACTAAAGTGTAAATATTTAAGGACTTATAGGAAAAATATTATTTAAACATAAGCTCCTTAGAAGTAGTATAAATAAAGGGATCACTCATTTATACAAATCAACTAAGAATTGTAAGTAACCTTCCAAAGCAATATACAAGTCTTTTTAAAAGTTCACTTGTCTTCTTAACATAGCATTGCCTTAGTGATCAAGCCTTTCCTTAGCCATCAATGAAACTCTAAGTCCGTGACAATAAACCCACAAAAAGCACATATATTTCTCTCTTGTCTTCAACTAAGAATTTTAAGCAACCTTCCAAAGCAATATACAAGTCTTCTTAAAAACTCACTTGTCTTCTTAACATAGCATTGTCTTAGTGATCAAGCATTCCCTTAGCGATCAACGAACCTATAAGTCCGTGACAATAAGCCCACAAAAAGCACCATATATTTCTCCCTTGTCTTTTATAATTCATATCCTCCATTTAAATTTATTTTAAATTCCTGAAAGTAATGCACACCAAAAAAGAATATGATTAAGAATCTTCATAGTAAACTGATGATTAAGCATCTTCATAGTAAACTGATGGAAAATCTTTTTAAAGAAATTTCTACGCACGTATGAAGTTTTTAAATTATGCCAACACATTATTTGCATTGTAGAAATTGCAAAAGAAAGGATCATACAAAGTGTTCATCGAGTTTAAACATACAATGTTGGTTTAAATACAAAGCCAGTATGTTAAAATGTTCTTACCGCCAAAAGAGTTGATTGATAAACAAGTGAAGAGAAAATGAAAATCAAATCTTACTTGTTATCACATTATTCTGCGATGAAACTCATGAACATTTAAAAAATTCAAAAAATTCAAGTTTATCGGTATATTCTTAGCATATCAATATGTTTTGCAAGTTCCAATAGAGGTGCATCATAAAAATTCCAAGAAAATATAAAATTCAGTTGAGAAAATAAAATAAAGAGTAACTTATTCTCATTTCTTAGGAGACTCAGAACCAATGGTGAGTTTCTGAGCTTGCCATCAGCCCATTTAGAGATGGTGTAATGGATCTTTTCACGGCTCAAAGTTTCGGACTTGTAAGGTGGAGTATGTTACATAAGATATTCCTGCTGACCTCTTAAATTGAGTAGCTGCGCTAGAAGCTATTTCTTTGCTACTTTGGATTGGTCGATCTATCGACTGCATTTTATTGTCACGAATATGTTACCATAAAACTGACGTTTTAAAATTTTTGATGGGATCTCACAAGATTCTCTTTTAGTAAGAGGAGAGCTAATTGTTTGAAAGTGTACGGAGCTTCTAAGTAATTCACAACATTCGTGTTCTACTTTTGTATTCACTACAGTCAATCATGCTTTGATTTCAATGTTTATTCAAGAAATAAGAAACTTTAAAACTGCAAGCAGTACAAAAGAATAAATTGAGAATAGGCAAGGATAAGAGAAACGACAAACTTACTTGCCTAAATTTGTAGGATATCATATATACTAACCAATTAGAAGCACCGAATAAGTTGAGCCCTAACCATCAGAATTAAATTTGCTTCTAAGTTTCAATATGATATTAGTAATGACAAATATCTTTAAAATAAATAATTTTTCCATACACACAAAAAAAAGAGGTCGAAAACAGTTAATGTACATAATTTGATAAGGCGACAGATAAGGCATCTATTAGGGCTTGGCTAGTGATTTCAGCATTGCTAATTCGAGCACTGCAACTAAAAGAAAAGCAACATAAAATAAGCTTTGTTTTGATATGTTAGTTTTGAAATTCATATCCCTTTGATCCCAGATCTTAGATAGAATTTCATGTTGCCGATACAACAATGTGATATTTTGAAAAAGAGATTTTGAAAGGTGGTTAGAGTTCCTAAAGAATGTGATATTTTGCTGGCAAGGAAAAAAGGAACAGTGGTTTAACTTTTTCTCCCAGATAATTCGCATAAAAAGTATACATACTTTTAGTTACACACGCAATGAGCTCATTGAAACCTCACTACAGGATGGAGGAAGAGACAAGAAAGTTGAGCTATACCTCCTTCTTTCCTGTGAGTGACTATTTTTTCCTCCCTTTCCCATACCTCGGGAGGAAGAGATCGCCAAAACACTGGCAAAATTATTCATCATGTTCAAACTAAGGAAACAACTTCATGCAAAAATGTAAGGTGGGGTTACACCAAACATAAGATCTCATATGGTCCAACCCTTTCTCGAATCTCCACCTCATAGTGAGAGCTCAGTGCACCAGAATACCCTTACTAAATAATTTGGGGGTCTCCACATTTTCTAATCACACACAAATTGCTGGACCAACACCTAATATGAACGTACCAATAACTCTGTTCATCATATTAATGTCATGACACGAAATGAGAGTGTGATGACACTCACTTAACCCACCAAGGCGAGTCAGCCCAAAATCCAAATCGCTTAACAATAAAAAATAAAAACAAAAGATAACAGTCTAATAATATAGATAAGCGAAAGAAAATAAACTAAAATCATCCAGAACTGATGTCACATGTATAAATTTCTAAATATAGAATACTCAAAGAAAATAAATAACATCATGTCTAGCCCTCAAATACAACAAGAACATAAAAGTGGAATCCTCAAGGCCTGCTGAAGACATAAGCAACTATCTCGCAAGAAATTCGGAAGCTCGATCCAACAAGAAAGAAATCTAGCAGGATGGACCAGACTCACAATCTACAAAAATGTAGCGAGGGGTGAGCACCAAACAATAGGGTACTCAGCAAATGGAACTAACCTAAAATAAAGAAATGAAGAACACAAGTAAATCCTTAAATCCCAACCACAATCCGCCGAACTACAACCCTACACTCAGAAAAGTCCCAGCATAAGATAATATACAAGCCTCAATAATTTAGATATACTCATCACTTGGCATAATGTTACAACACACAATCATATCTAGATACATCAAATAATTACTCAGGTCAATAACATAATAAGTAGACAATTCCATACGCAATACGATGATAATATAGAAAAAAATATGACATGAGATGGAGTGAATGTCATGAGATGTTAGTGATGCAATGCAATATCGTCCTATGATATGCATTCACTGATCAGATGACTACCTCAGTCAGAACCCATGGGAGCAACACTTAAACCATGTATCCATGAACATTTCCGACAAAGACCTCGACTCATGCTCATCATCTGAAAATGACTTCGGACCGTCGGTATATTACCTCGGCTACCGATCCACATGTTACCTTGCCCACATCTCGACCATAGCCATCACAAGTGTCAATGCATCAATAATAATAGATGCAAAGTGCATCGTCACTATTATATCATAATATCAACATCATAATGATTTCAATGTCTCAATACCATCAATATCTCAATATCATCCGTGTCTCAATATCATTAGATTACAAATTCACAACTAATTTATAACTCAATACATCTCCATATGAACAAGTATTCAATACGACAAATCATGATCAAACCTACAATGATACAATTCTACACCAAATACTCAATTTTATACACATAGGAACATAATTGTCTTTTTTAGTTCTACGTACCTTGTACAGAATATTTAATTGACTTATTTCTTTACGTCTTGCATTTCCTTCTTTCTGATTTGAGATAGGCTTCAATCTGAATTCCTCCCTTATATGTTTCTTAATTGATTTAAAATTGATCTTATTTCTTTTTTTTGATTTAGGAGTGATCTTTTGATTACCTAGCATCAATCTCCTTTTCCTTCTGGTGACAGAGTGGATTTTCATATGAAAAATGTTTACTTTGTTGTTGCTCCTTTCTCTTCTTGCCTGCAAAGATCCCCTTTTTGAGTTAATTCTTATTAGTAAAATTAGTTTAGTAATACTCAAAGGAAGTAGTGGATTTAGGATTTTCATTTAGGGGTTTTAGAAAAAAAAAGATATGCTAATAGTATTGACAAATCAACGGGTCAATTTAGATATAAATGGGTTAGATCATATATGAGAGAGTTTAAATTCAATAGCCTTTCTCTAAATTAAATATTTTTTAAAAAAAAATTGTTAGATATATAGTAATATTTACTTGAAAAACATTTTTATTGAAATATTACCATAGATTAATTTATAATTTAAAGAAATTCATAAATTTATAATATATGGCTATTTGAAAATGAAAAATTGACAAAGACTTAGTTATTATGAGTTGATCTTAACCTCCTTATAAACTCCCTCGGTTCCATGTAGGTTTGCCCGTGCTCAAAGGCCAACAATTCTTGGGGGAGGGGGGGGGTTATATATATATATACACACAAAAAGTAAAGAATTTATAAAAAAAAAAGTAGTTTATATTTTATTTACATAAAAAATAGTTTAAAATCAGTGGAACTATACAATATAGTTTGTTAAAATTATAGAAATTGTACACTACTTAGGGGTGGGCAAAAATGTTAGGAAATACGATTTGAAGATCTAAGAGGAAGAAGAAAAGTTACTTTCGTGGTAATGCCCAATGGATAAACTCCACAGCAATAGAATTATATATATTAATGATATTCGAATATTTTCAATTACACCGTATACATTTGTACAAGGAGATCATTAGGGGAATGTTTTATAAGATTGTTGGATTTGTGGATACATAACAAATGAAATGGCCCTCCTATTTATACAACTTCCTAAGGACCCTAGCCGTTGCTACAGTGCCATTTCTAGCCGTTGCTACAGTATCCTGAGCCTTCTGGAGCTCATAGGACACGTTTCTGAGCACAGTACATCGATATAATATCAGACTCCACAACCTAACAATTCTCCCACTTGGAGATTGATCTAATCGGCCTCCAAAATAATAAATGTATTCCAAAAAAAAATTCTTTATCATCGATATCTTCAACCCATCGCAACACTTTCTTCTATACAACCTACAGAAGACCAACCGAGGTTTTGCACAACCTCAGTTTTTCAACACCAACACACTTGGTCAACATATCTGCTGGATTCTTTGCACCCTCTATCTTCTCCAAACACATGTCACCATCTTCCACTGACCTCCGAGTGATATGGTACCGTCTTCGGATATGCTTCATCTTCGAATGGTATATTGGATTCTTCACCAGTTGTATGGCACTTTGACTATTCTGCCTAATTCTTCCAGATAATCCTCCAACCATATCATCTCTTTCCCATCTTCAACTATTGCTATGTACTCAGCCTCAGTAGACGAAAGGGCAGTACACTTCTGAAGTTTAGACATCCAGCTAACCGTTGTTCCATCTATAGTGTAAATGTATCCGGATGTGCTCTTGCTCGAATCTACATCTCCACTCAGATCAGCATCCACAAAACCCTGTAGATTACTTTGCCATTACGATAACAAAGTGAAGTATTGGATGTACCTTTCAAGTATCTCAGAAGCCACTTCACAGCTTTCCAATGCTCTTCCCCCGGACTTTCCATGAACCTGCTAACAACTCCCACTGCATGTGCTATACCAGGTCTAGTGCAGACCCATAACATACATTAAACTCCCAACTACAGAAGCATATGGAACTTGTGCCATATGTTCATGCTCTTAAGTTGTCTTTGGTGACTGCTCCTTTGACAATTTTAAGTGGTTTGCCAAAGGAGTAGTCTTGGGTTTAGCATCATTCATCTAGAATCTGGACAACACCTTCTCAATGTACTGCTCTTGGGACAAATTTAAGGTGCCGACTGATCTATCTCGAGAAATATTTATCCCAAGAATCTGCTTCGATGCACCTAAGTCTTTCATCTCAAACTCTGATGATAGGTTTGCCTTCAGAGAGTTTATCTCCTTCATATTCGATCCTGCAATCAGCATGTCATCCACATACAAAAGTAGAAATACATAAGAATCAGTGTATTTCTTGAAATAACAACACTGATCCTTTTTAGTCCTGTGAAAACCATTCTTGCTCATGAAGGAGTGAAATTTCATATACCACTGTCGAGGTGCTTGCTTCAGCTCGTACAAGCTCTTGTTGAGCTTGCACACCATGTGTTCCTTGCCTGGAGCTACAAAACCTCCAGGTTGTTGCATATAGATTTCTTTATCCAAATCTCCATGTAAGAATGCCGTTTTTACATCCATTTGTTCAAGATGGAAATTCTCCGATGTAACAATACTCAAAAGGATTCTGATAGTAGTTAATTTCACAACAGGAGAAAATATTTCAGCATAATCTATACCTTTTCATTGTTAATATCCTTTAACCACTAATCGGGTCTTAAACCTCCTTTTTTCATCTGATTCAGCTTTGATCCTAAACACCCACTTGTTCAGCAAAACTCTTTTCACTACAGGCAGCTCAGTCAATACCCACGTGTTGTTCTTCTCAAGTAAACTCATCTCATCATCCATGGCTTGCTCCCATTTGATTGAATCCTCTACCTGTAAGGCCTCATCAAAAGACTCTGGTTCTTCTTCATCAGTCAGCAACAGATAATGTAATGAAGGTGAATACCTATCTGGTGCCCTGATGGTTCTGGATGATCTCCTCAATGTCTTCTCTGGTGTTACTTGTTCCACCTCAGATTCTACAATAATCGTCTCTTGAGTTTCTTGAGTTTCAGTGGCGACATTGTTAGGCGAACTCCTCTGCAACTCAACTTCAACTCCCACTTGCATTGCATTCTCAGAACCCAACATATCCTTATCCTTGTACAAGATATTCTCATCAAATGTCATATCACAATGCTTTAGGATTTTTCTATTTTTATCATCCTAAAATCTGTAACCAAACATATCAGAACCGTAGCCTATGAAGTAGCACTTCACAGCCTTAGCATCAAGCTTGTCTCTCTTCTCCGGATCAACATGAACATAAGCCGTGCAACTAAAAGTACTCAACTGAGAATACTTGAGTTCTTTTCCCGTCCATACTTCTTCTGGAATCTTGAACTCCAGAGGAATTGATGGTCCTCTGTTAATCAAATATGCAGTCGTGCTCACAGCATTTGCCCAAAACATCTTTGGCATTCCAGAGTGTATCCTCATGCTCCATGCATGTTCATTCAATGTTCTGTTCATCCTCTCAGCAACTTGATTCTGCCTCGCCTTCCCGGGAACTGTTCTCAACATTCTGATTCCCTCAGCTGCACAGAGTGCCTTAAATTCTGACTTGTCATACTCGCCACCATTATCAGATCTCAAACATTTGATTTTCAACTTCATCCTTCCACCTCTTGAAGGTGGCAAACACATCTTTTGTTCTTGAGAAAGTAAACCCATACCTTCCTGCTAAAATCATTAATGAAAGTAACAGAGAATCTGGATCCACCAAGTGATGAGACTGGAGATGATCCCCAAACATCTGTATGGACCATTTTCAATGGCGCTTTCCTTAGTTCTCTCGCAACCTTTGTGAAGCTAACTCGTTTTTGTTTACCCATAACACAGCTCTCACAAAGTCCCATATCAACAGCTTTCAGACCATCCAAAACTCTCTTTGCAACCAGCATCTTCATTCCTTTGATGCTCATGTGTACAAGTCTATTATGCCACATACTTGAATCGGAAGTACTCTCAGCAACAGCAACTGCATTTATACACCCTGCAGTAGTGTATAAAGTTCCAAATTTTATGCCACAAGCTACAGCCATAGCACCTTTCACAACCTTCCATGAGCCATTTCCAAGATACACTTCATAACCTGTACTATACAACTGACCAATAGAGATCAGATTTTTCTCTACAGCCATAGTACCTTTCACAACCTTCCATGAGCCATTTCCAAGATACACTTCATAACCTGTACTATACAACTGACCAATAGAGATCA
>JAOTQR010000011.1:5245238-5260960 GCA_025774065.1 Solanum ossicruentum
GATTTTTCTTTACTCCAGGAACATATCTAACATCCTGCTACGTCCACTGATTGCCGGCTGGAGTATGTAGACAAACATCTGCTCTTCCGTGAACTTCCATAGGCTTATTGTCAGCAAGATACATTTCCCCGAAATTTCCAGACTTGAAATTTCTAAACAAGTCCTTGCTTGGAGACGAATGAAAGGATGCACCCAAATCCAATATCCAGGACTCAAGTGGGCTGTCCACACTAAGGATTAAAGTATCCCCAATGCCTTTTGCTGAATTTATAGATTCATTATTATCTCCAGATTTATGATTCTGCTTTTTGTTGGGTTTCTTGCATTCATTTTTAATGTGACCCTTCTCTCCACAATTCCAACACTTCACATTTGATCTATGTGGAGATTTTTCATGTGCCTTCGACTTTGATCTGCCATGTGTGTTTTGTCCCTTCGATTTGCTTCTCCCTCTTTGATCAACACTGAGAGCACTATCCGATGAATCCCCAATTTCTCACTTGCGAATACTTTCACTGAGAATTACATCTCAGATTTCATTAAATTTAAGTTTCTCAGATCCACGAGAACTGCTAATCGCAACAACAACATTATCTCAAGATTCGGGTAAAGATGAAATCAAAATCAACGGTTTAACTTCATCATCGAAATTAATCTCCACAGAACTCAGTTGACTAACAATCATATTAAAATCATTTATATGATCTGCAATAGGTCCACCTTCCGATATCTGTAACTTAAACAATCTACGCATCAAGTATACCTTGTTCATCGCAGAGGTTTCTCATATATATTCGCCAGCGCCTTCAACAGATCCGCTGTTGTCTTTTCCTTGATAATGTTGAAAGCCATGTCTCTGGACAAGGTCAATCGAATCAAACCCAATGCCTGACGATTCTTGAGCTTCTAATCTTCTTCTTTCATGAATTCCGGCTTTACCCCAGACAAGGGTTCGTGAAGATCCTTTTAATACATATAATCTTCGATCAGCATCTTCCAGAAATCAAAATCGGATCCATCAAACTTTTCGATTCTAATCTTTGAACTCTCCATCTACACAGATCGTAGTGATTCCTGACCCACGATGGGCGCCAATTGTTAGGAAATACGATCTGAAGATCTAAGAGCAAAAAGAAAAGTTACTTTCATTGTAACGCCCAACGGGTAAACTCCACGGCGATAGGATTATATATATTAATGATATCCAGATATTTTCAATTACACCGAATACATTTATACACGGAGATCACTGGGGGAATGTTTTACAAGATTGTTGGATTTGTAGATACTTAACAAATGAAATGGCTCTCCTATTTATACAACTTCCTAAGGACCCTAGCCGTTGTTATAGGGCCATTTCTAGTCGTTGCTATAGTATCCTGACCGTTGCTACAGTACCCTGACCGTTGCTACAGTATACTGAGCCTTCCGGAGCTCGTCGGATACGTTTCTGAGCACAGTACACCGATGTAATATCAGGCTCCATAATCTAACCAAAAAAACCCAAAAACCAAAAAATCGAATCGAACCGAACTACTTCTGTTTTTCGGTGTCAATTTTTCCATTCTTTGGTTCTATTTCGATTCTTTTTTTTGGAAACTTTGATTCTATGGTTCGGTTCACGGTGCAAGGGTTTCGAATCCGTGGTGTATCAAAAATTAAAATTTTATTATATTAATAATTTAATACTTCTAAATATTTATTTTTAAATGTTAATCCAAATCCAACCCAATTTTAACCATTGGAAAGATTTTTAGATTATGAAAGAAAATCATTTGGATGGTGTGCTTTTGTTGTGTTTAGCAGTTGCATGGTTTTAAAGAATCATTTGCAGCTCCGATCAGTTAGTAAATCCTCTACACTTAATAATGTTCTAATTTAACCTCTATATTAAGTAAGTTGATTTTTTTAAATTTTGTTTGTAGATGGTGATGATATGAATCTACAATTATCTATTAAGTATGTATCATATTAAAATATTGAAGTAATTTATTACATACTTTTAATACGGATGAAATCGTTTTTATTTTATTTTTACTTAGTATAGAAAAACTGTTTTAAAACCACCGAAATAAACCAAACCGAAATTGAAAAATCGAACCAAACCAATCTAGTTTGGTGTGGAGTGTGGTTCTCATTTTTTAAAAATCCAACACCGAAAAATCGAACCGAACTTTAACAACACCGAACCAAATAACCTGACGCCCACCCCTAACACTACTATACAATGTAGATTATTTATACATGAGCTATACATTAAATATATATTATGATACATAAATATATATTAACTATACATGTCTATACAATAAGGCTAAATGCCCAAAATTATAAAAAAAAAAATAGCCATAGGTCAGTCGAAGGACTACATTTTATAATTAAAAAAAAGTGAGTTAATTCGTGGGTCTAATTATCCCAATTCTATATTCATCTTGACTATTAACAGTTAGTTATTATGGACGTCAGCTCCTGGATGACATCATCTCTAGCTATTGTAGCAGATAATACTTTTGTTCGTCGAAAAACGAATAATCTAATTTTTTAGTCTATTTAAAAAAAAATTATTCATTTTTTGATAATATTTTAAATTAAATTTTTTTATGTGGCATATTTAATATTACAAAATTAAAAGATATTTTATTATATTTGACATAATTTAAATTTAGAATAGTAAAATTAAATTTTTTAATTAAATTTTCTTAAACTATCTGCGAAATCAAATTAAACTATTCGTTTTGAGGGATTGTCTCATTTTTAAAAACACAAAGAATCATATCTTGAGGGGGATTACCTCTTATTTAATAGTTAAAAAGTTAATCTCTTCTTACATTTACGATATACTTCGTCCTTTATTTTAATTTATTTTTCTAATTTTAACTTACCATATTTAAGTTAGTAAAGAAACAACAATTACATGTTTAGTAAAATTCCATAAGTGAAATTTAAGGGTAAAGAAGACTTTAAACTTTGTTCTCTTAAACTAAAAATATGTATAATATGCCAAAATGTCTTTTAAACATGTAATGAAGAAAATGTAAAATTAAAGAAATGAGAAAAAAAGAGATATTAGTTGACTAATAAGAAAAGTAAGACAAATAAATTATAATGAAAAAGTATATAACTTTAGGCATAATGCATAAATATATTTATGCTCTTTGGCCTCAACTGACATATATGTCTGCTAATTTTTGGTGTGCACAACCAGACAATTAAACTTGCATAAGATTATATAACTAGATACAGATGCCTTCCATAACATAATACACACACATGATTTGTCACATAAAATATATATATCTACTTATTTAACTGTATATAAGTTTAACTGTCTAATTAAAATTTAATCTATATCTTTCTTTGAGGTTGAAATTAAAAACTATTCTTTTCTTATGAAATCTTCATTATTCGTTAACAGATCTAAAAGCTTACATCGTAAAAATTATGTTTCAAAATTAAAAAATATAATTGCAAATAAGGCCAAAATAAAAAATACGTCATAACTTTAAATCTTAAATTGAAGAAGTTTGATGGAAGTACTATTTAGTGGTTGAGACAAATTACTAAACCGGTGAAAATAACTTGTTGATCACGGAAGCTTAGGCAAGTAAAAAGGGCACCTGAAATCACAAGCTTCATGGGATTCTAGGGTGCAGGGTTCTCTTTTGTGTATACGTTTCATTTTATGTGGTATTATTTAACTTGATATGATATTTAGCAAAAAAGAAAATACTTTTGAAATTTATGATCTAAAATTATCTATAAATACTTATATGGTTGAGAATAATTCTATTAAGGGTAAAAAGAGAATTTTAACTTAAAATTGTTTCTAAATCAAGTAAAGTGACATTTTTTTTACGGATCAAAAAGAAAAGGGTGTCATATAAAATGGGACAGAAACTAACTCCGTCTCATTTTATGTGACACTCTTTCCTTTTTGATCCATCCCAAAAAGAATGTCACCTTACTCAAATTGAAAACAATTTTACCTTTAAAATTTCATTTTTACGCCTTAATAAAATCATTCGCAACTACACAAATATCTAATAACGATTTTAGATCATAAATTTTTAAAATCTTCTTTTTTCTCTTAAACAACGTGTCAAGTCGATGTGTCGGGAGGAATGATAATAACTCCATTAATTAAACATACACTAGGACTTCCCATGAAATGTCAAGCTAAGTGAGGGGAAGAATCCAGAAGGAATCCCATAACCTTTTGATTCCAACTACTTTTGGGACTTCCTTTTTGCGGTAAAAGAAAATTGAAATGTAAGGAATAGGAACTTTATTCATCCATTATCATCCTCTACTTTCCAAGATAACCAACAATTTATTGACATGTTGCACCTTTCTCTTCTTGCCCTTGTACACAAGTTTGCCTCATAAAAACATCACCTCATTGTCATTTAAGATTTTACTATCTTTTGCTCGGTCTCCGCCTTTTATGTAAAGCTCCTCCTAAATTTCCATCGACATTTTCCGAACAAATTTTGGCTCAAAACAAACGCAATTGGGTAAGCTATATACATTCACAGCATATTTATGGCGGACGAGGATGAAGCTTTATTAAATAAAAAGGTACTAGTGAGAAGCGCTTCGCATATGTATGATGAATTGAGGAGTTTTAGGACGTGGTTCAAGTGGATGTGTGTCGATCAATCGGACCCGTGGTCTGCTTGCTTGTCTTGGTTTGTGTTCAGTTTGCTGGCGGTTGTCGTGCCATGGCTCTCGCATCATCTTCTGGCTTGTAGAGCTTGTGATGCTGACCATAGTAGGACTTATGACTCTGTTGTTCAGTTGTCGCTCAGCAGCGTTGCAGCTCTGTCATTCATTTGTCTTTCGAGGTTTAATAAGAAATATGGACTTCGGAGGTTCTTGTTCCTTGACAAGCTTTGTGATGAGAGCGAGACTGTTAGAAATTGCTACACACAACAGCTCAATGTATGTATTTCTTTCCCTCTTCATCTCGGGCCAGGGGCGGAGCTATTTTCATCCGAGGGTGGTCGGAACACCCTTCGTCTGGAAACTTATTATTTAAATATAGATATTTTGATATATATTAATTGTTGAATACCTTTGATATAAAAATCACCCGCTCATGTTCTAAAAGTATGAACACCCTTGACAAAATGCTAGCTCCGCCACTGTCTCAGCCATCTCCGACATGCACATTTTCATGATCTTTTTTATAAAGACGTTTAGTTTCTTAGACTCTTTGTTTTTGGCATTGTCAATTCCATGAGACAAATTTTGTGTTAAAAACGATTGATTTGGAGTTGATCTAGTTTGATAGTTAAGGACAAGTGAAGTCTGTTCTCGTGGTTGAATACCTCTACGATTAACCAATAGAGTGAGGGTTCGAGTCATGCTGGAGGCCATGTGGGAACACCACTGATCCTCTTGATAGTGTGGGATGGGGAAAAATGAAGTTTGATAGTAGTAAAGGTTCTTCTTTTATTGATTGGACGGTCGAGGGTTTAGATTTCTCTCGTATGACTTCATGGTGCTCGACGCAATCAAGAGTGAATAGAATCCCCAATTTTCTTTTCCATTCATAAATGTGGAATGAATAGCTACTCGAATTGATACATTTAGATAAATAATTTGAGTCATTTATGTTCAGAGATGACCTGAATTTATGAGGTTAGGCAATTCAATATTTGTTCACAAAATGATGAAAAACCATATTCTCCTCTTATTAATATGCAGAGATCGATGAAGATCCTCTTCGTTTTTGTCATGCCTTGTTTTGTTGCTGAAAGCACATACAAGATTTGGTGGTACAGCTCAGGTGGAACCCAAATTCCATTC
Source organism: Solanum ossicruentum (assembly GCA_025774065.1). Lineage (NCBI taxonomy): Eukaryota > Viridiplantae > Streptophyta > Magnoliopsida > Solanales > Solanaceae > Solanum > Solanum ossicruentum. The sequence continues at coordinate 5,251,050 of JAOTQR010000011.1, forward strand.
TTGGGCAATGTCTTGGCCTGCATTCTGGAGCTGACCTCCTGGCTCTACAGGACGGTCGTGTTCTTCTTAGTGTGTGTACTTTTCCGCTTGATCTGTTACCTTCAGATCCTCCGATTACAAGATTTTGCTCAGGTACTCTTCCATGTGGATTCTGATGTTGAATCCGTGTTGAGAGAACACCTCAGGATCAGGAGGCACTTGAGAATTATCAGCCATAGGTTCCGCGTGTTCATCTTGTGGGCTTTGATATTTATCACAGCAAGTCTATTTGCCTCCCTTCTCCTGGCTACGCGCCCAAATGCTGATCTACGTATCTACAAGAGTGGTGAACTTGCGGTAATGCATTCTCCTAATCTCATTAGCTAGCATTTTTTAAAATTCGCCTCTGCCCATTAGTGGAGCTAAATATTTTGTTCCTTAATATATGCAGCTGTGTTCCGTCAGCCTTCTTGCTGGGCTGATGACACTTTTGAGAAGTGCAGCCAGAATTACCCACAAGGCACAAGCCGTGACGTGCCTAGCTGCAAAATGGCACGCGTGCGCTACAATAGACTCATATCATAGGGCTGAGAGTGATATTCCCCCAGTATCTTATCAAGTAGATTTCAACAACGATTTTCCCCCAGAATCTATAGGTTCATCTGATGCAGATGATGTTGGAGATGAAGAGGATGAACTTGATAATACGAAGTTTGTCCCCTCATATGCCTATAGTACAATTTCCTTCCAAAAACGACAAGCTCTAGGTATGCTGATTTCAATTCGCCCTTTATTTTAATTTGTTTGTCTTGCTTCCTTTTTAAGTCTGTTTCAAAGAAAGTATGTGTAAATGCAACTTTTAGTTCTAACTTTCTACGTGACATATTTTACAGTGACATATTTTGAGAACAATAGAGCAGGAGTTACGATATATGGCTTCATGCTAGACAGAACTTCTCTTCACACCATTTTTGGGATAGAGCTGACACTGATGCTGTGGTTACTCGGGAAAACCGTTGGCGTTTCTTGAATTATTAATTTGCTTGCACAATTGAAAATTGTGGTTTATTTTGTTAGAGATTTTCGTTTTGTGGACTCACATATCAATATATATGTAGATATGTTATCATTAAAGTAGCCCATTGTATGATCTAATAAAGTATAAAAACTTTGGGCCTTAAAGGTTAAATATTTATTTTATGGGTTTAATTTAAATAATTTGAATACCCATGAACCTTTTCTTTCAAGTCTGATGGAGACTTATTGAAAGGTACTGTTTAAACCTGAAAAGCTACTGTTTAAATCTGAAAAGGTACGAAACGAATTATATAAAGATCTAGTACCTGTCACGCCCTGCGAGGGTACCCGAGGCGTAATAATAACATATATAAGTACTCAAATACCATCAAATCAATAATCAAGTAATCTTATCATGCTTGATTCAATTCAAACGGTCATTTGGACTCTTTAACTTTACTCATCACGTCATGTAATTAAGTTTATAATTTCTCAAGTATAACATACTATCATATTTAATGACTCAAGTATCTTCAATTTGTCATATTAACCTCAACTTAATTCATATAAACTTATTGCATATAGAATCTAAATCTCAAGATATAATATTCATATAAGTAATATTCATACAGTAGATAACTTCTTTTATTCCATAACTCAAGTAAATAAAGTAATATGTAGGTTCTTTCGATTTAACTTTATATGCTCATAATAATTTCCTAACACATCATAAATAATATTCTCATGATAAAGTACGTAAAAGTACATGAAAATAAAATCATTTATATAAAAGATCTTATTATAAAAGATGTAGAAAATATGAACAACTTACAAGAAACAAATTACCGAAACTTTACACAATGAAATACCTACCTTCAGCTAATAATACTCTCAAATAATATGTAAACTAATTTCTTTATTTTTGCTCGTTTCTTTCTCTGTCTGAATAGCAACTAAACAAGATATATATAGCACTCACAGGCTTCTGTAACACTCCTAGCACTTGCTCCCAATGGAGCAATTGGTGAAGAGATAACAAAAAAAAAAAGGCTTTTTGAAGTGCTGCCAGCACTTCCTCTCAATGGAGCAATATAAATCTTGATAATTAAGTAGGTAAGTGTGGTACAGGCAGCATAAAGCATAATGGATGATATGCTCCAACAATAATAGAGCATTAAGCCATAATAATATTATAAAAATGCAACTACAATCCCCCTTTTTTTAATAAAAATCCTCCTTATACTATTCCAACTCAATTAGATAAGATTTCAGGGTCGTTACATTATCTCCCCCTTGGGATCATCCATCCTCGAATGAAGAGAATACAGGTTAAGGCACGAATCCTCTCATGGACTCTAACAATTAATTACCCATTGACTGGCTCATTTAAACCAGTCAAATAAGGAATGCAATAATCATAATAATCACATCACATTAACAAGTCATATCAATCCTCGCTCGAACTCTAGAGCTCTATCATATCTATGAATGAAAGAAAAACTCAATGAATAGAAATATAGAAGGAATTATTACCATCAATTTTCTCGTCATCCGTAGACTAGAATAAGTGGAGGTATCTGACTTTCATGTCCTCGTTCGCCTCCCAAGTAGCTTCTTCTATGAATTAATTCCTCTACAATACCTTAATAGACACAATCTCTTTGTTTCTCAACCTTCGAACCTGGCTATCAAGGATTTGGACAGGAATCTCCTCAGAACTCAGACTATCTTTTACCTCAACGCTCTCGACAGGCACTACCAACCGCGAATCTCCCTAACATTTCATTAGCATAGAAACATGAAAAATCGGATGGATAGCCGCTAATTCTCAAGGTAACTCCAACTCGTATGCAACTTTTCCCACTCTCTTTATGACTCAGTAAGGGCCAATGTATCTTGGACTTAGCTTTCCTTTCTTCCCAAATCTCATCACTCCCTTTATGGGTGATACTTTCAAATACTCAATCATTAATCTCAAACTCTAAGTCTCTTCTTCAGACATCCATATAAGATTTCTGTCGACTCTGTGCAATCCTCAACCTCTCACGAATAGTCTTCACTTTCTCTACTGCTTGGTGAATCAATTCTGGTCCAATCAACTCTGCTTCTTTTATCTCAAACCTTCCAATCGGCGATGTACACCTCCTTCCATAGAGTGCCTCATGTGAGGCCATCTGAATACTCGAATGAAAACTGTTGTTGTAAGCAAACTCTATATAAAGGCATATTGTCATCCCAATTACCTTTAATATCAATAACATATGCTCTCAACATATCCTCCAACGTTTGAATAGTATGCTCCGCTTGGCCATCGTCTGAGGGTGGAAGGCTATACTTAGATTCACCTTAGTACCCAATCCCTTATGGAAAGACCTCCAAAACTAAGAGGTGAATTGAGCTCCTCTGTCCGAGATGATGGAAAACGGAACTCTATGCAACCTCATAATCTCATGAATATACAACTTGGCATATTCCTCTACAGTGTTAGTTGTCTTGATTCCCAAGAAGTGAGCAGACTTAGTCATTCTGTCAATTATTACCCAAATCGAGCCATGCTGCTTTCGATACTTTGGTAATCCGGTAATGAAGTCCATATTGATCATTTCCCACTTCCATTCTAAAATCTCAATGTTCTGAGTCAAAACACTCGATCTCTAATGCTCAACGTTGACTTGCTGAAAATTGGCACACTTCGCAACAAAATCCGCAATATCTTTTTTCATTCCATTCCACCAATAGACTTCTCTCAAGTCATGATACATCTTGGTGGAGCCAGGATGGATAGAATACTTGGAGTTATGTGCCTCCTCCATGATCCTCTCTCGAACATTGTCAACGTCAGGAACACACAATCTGCCTTGATACCTCAATATCCCATCTCTCTCTTTGGCGAAAGCCATAACTTTCTGCTTATGTACATCATCTTTCAACTGCAACAGAAGAGGATCTCGATCTTACTTTTCCTTCACCTCTGACACTAAAGATGGCGAACCCATTCTGGACATTAAACCCTCTCTCATTATTCTCTTCAAGTTGTACTCCCAATCTAGCTAGTCTATGCATCACTTTGATCAACTCTTTCCTCTTTTCCTCCACATGGATAATGCTCCCCATGGACATCCTGCTAAGAGCATCGATAACCACATTAGCCTTACCTGGATGGTAGAGAATGCTCATGTCGTAGTCCTTGAGAAACTTAAGCCATCTTCTTCGCTTCAAGTTAAGCTCCTTCTAGGTGAAAACATATTGTAGGCTTTTATGGTCTGTGAACACAGTAACATGCACTCCATACAAGTAGTGGCGCCAGATCTTGAGAACGAACACTACTGTTGCCAACTCTAAGTCATGAGCGGGGTAGTTCTTCTCATGCACTTTGAGCTGTCTAAAAGCATAGGCAACATTCCCTTTTTGCATCAACACACATCCCAATTCCACTCTCGAGGCATCACAGAAGATAACAAACCTATCAGTCCCATTAGGCAAGGTCAACACCAGTGCAGTAATCAACCTCATCTTTAACTTCTGGAAGTTTTTCTCACACTCGTCAGACTATTGAAAATTGACCTTCTTTTGAGTCATTCTAGTCAATGGTGCCGCTATGGAAGAAAATCCTTCAACGAACCTCTGATAGTAACCAGCCAACCCCAGAAAACTTCTTATCTCAGTCGGTGAGGTTGGCCTTGGCCAATTATTAACCGCCTAAATCTTTTGGGTATCCACTTAAATTCCATCACCAGAAACCATATGATCTAAGAAGACCACGAATTTGAGCCTAATTTCACACTTAGAAAACTTTGCATACAACTCATGATTTCAGAGCGTCTGCAAAGTAATTCTGAGGTGATTAGCATGCTCCTCCACATTCCTATAATACACTAAAATATCATCTATGAACATAATCACAAACGTGTCAAGATACTGCTTGAATACCCTATTCATTAAGTCCATAAAGGCTGCAGGTGCATTTATCAATCCAAATGATATCACCAAAAACTTAAAATGACCATATCGGGTTCGAAAAGCCATCTTCGGGATGTCACATTCTCTCACTTTCAACTGGTGATTGCCTGATCTAAGGTCTATCTTAGAGAAAATAGTGGCACCCTGAAGTTGGTCAAATAAGCTATCGATTCTCGGAAGGGGAACTTATTCTTAATTGTCACCTTATTCAGCTGACGATAATTGATACACATCCTCAAGGAACCATCCTTCTTTCGTACAAACAAGATCGGAGCGCTCAATGGAGAGACACTTGGCCTTATGAATCCTTTTTCCGACAAGTCTTTAAGTTATTCCTTCAACTCCTTTAACTTTGCAGGGGCATTCCTATATAGCGGAATGAAAATCGGCTTGGTGTCAAAAAGAACATCAATCCCAAAGTCAATCTCCCTATCAGGAGGGATTCCAAGAAAATCCACAGGAAACACATCAGGAAACTCATTTACAATCGGGACTGACTCAAGAGAAGGGGGCTCAACATTATTCGATTTGACTCGCACGAGGTGATAGATACATCCCTTAGAAATCAATCTTTGGGCCTTGAGGTAAGAAATAAATCTACCATTTGGCACAACTGAATCTCCCTTCCACTCAATAACAGGCTCATTAGGAAACAGAAATTTAACCGTTTGAGTTCGACAATCAACCGAGGCATAGTATGTATGAAGCTAATCCATACCAAGGATTATATTGAAATCAACCATCTCCAACTCAACTAAATCAGCAGAAGTATCCCTATGATGAATAGATACCACACAGTTTCTATAGATTCTCTTGGCTCGAATAAACTCACCAATAGGAGTAAAAACAAAAAATGGTTCAAGCAAGTACTCAAGGAGAATCTCAAATCTCCTCTCCACATAAGGAGACATAAATGAAAAAGTAGCACCAGGATCCATCAAAACATAACAATCAAGAGTAAAGACTTGAATCATACCCGTAACAACATTAGGTACATCCTCTTGGTCCTGTAAATTCCCCATTGTCTATAGACAATTTATCCCTCCACCTGGTACTGGTGCAACACCTCTTTGGTTACCCCTCGCTGGTGGTGATGTGGTAGCGGTTTGGGCCTTATTGCTCTATGTCGGACATTCTTTCTGAAAATGACTCGGTTGTCCACACTTATAGCAATCATTCCCTCCATCTCTACATTCTTCTAGATGCATTTTTCCACATTTCCCGTAAGGTGGCCTCCCTTTAGAGCCAAGAGTCATGCTGGCTTGCGAATCCTTTGCCCTAAAGTTTGGTTGACCTTAGGACTTTTGATAGTGCCAGTGGCTCGGAGATGGTGCACTAGCTAAAGATGGTACATAGTTGGAAGACCTCTTTTGGAAGTAGAACTTATCTCCCTTGCCCTGCTTGTGTTGTCTGGACTCAGGCCCCGCTAACCTGGCCTTCTTTCTCAGATGCTTTTCTCTATCCTTTTTCTTGTCCTTCTCAATTTTCTGAGCATAAACCATTAACCTCGAAATATCTATATCTGGAATTAACAATGTCGCCTTACATTCTCTCATCACATGCTTACCTAACCCATATACGAACTTCCTCATTCTTACCCTCACATTTAAGACCATCTCTATAGCGTACCTGGACAACTGGATCAATTTCCAGCCATACTCCTTCACCGTCATCCTCTCTTGTTTCAGATTCACGAACTCCTCAACCTTCACCTCTCTCAACTCTTGAGGGAATAAGTGATCGATAAAAGCAATCTCAAATGCCTCCCACTCAGCAGGCTCGGCGTCCTTGCCCCTACTATCTTCCCATTGATTATACCAGACGTTTGTCACATCTTTAAGCTGATAGGACGCAAGCTCAACTCCCTCAACCTCAATCGCATGCATATCCCTCAATAACTTCTATATCTCGTCAATAAAATTTTGTGGGTCCTCCTCAACTTTCGACCCTGTGTATACTGGCGAGTTCATCCCAATAAGTCTCTAAACCTAGTTGCAGTTGTGGGCTCTTGGGAACTAGAACTAAGAGCAGGTGAGCTTTGGCTTCCACCTTAAGCGGCTACCAAATGGGTAAGCATAGTGATAGCTTCACTAAAGCCAATCTTTGTGGTTGAAGTAGGTGGAGTAGTAGACATCCGTGGAACCCTCGGGGTGCTAGCAGGTCGACCTCGTCCTCTTGTCCCTGTCTGAGTAGGGACCACTGATGTAGGGTTCTCAACATTGCTAGCTAAAGTATTTCCTTGGGTAACTGCACGTCTTGGAGGCATGATCTACAATCGCGCAACGCATGAGTCAAAAAAGAAATTTCTAAAGTTTTCAATCTTATCGCACGAACTCAGATCACAAGAAAGGGTAACAATTCCTAATGTCCTATAGTTTCCTGTTTATGAAGTGTGGTACACAACACATACATAAACAAGACTCTACTAGAAATAGCTTCATAGACTCCCTAGGTCTTTTGAACATTGTGCTCTGATACCAAGTTTTTCACGCCCTGGGAGGGTACCCTTAGCGTTGCTAGCACGTGAAGACTATTGTTAGTCTCCGAGCGAACCACTTGGCCTAATCATCACATTGTACTCAATAGCGGAAGAAATAACTCAATTAGATATAATATTATTAATGAAAACTCACTCAAAATTTTAAAAGAATAAGTTTGAAATCATACAATACTTTTTAAGAAATCAGTCCCTCAATGTCTATGAAGTCTCTAATAAACAATCCAGACAGTGTCATGACAGGCCAAAGACACCTCAAATGAAAATAGTACTCAATAGAATACAGAAGATAAAAAGGACTTCTCCAGAATGTAAGGAGAGTTCACCAACTCTGAGGTGTACGATCCGGATCTCAGCGGTGCGCGGGCTGAAGTCCTCTATCTTCAGTATCTGCATCATGAAACGATGTAGCGCCAAAGGCGTCAGTATGTGAAATGTACAGTAAGTCCAACAGCTCAAATGTAATAATAATAATAATAATAATAATAATAATAATAATAATAATAATAATAATAATAATAATAATAATAATAATAATAATGATAATAAGCTCAAGAGTACTCACCTCGACTCCTCAACTCACGCTCAACTCAGTATATAACAGTTTAGAACATTTCAGACATTCAAACAATATATATATTTATATATTCATAGTGAAGGTAAACTCAAGTTTGTAAATCTCATGTTCAAATCAAGTTGCTTAAGAGTTTCTCTTAACCGACAAACCTCCTACCACCATAAGTTAGGTGATGTACAATGAATCGGCATCGTTGCCATGCCCGTCCTATACGTGCCTGGCATGGGACGATCAACTCTATCTTGGATCCAGGGTAGATGTCCACTTGAGGGACAAGTCACTAGAATAGTATTGTTTGACTACCCTACTGTGGCAATGTAGTTCTGTGGGTTAAAGTAAAATTATACTCGCTCCCCGCTCGGTGCTCGATACTCCTCCCAAGACTTAAACATGCTCAAATCATCATGTAACTTAATCTTCAATACTCAATCAATCAACTCATCCTCAACCTCATAGAGTTATCTCAATTCGTCTCATAGATTCATCAATTCATTCATCTAAGTACTCAAATACCATCAAATCAATAATCAAGTAATCTTATCATGCTTGAATCAATTCAAACGATCATTTGGACTCTTTAACTTTACTCATCACATCATGTAATTAAGTTTATAATTCCCAAGTATAACATACTATCATATTTAATGACTCAAGTATCTTCAATTTGTCATATTAACCTCAACTTAATTCATATAAACTCATTATTGTATATAGAATCTAAATCTCAAGATATAATATTCATATAAGTAATATTCATAGAGTAGATAACTTCTTTTATTCCATAACTCAAGTAAGTAAAGTAATATGTAGGTTCTTTCAATTTAACTTTATATGCTCATAATAATTTCCTAACGCATCATAAATAATATTCTCATGATAAAGTACGTAAAAATACATAAAAATAAACTTATTTGTATAAAATATCTTGTTATAAAAGATGTAGAAAATATGAACAACTTACAAGAAACAAATTACCGAAACTCTACACAATGAAACACATACCTTCAGCTAATAAAATTCTCAAATAATATGCGAACTATTTTTTTTGTTTTGCTCGTTTCTTTCTCTGTCTGGATGTGTCTCAAATGAAGCAACTAAACAAGATATATATTGCACTCCACGGGCTTCTGTAACATTCTTAGCACTTGCTCCTAGTGGAGCAATTGATGAAGAGATAACAAAAAAAATAATAATAATAGGCTTTTTGAAGTGCTCCCAGCATTTGCTCCCAGTGGAGCAATATAAATATTGATAATTAAAGTGCGGTATAGGTAGCTTAAAGCATAATGGATGATTTGCTCCAACAATAATAGAGCATTAAGCCATAATAATATTATAAAAAAGCAACTACAGTCCCTCTTTTTTTAAAAAAAAATTCTCCTTATACTATTTCAACTCAAGTAGATAAAATTTCACGATCGTTACAGTACCTAAGTCAAATACAACGCTCTTTTCTTTTTTATCCCATCTCTGAAAAGAAACAATATATTAGGAGAGCAATATCAAGACTTAGAAGATCTTATCTTCTTAAATCAAGATTCTTACAATTGAATAAGGTTAGTATTCATTCGTTTTTATGAATTCATATGCATGTCTAATGATTTACTAGAAAGGTCTTGGGTAAATTTTTCAAGTTTTCTAACAAGTGGTATCAGAGCATGATCAAGTTGAATCATTAGATGTATTTTTTTATATTTTAAAAATCAAAACTCTGTTCTCAGAATTTTTTTTTTGCACTGAAAAGTATTGTATTTGCCGTTTAGTGAGGAAATGTTATTGTGATTGTTTTGGGGAAATTAATGGAATTAGCCAGAAGTTTGGTTTTCTTTTCATTATTTTATTTTTACTTCTTGTTCTATTTCAGTATTGGTACAAAGAAAT
>JAOTQR010000011.1:5264360-5285579 GCA_025774065.1 Solanum ossicruentum
TTTATTTTTACTTCTTGTTCTATTTCAGTATTGGTACAAAGAAATACTACGTATCTTTATGCCCAACTTTCGTCTTCACGTTATTTATTCTTTTCTTCCCTGGGAAAGTTTCTGCCAATTTGTTTGCTCTACAGTGATTGTCACATCACTTAAAAATCTTGATAGCAATATAATTGAGTTATGGAAAATTAATTTCCTATCTTCATGGCCTTTCACTGATTGTATCTTTTTGTGCTAATAATTTTATTTTCTTGAAAAGTTGTTCATTTATATTTATTTGTTGTATTTTGCATTACGTTACATAGTTTGATTAAAATATAAATTGTGTTCCTTTTGAAGTTTCTCCATACAACAAGGTAATTAAATTTTCTCATTTATCATTAAGGATTGCACGACTTCTTTTGTCTGGAAGTTTGCTCTTTAAGATATTTAAGTTATAGGTATTGGGGAAACACGTAACTATGCCTGGATGTATTTTGTAATTTTTTTTACCTTTGGATTAATGTTATCTAAATATTTAAAAGAGAGGAAAAGTCAAGAAGTTCTTCGAGAAATAGTATCATCTTCTCTAAATTTTGGAGATATAATAAGTTTTCTCAATTACTGGAGCAACTTTTGGACTATAGTCCTATTTTCTGCTCAATTTTTAATGGCAGAATTTTATTGAGTTTTTTGTGTTCTCCCCAGATTTATACATTATTATTTATTTTTGCCATTATTTGATTTATGTTTCTAATTCATAAGTGAATAAAACAAAACAATATGTTGTCAAAGTAATCTCTATTGTGTAAATTTTATTTACTTTGAACAAGTAAACATATTTTATCTATGCAAGATAATCATCCCAAAAGAAGATTGTTTTGGCCAGATTATGGATAGTCATGAATATGTAATACATTTGTAATACATGCTAACAATATGTCGGTCCAAAGAAAAGCATATTGTTAGGCCGTTTTAGTAATCAGTGTTTATGAACTATATATAAGAGTACCACTTGCAAGTTATTATTTTTGTCCAAAGACTAAATGATAATGTTGTGCAAGGTATCTTGAGATGAGCCCACTATATTATGTGTGTATGTTTGATAAATATCAAAAGTTAAAGCATAAGGACATTACATTTTTGGATATTAAAAAAAGAGGTCAAAGTCGTCTTATGTCAATTGAGCAAATAAGTACAAACTCAATAATTACGGAGCCGCCCATGAAGGGTTTGTGGCCTAAAGTATTCCGTGGGTGTGTGTCTCGGTATTATAAGATTCAATGATGAGCCATTTTAATGGGAGTTTGTTGTTTTATTTATAATTTTGGCATGCTAAAGTTTATTTTCTGTACAGATTAAAGTTTTACGAATTTTATGAATTTTCATGTATTTATCGACAACTCTGAAAATCAAGATATTGACTTTCTATTGTGATTTTGCACAAGGCATAAGAAAGTGATTTTGGAGGGTTAAAGTCATAAAGTGGGACCAATTAGAAATAGACGTGACTTGATAATTTTTACATGTTATTTCTGTATTTGATCTATGTCACTGATATTGCTGATATTTGTGACCATTAATGGGTTTAGTTACAAATATATGTTACGAAAATCGCTTTGATCCTATATTAGTATTATCGATGGACCAGTTGTTTTGAGATATTTAAGTTAAGATAGCAAAAATTTGTGCACAATAAAATTTCAACAACATATGATCCTTCGGAAATATATATGGTCCAAGTGGAAGATTGTTAAACATTTTCATTTTGTGGACTCACATATCAATAATATGTAGATATGTTATCATTAAAGTAGCCCATTGTATGATCTAATAAAGTATAAAAGTTTTGGGTCTTAAGGTTAATTATTTATTTTATGGGTTTAATTTAGATAACTTGAATACCCATGGACCTTTTCTTTAAGTCTGATGGAGACTTATTGAAAATGTATTATTTAAACCTGAAAAGGTATTGTTTAAATCTGAGAAGGTACTAAACAGATCATATAAAGATCTGATCACTAAGTCAGATAAGACCCTCTTTCTTTTCTATCCATCTCTGAAAGAAACAATATATTAGGAAAGAAATATCAATACTTTAAAAAAATCTTATTTTCTTAAATCAAAATTCTTAAAATGGAATAAAGTTAGTATTCATTCGTTCTTATAAATTTATATGCATGTCTAATGATTTACTAGAAAGGTGGCGAATTCTTCAAGTTTTTTAACATATTTATATCGTAGCTATTGAAATTGTATAGTATCCTAAAATGTGGATCCATGAGATGCTTGTACTTGTATGGTTCCTTGGACACTGCAACAGAGATGAAAAATTTCTTCTTGCTTGTGATAAATTTCCATAAATATTATGCCTGCAGGAATGCAATTGAAGGCAGTCTATTGATTCGATGACAAGAAATAATTTTATGGATTTACTGTTAGTTTTCTTTTTTTTGTTTTTGTTTATGCTCTCTTGCCTTACAACATTTTGCGAAAAGCTTTTAGAATTCACTGCACAGACGAGCGGGTTGAATCGAAAATGAATGATCAAGTGAAAATGGATAAAATACTAATTTAATCCATATTTTAAATGGGTAAAAAATAAGTTATCCAATGGATAATATAGATAAATATGAATACTCATACTATAGTAGGAATTATATTAAAAGTTTCAAAAACAAATTCTTTTAGTCATTCTTCACCTCGAGTCCCCTCACTCTTGAGAGCCCCTTACACAAAATAAAATGTAAAAAAAAATCAATTTTTTTAGTAAAAAATTAAATTATTTACCCCCACCCAAACTCCGAAAAACAGTTAAAAAAATCAATTTTTTTTAAAATTTTTTACCTCTAACTCCCGCTTCCGCCCCCGAGTGTCTCCTTCCTATCAAAAAAAAAAAACAATACTCCAAATAAGAGTGTACAACAATCAAAACGATAAAATGTCGTTGATTTATTTGCGAATCACTGCGATATAGATGCTCCTTGCAAATTGGGTACTTGGTTCTCAACTTCCACCACTTTGACGTCACTATACAGAATTGCATGCGCTATCCCAAGTCCTCTCCTTGATTATATTGTTAGGGAAACTCGACAAATGCATGGTCAACGTGGTCGACAAGGAAAAAAATATGATTCATGCCCATAATATTTTATGAACCCACATTGAAATTCAATTAAATTTGGATTCGTGCCAGAAAGTTTCACATTGGAGGATAAGCAAGGAGATTCAAATTCAAGATCTCTGATTAAAGATGAAAGAGCACTTATCACTCTACCACAATATTTGTTGGTGAGTAGTTCGCTTGATGAGCTATAAATGAAGAGTTCGTTAATAACAAAAATTATAGTTTAATATTTGATATAATTCTATTAGATCGGAACAATTCCCTTATTCCTTACTAATAGGATATTATAGTTGAACCCAAAAAAAGAAAATCAAGATAAACTTCATCTATTCTAAAATCAAATCCCACTTCAGACAATTCATTTAAATTTATATAATTCAAAATTATCACTTTCATTCCTCACTTACTATGGTTTGTATGACATATATAGGTTTTTGTATAAAATTTTAAACTCCAAAGAACAGTAAGTCCTTTCTATCAACTTGCAGTATGGCCACTTCAAATAATATTTAGTGGCGGTCGAATCGACTATGAATTTACGCTTTTTGTAACTTTACAATTACTATTTAGATGAAGTCTAACCGATTACCAACTTACTTTCACTTTTGTCACTGAACTAATTACTTTTTGCCACTTCAATAATAATTTAGAGGAGGTCGAACTTATTAAATAATTTTAAAAATTAGAAAGTTACTTATTATTAATTTATAAATTTAAATTATTTATACAAATATTCTTCCAAAGAATACTAAAAATTACTTTATTCAGTTTTAACTTAAAATTGGAAAATAATTTGTTCTGCTACTCCAAAACAGTGTTGTCATTACTAATTAATTTGGACATTAAACTGTTTTTTATTCATATTGGGCAAAGATGTTTCGTTCAAAAAATGATAAAAGGACAAAAAAGGAAACGAAAAATGAGACCATAAAAAAGCAGGGTGGTGAGATAGGAATAGGAAGGTATTTTTGAACAGCCAATGGAGTTTGATACATCTCCGATTAATCGGTGCTCCAAAGAGCATGAGAAAATCTATCAACAATGGTTTAGTTTAGCCGATTCAGGTATATGATTGATGATCATCTTCGTCGTTTTTACACTTATATATATTATTATGCTCCATTTGATTTCACAAATTTATGCTCAAAACGAATTTGGGTTTTAATCAGATGGAGATGGACGTCTCACCGGTGGCGATGCCATCAAGTTCTTTTCCATGTCCAATTTGCCTCGCCAGGACCTCAAGCAGGTTGGATTATCTCAATAGACTTCGTAAACTTCCCCGAAAGCCCTAATCATTACAGAAACCATTTTGGAATGTCTAAAAAGAGTCTATCATTAGTTGTTGTGCAGACCTTGCCACTCTACTACTTCGTGGAGAAACTGTTTCCTAAAGACTTCACTTAGAGGGATCTCACTGGTTTGTTGTTGTTGGCGCTGAAGTAGTGAATAAATAGGCACTTTAGTCAGTGATATACAACTTTGGAATTACAAATAACACGATAATTGAAGCAAAGGTAACAACATGTAATAATAAAATCGAAACATAAGACAGTAGGAGCATACTAATGATAATACAGAGAAGGAAAACTAAACGGCACCCAAGTACCAATTAATTTTAGAATTTAGACTATAAAGGATTCAACGTTTAGATTGCTTGCTATTGGACAACACGCACGTGAGTCTCAGCAACTTAGGGTACAAGTGTGAAAGTAGAATGCATAAAGATGAATAAAAGAAGGTTGCATGAGATGGTTCGGTCATATCTTGTGTAGAACTCATTGGGAAACGATGAACAAGTGTGATACTATGATGATGAAGTAGATGTAAAATCATAGAATCAAATTAAAGTTGCGTCAAAAGCCATACCGCTTCTCATAATTGATGTTGATGTAGCTAAGAATACAAACAATGAAGACCATAGGATTTATATAGACAATTTCTGCTACTGTAGATGGATTTAGTAGTTGTTCTCACTCATGTAGTTGACCCCAACTAGTTCGACATTGAAAAGCTGTTGATCGATTGACATTCTAATTACTTGAGGTTGTAGTGCCGAACTTGAGTGATGTGCTTTGTCATTTGAACTTTTCAAACTGGTGTACCTCTTGCACTGTTGACACCGGAGAGTATTTCTGTGAACTTTATCTTTACAACTAATGACAATGACCCCCATCTGAAAGTCAAAGAGGATGAAAAGACGTGGATTAGCTGGTCTTGTTGAATGGGAAATCCTGTTTGTTGGACTATTTCTAGTCATTTGCAATTCATGTTAACGCTTCTCAGTGATTAGTGAGCAGAATAAAGAAATGGACAAAGTGTGTTTATCATGACTAGCACAGTGATAGAACTAAGTTTGGTTGGTGAAGAAACACTGACAAATTGGATGGAAAGTTAATCCTCCTCCCTTCTCTTACACCCAAAAATGAACAGATGCTTACTTATACAACAGTATTGATGTGTCAGTATCAACTGACTATCTGCAACAATATTGTATTTTTGATTTTCATACCGTCTTCTATTGTGTGTCAGTTGTGCACCCTATGCTATTATGAGTCAGTTTCCTCCTAGTACTGCTGTAGCTATTACTGAATCAGATTGATCCCTTCTTTTTTGCCAGTTCTGTTCTTCTTAACTTGCTAATTTTATTTCAATCTGCTGTTTTTCTTTTGTTCTTTCCCAAGGTGTGGGCAATTGCAGATTCCAAACGGCAAGGTTTTCTTGGTTTTAGAGAGTTTATTGCTGCAATGCAGGTACTAGTTCATTGCAGACTTGCATATCAACCTGGTATTTAATTTTAATTCAGATAAGACTCTGATCCTTTTTTCTTTCAAACATGTAGTTAGTCTCTTTGGCACAAGCTGGTCACCCGGTAAGCAGTGATCTCTTAAATGCCGAAGGTAACTAGCATGCTTTAACTTATTTTAGTTTTAGTCTGCAATAACAAAGAGAGGAGTCTCTAGAATGTGACTTCTGGCAAACTAGTTGGTCATTGCAGTGCCCTGTATTCACTTTCTTTAGCTGTAAGATTGTTGTCATATACCATTCTTACAATTAGACTAATTTTAATCATGGCAGTTGACTTTGAGAATCTGCAACCACCTAGCTTGGAAGGTCTGGATTTACTTCAATCTGTAAGTATGCTAGGTGTAATTTCTGCATTAGTTTTCATTTACTGTGGTTCTATTGACTTGTATTTTCTATGCAGAAGAAAAAGCTTAAGCCTAAAAGTGAACCTGAGCAGAATGGTAATGTTACTTAAACACATACGGCATCTTTCTTATATCTTCTTTCTTAATCATTCTTGGGGATTTGAGAAGGACTTGGATGGATCATCTATGTCTAACTAATTGGATTGGGAAGCAGGCAATACTTCAGTGCAATCTTCTGTTACAGCTAATTGGTTTTCATCATCTACATCTGTGAAGAAGGTAACTGTGGTTGCTGTTGTCCTTTATTTGTAAGCTCACAGACCTGCAGTTCTGTTCATCTAGTCGATGCATTTTTCTATAAGTCAGTTGTATGATCTTTTTTTTTAATGTCATGCTTTCCAATTTTTGCCTTGTTAAGCTGATATTCTTGCTCCTAAGTGGAATAGTTGCCACTCGCTCTGTCCCTCCTGAGTTGTATGACAGATGTCCTGATCGGGACTCCTTAAAATATTTAGAAAAACACACTTATGTAAAAAATTATCTAGTTCACAAGTTACAAATATAAATCATTTGGTTATCCCGAATTGAAATCATATTATATATTTTTCCTTTGAAGTCAATTTGTAAATAAGCATCTTTTTTCCTTATCTATTAATGAGAAGTTGTTTAATTTTAGGGTAAAGGGCCAAAAATTACCCTTGAACTATCTGGAAAGGTTTAAATATATCCCTCATCCATCTATTTGGCTAAAAATATCCCTCACTCCACCTTTTTGTATCCACTCTTACGCTTGAAAACTAACAGACTTTTCATAAATTGATTATAATTATTAAAGGGTAAGAGTTAAAGGTGGAGTGAGAGGTATTATAATTAATAAAATTAATTTAAGAAAAATATGTTAGCTTTAAGGGTAAGAGTGGACCAAAAAGGTGGAGTGAGGGGTACTTTTAACCAAGTAGGTGGATGAGAGGTATATTTAAACCTTTTCAAATAGTCCAAGATTGTTGGCCCTTTTCCATTTATTTTATATTATAAACCATTTGTTGAAATTGTTGCGTTGAAATTTGCTCTCCCTTAATTCTCCCTATACATCCTTTAACATTTCATAGCATGTTTAGTGCTAAATTTTCTGGTTTTGCTCTTAAAATGAGGCTTGATTCTGTTAATCAACCCTCAGGTCTCTTTAAGCTCTGTCACATCGATAATTGATGGACTGAAGAAGTTGTACATTCAGAAACTAAAGCCACTGGAAGTAGCATATCGCTTTAATGATTTCGTTTCCCCATTACTGGTAGGCATTTTATCATCTTGTGCTTATTTTCAAGATATAGGAGAGGAAATTCTTGCTTATATCTTTTCCATTTAACTATAGTTTCTTTAGTACTAATCCATGGAAAAATAATGCAGAAGCAACTGACTGCTTTCTTCATGTGCTATGTGTTGGCAGACAAATAGTGATTTTGATGCCAAACCAATGGTGATGCTTTTGGGTCAATACTCAACAGGAAAAACTACGTTCATTAAGCATTTACTTAGAACCAGTTATCCTGGTTAGCTAACACTTCTTTTTCCCTGTGCATGTTCTCTTGTTTGTTCACAGCTTCCAGTTGACACTTATGCTCCTTATTTGTCTATAGGTGCTCACATTGGACCAGAGCCTACAACGGACAGATTTGTAGTTGTCATGGTACTTTCACTTATCCTTATTTCCACTAATCACTGTGATTGCTTGTTTTCTTTCCTTGGATTATATTGCTGAACAAAAGAGAAGTTGTTCTTGTTTTCACCTTGAGTTAAATGTCTTTCATTCCTTTGAAGTTGTGCCAAAATAGTGTGCACTAAATTGACAAATATGGATTTTGAATTCATTGTACTAATTTTTGTGGATATATCTTTTCTCCTTTCCGTCATAGCACATATTTCTGAATATATCATATCAAGGAGTTCCTTCAGAATTCTTTGTCAAAAAAAAAAAAGGAGAGCTCCTTTCAGAATACTCTGCAACAGTTTTGCTAGTTAAACCAGACATTTAGTGTGAAAGGAGAAGGCTATACCCATGCCATGCATGTTTGGTAATAGTTTTCTCGAAAGTGATTGTATGATTAATTTTTTTTTTTTGGTTGGACTGGTGTTCATTTTTTATTTTTTTTTATTCAGAATGGACCTGACGAAAGGAGTATTCCAGGGAACACAGTTGCAGTTCAAGCGAATATGCCATTTAGCGGTTTGACAACTTTTGGAACTGCATTTTTGTCGAAGTTTGAGTGTTCTCAAATGCCACATCCTGTGAGTGCTACTTGATCGTACTCATACATAAAATGATCAGACCTTTCTCATAAACTCACCAGATTCTGAATATCTTTTCCCAATTTTTCCCTCTCCCATGTTAGCTGTTGGAGCACATCACATTTGTGGATACTCCTGGAGTTCTATCAGGCGAAAAACAACGAACACAAAGGAGCTATGATTTTACGGGAGTGACGTCTTGGTTTGCTTCTAAGTGTGATCTCATTCTGCTTTTATTTGATCCTCACAAACTTGATATAAGTGATGAATTCAAACGTGTGATTGCATCTCTTCGAGGCCATGATGATAAGATACGGGTGGTTTTGAATAAGGCTGACCAAGTTGATACACAACAAGTAGGCATAAACTTTTTTTTTGGGGGGTCTCTTTATATTTTTCTCCTATTTCGGGACTAAGATACAATTTGGTGTTATTTTTGCTGTCAAGTGCAGCTTATGAGGGTTTATGGAGCATTGATGTGGTCACTAGGGAAGGTTCTAAATACCCCTGAAGTTTCACGTGTCTACATAGGGTATGATCTCTATATTCTTACAATTAGTTCAGGCATTCTGCAACAAAGTAGAGTATTATTTTTGGAATTCGAATATCTATGAGTATCTGGATGTCTTCAAGATGTATCAAACCTGCACTTATGTTAGACTATTGCCAGTGGGATGAGTCTTGATTGCACCTTATGAGACTTGACATCTGATTTGGGTTTGCCTTTTTTTTTTTTTGGTTACGGTAATGAAGGGATAGATTAGTGCTAAGGACACTCAGCCTCCAATCATTAGGCTTGGTTTTTGAGTCACTGGGGAGTAAAGTGGAAAAGAGCCACTGGTTGTGGTTTTCTTCTTTTTTTTTTTTTTGGGGGGGGGGGGGGGGGGGGGGTTACCTCTCCAAAAAAAACTCCCCCTTTTTTTGGTTTCCCCCCCCCCCCCTTTTTTTTCCCTTTTTTTTTTGGATTTTTTTCTTTTCTTTTTCCTTTTCTTTTTTTTTTTTGTTGTTTTTATATTTGTTTTTTTTTTTTTTTTTGTTTTTGTTGTTTTTTTTTTTTTTTTTTTGGTTGTGGGGGGGGGGGGGGGGGGGGGGGCCGGGTTTACACTGTCCAAAAAATCTACCTCATGTTTGAGTTACTCACCCACCACACTTTTTTTCCTCTCATGTTTGAGATACTTGTGCACCATGCACCTTTTCCTCTCATGCTCTAGTGTAGGTATAGCATGCATGCTCTAGAAGCTGATAAGTTATGCATGTTCATTTCCTATTTCTGTGTATAGAGCAAAATTTTGAGTCCTGTGTTGCATCCTTCTAGATGTCAAAAATGCAAACTTTATCACTTTTTGGAGTAACACAATAATGTGGTGTTCTGTTCTCTCTTTCACAGATCATTTAATGACAAACCAATAAATGAGACTGCTATAGGGCCAATTGGAAAAGAACTTTTTGAGAAGGAACAAGATGATCTCCTCTCAGACTTGAAAGACATACCAAAAAAGGCTTGTGATCGTCGTGTAAGTTCATAATCTTCATTATGGCATCACATTTTACTATTGCTCGTATATTGTCCGTCTAATTTTCTTGAAGTGAGGATAATAAACAGGCTATATTTTGTGCAGATAAATGAATTCGTAAAACGTGCTAGAGCCGCCAAGATACATGGTTACATTATTAGTCACCTGAAAAAAGAGATGCCTGCTATGATAGGCAAAGCCAAGACCCAGCAAAAACTTATTGATAACTTAGAAGATCAATTTATGAAGGTCTCTCTCTCTGTTTTCAGTCTCAAATGTATATATTTGTGTGCTCAACACACATGCCTGCTTAGCACCAAGCAGCAATTTTATGCACTTGTGACATGATTCTTGTATGGAGTTAGTATTGCGTATTAATTTCCAACTCATCAATACAGGTTCAAAAGGAACACCATTTGCCAGCTGGAGATTTTCCCAACATCGAACACTTCAGGGAAGTTCTGAGTGGTTATAACATTGATAAGTTTGAAAAGTTGAAGCCAAAATTGATACAATCCGTTGATGACATGCTTGGTTATGACATACCTGAACTTCTCAAGAATTTCAGAAATCCTTATGATTGACGAGGCCCAGAGCTGATATAGTGTAGAGTAATTGCTGGCAGACGTGATGTTTATTATAGTATCTTGTATTCTCATTCTTACTCCCACATTGAGACTTGGGCTTAATAGTGAGTGCTGAAGTGAGATTTTATTTGGTAAAATATGGCTGCATGTAAATATGCATTTTGTATTCAATCTGGGAAGAGATTTACTTCTGTGTTGGCTCATGTTGTTTTTATGTTTTTATTTTTCTCTTTACTATCTATAAATTGACACTAAAGATGGTAGGGAGGTGTAACACCTCCTAAATTTTTCCAACTTAGAAGGCTTAGAAATGTGCTAAAATCTGATTTGGTTTTGCACTAGTTGAGTTTCACGAGGCATCTACGGATCATAAATGAGGTTTTGTGGTTCAACTTCAGAAACTCTAATTGAGTTTGATTTTCACAAGCCTAGTTTACGAGCTGTAGACTAGGCCTCGTAGTTCTGGTTTATGTGGATGATCTTTTGATCACAGGAAATGATGCTGCATTAATAGAGGATACCAAGCAGGTGCTGCTCCATCACTTCAAGATCAAGGATTTGGGTGATACATTCTAGGCATTGAGTTCTTAAGATCTGATGCAGGTATTGTAATGAACCAGAGGAAATATGCTCTTGAACTGATAGCTGAAGCAGTAAGCTCGATGAAGCACTTCTAGGTCACAAAGACAGCCATTAACGGAGCTCGAAGGCGATGGAAGCAACGGCAACTTCAAACGTTGCTGCAGCTCGAGCTTCAGCTAACACTTTGGACCATGTCTTAAAGAATCACAATCATCCTCTATACCTTCATCCCTCAGATACTCCAGGCAGCATCTTGACCTCTGTTCAACTCACAGGAGGTGAGAATTATTCACTCTGGAGCAGGTCAATGATGATCACATTGCGCGCGAAGAGCAAATTAGGGTTTGTTCTTGGGACATGCAAGAAGATAGACTACAAATCTGAGTTGGAGGAACAATGGGAGAAGTGTAATGCATTTGTGTTGGCTTGGATCATGAACACGGTGTCCAAGGAATTGTTGAGTAGGATTGTATATGCTTCAGATGCCACAATGGTCTGGGCTGATTTGAGAGAGAGATTTGACAAGGTTGATGGTTCTAGGAGCTATCAGCTTCATCGAGAGATTTGCACATTGAATCAAGGTAACATGACAGTTTCAACCTATTTCACTAAGATGAGGCTATTGTGGGATGAGTTTGATGCTCTAGTCCCTCCACATTCCTGCAATTGCGACAAATCTAGAATGTATGTTGATCATATTCAGTATTTGAGACTGTTTGCTTTTCTGATGGGGTCGAATGAAGTATACAGTCATGCTCGTAGCCAAATCCTCATGATAAATCCCCTACCCAATGTGAGTAGAGCTTATGCAATGGTTGTTGCTGATGAGAGCCAGCGTGTCACTGCTGGTTCTAAAGTCAGTGGAGAGATGAATGAATCGATGGCACTATATGCTGGAAGTGCTGGAAAAGGAACATATTATACAGGAGGAGGCAACAGCACAGGCCAATTCAATAATAATCATAGGTAGATGAGAAATTGGAATGTGGTTTGTGATCACTATAAGATGTATCGACATACTAGGGATGTCTGCTACAAGCTTGTTGGTTATCCAAATGACTGGAAATTCAAAAAGAAGCTAGGGCTGCAGCAAAACAAAAGGGTACAGAGGAATACTGATGCAGTGAATCATGTGACTGCTACCAAGGATGAGATGGAGCTACTTGATGAATTTGCTCCTGTTTCTCTTATGACAAAGGGAAAGGACATTGAGCCTTACACACAACCCACTTTCACACAAAGCCAGTATAACAAAATCTTACATATGCTGGAGAAGGAAGTTGGAGATTCAAGTTCAGGCAAGGGACTTAACAACATGACCAATATGGCAGGTATAATAACTATCTCAAATGCTTTGTCTGCAGTTGATAATAATGCATTGACTAAGGATGAGAAAGGACAGGAACATTGGATAGTTGATTCAGGTGACATATGTCATATGACATACAATATGAGCAAACCTGATCATGCATCTGTCTGTGTCAATAAGTTAGTACATTTGCCCAATGGTGAGGCTGCATAAATATCACACATTGGCTGCTGTAGTATAACTAATGTAAATGTCTTGATAGATGTATTGGTGGTACCTGCATTCAAGCATAATTTACTTTCAGTGTATAAATTAACAAGACAATTACATTGCTCAGTTAATTTTTTTCCCTGAGTTCTTTGTGCTTCAAGACCTCTCAAGTGGAAAGGTGAAGGGGATTGATAGAGAGATTGGAGGGCCATACTAACTTCCTGCTGGGCTGCAATGTGAAGAGAGCAGGAGAGCTCAAAAGGCATTGATGATACAACATTCTGATGAAGACAGATTGTTGTGGCATCGGAGATTAGGTCATCCTTCTACAAAGATGTTGCAGCAGCTGTTCCAGGATACCAAATTTTATGAGAATAATGAATGTAATAACTGTCCTGTCTGTCCACTTACTAAGCAGACCAGGCTGCCCTTTCCTTTGAGTTTTTCTAGAACACAAGTTGTTTTTTATCTAATTCATGTGGATGTATGGGGACCTTATAGAACTACTACTCATAATGGTTTCAGATACTTCTTAACTATAGTTGATGATTACTCAAGAATGTGTTGACTGTATTTGTTGAAACTGAAAAGTGATGCATTTTCAATGTTGAAGTCCTTTCTGCTGTTAGTAAATACTCAATTTGGTGGGCATGTTACGAGGGTAATAACAGATAATGACACTAAATTCTTTAACATTGAATATTGTGATATGCTACAATCCTTTGGCATTGTTCATGAGAGCAGCTGCACATACACTCTACAGCAAAATGGAGTGGTTGAAAGGAAACATACATATACTTGAGGTGGCTAGGGCAATCAGGTTCCGAGGCAATATTCCCATCAGATTTTGGAGAGAGTGTGTTCTGTCTGCTGTTTACTTGATAAATAGATTACCTACGTCAGTTCTATAAGGGAAATCTCCATATGAGCAATTCCATGGATACAAACCAAATATTGATCACTTGAAGACTATAGGTTGTCTATGCAATGCAGCCAAGGTGGTTAGACAGGACAAGTTCTCTCCCAGGGCTGAGGTTTCTGTATTGATGAGGTATTCAGCAACTCAAAAGGGTTATCTTCTATACAGCTTGTCCCAAAGGAAGCTCTTCATCAATAGAGATGTCATCTTCAGGGCTTCAGGCAAGTATCCAGCAAACAAGAACCATTATTTCCCACTGAGTCCATTGCAGTCTCAGGTGATTTTTCTCTATGTAATAAAGACACAACACCATCTGCACCTATCACTACAGCTGACATGCAACTGGATGATGACACTCTACCAGAATCAGAATCAGCAGTTATGAATGATACTATTCATCCTGAAGTTAGCAGCACCATAGTTGATTCAACACCTAGAAGTACAGAAGTTGCATGCAAAAGGTCTACCAGAAGTCATCATCCTCCCACTTGGATAAAAGATTATGTGACTCCAAGTGGAAATCATCAGCATTCTCAAAGTAATTATGTCTCTTATGATAAGCTGTCATCCAAGTACAAGGCCTATCTGTCCATGTTCTCTACAGAAGTTGAGCCAAAGACCTTTGAGGAAGTAAGCAAGGATACCAGGTGGAGGCATGCTATGTAACAAGAGGTACAAGCCTTGGAGGAAAATGGAACCTGAGAGATAGTGGAATTGCCTGAAGGAAAGAATATTGTAGGATACAAGTGGGTGTTCAAAGTCAATTATAAAGCTAATGGTGAGGTAGACAGATTCAAGGCCAGATTAGTAGCAAAAGAATACAGTCAGACAGAAGGAATTGACTACCAAGAAACATTTTCTCCAGTGGTAAAGATGACAACAGTAAGATCTATCATAGCACTAGCTGCCAGTCAGCATTGGAACATCTTCCAAATAGATGTTTTCAATGCTTTCCTACAAGGAGATTTGCTTGAGGAGGTATATATAGAGCTATCATAGGGGTTTTACAGTGCAGATAAAGACAGAAACCTTGTTTGTAGAATGGTAAAGTCCCTATATGGACTTAAGCAAGCATCCAGGCAATGGAATGCAAAGCTGACTGAGGCTCTATTGGGTTCAGGCTACTCCTAAAGTCACCTGGATTACTCCTTGTTCACAAAGAAGAAGGGTAATGGACTAGTGATAGTTCTGGTTTATGTGGATGATCTTTTGATCACAGGAAATGATGCTGCATTAATAGAGGATACCAAGCAGGTGTTGCACCATCACTTCAAGATCAAGGATTTGGGTGAACTCAGATACTTTCTAGGCATTGAGTTCTTAAGATCTGATGCAGGTATTGTAATGAACCAGAAAAAATATGCTCTTGAACTGATAGCTGAAGCAGGGTTAGGGAATGTTATACCTAGCATGACACCATTGGAGTACAACCAAAGGCTCACTAATGTTGAGTTTGACCCAGAGCTTTTATTTGAAGACATTCCAAAGTACCAAAGACTTGTTGGAAAGCTGCTCTATCTCACTATCACAAGACCAAATATAGCATTTGCAGTCCAACTGCTAAGTCAATTCATGCAGAAACCCAAGGTATCACATTGGAAGGCTGCCTTGAAGGTGGTTAAATACATCAAATTAGAACCTAGAAAGGGGTTACTGATGAGTTCTATTCAGCATCCACAACTGACTAGCTACTGTGATGCAGATTGGGCTGCTTGCCCAAGTACAAGAAGACCAGTCACTGGTTTTGTTCTAAATTTTGGTGATTCTCTCATCTCTTGGAAGTCCAAGAAGCAGCCCACAGTCTCCAAGAGCTCCACAGAAGCAGAGTATAGGAGCTTGGCTGCATTAATAGCTGAAGTTGTTTGGGTTACAAATCTGTTCAAGGAATTAGGGGTGAAGTTGAGTGGACCGGCATTTATACATTGTGACAGCAAATCTGCTCTACAAATTGTTACTAATCCAGTCTTCCATGAGCGCACCAAACACATAGAGATCGATTGTCACTTCATTCGAGAAAAGATCCAAAAGGGGCTTATCAAAACAATTTATTTTCATACCAAAGACCAGCAGGCAGACCTTCTCACCAAGTCTTTGAGCAGGACACAACATGAATTCCTGCAAGACAAGCTTGGACTATTGAATCTCTTCAATAAATCCAGCTTGAGGGGGAGTATTGAGATTAGTTGATATTGTTAGTATAGTTTGGAGTTAGTTAATTGGTTGAAGTTAATTAGTTAGTTAGGGAGTTAATTAGTTATTGGGAATTAATCCCATAGAGGAGAGCATACACATTGTATTGTATACACATACATATACACTATACAGTAAAGTGCATATATAAGCACTTCTACAGTGCTTTACATTTGAACTTGAGGAATAAGAAAAAATCATTTCCTCTCAATCTTCCTTCCAATCCTCTTCTCTTCTCTCAATCTTCTTCTCCAATCTACTGTATGTGTCCCTAATTGCATTTCTCTTCACAATAGTTATCACTCTAGTATTCAGATGGCTCCATTTGAGACGTTGTATGGTAGGCAGTGTAGATCTCCGATTGGTTGGTTTGATTCGACGGAGATGGGCTCACTAAATGTAGACTTTCTTAGAGATACTATGGAGCAAGTCTGTAGGATTCAGCGTAGACTGTTGACGGCTCGAAGTTGACAAAAACATTATGTAGATAGGAGGATTTGAGTCCTAGAATTTATGAAGAGTGGTCATGTTTGGCTTAGAGTGTCACACACGAAGGGTGTGATGCGATTCGGGAAGAAGGACAAGCTTAACCCTCGATTCATTGGCTCATTTGAGATTTTGGAGCAAGTTGGAGAGGTGGCCTATAGAATGGCCTTGCCACCTAGCTTATCATCTAGACATCCTGTATTTCATGTCTCCATGTCTTGGAAGTATGTGATTGATGAGTCTCATATACTTTCACTTGATTCAATATTGTTGGGTCTAGACTTGTCATTTGAGGAGGAGCCTATAACTATTTTGGACATGCAAGTCCGAAAGGTTAGAACCACAAAGATTGCTTTAATAAAGGTGCAGTTGAAGCACCGTCTAATTAGAGAGGCGACTTGGGAGATGGAGTACGGCGTGCATGCTAAATATTCTCATTTTTGCTTCAGGTACTTTCTTTTACTTTATGTTCAAAGACGAAAATGACTTTTAGTGGTGAATAATATAATGACCTATTATGTCATTTTGGAAATCAGTCTTCTTGCTTTCCTAAAATATCTTTCTTGTAAATTTTAAATGAATATTTTAGACTATTCAATAACCATGATTCTTTAGTTTATGGATAATTTTAGATAATTTAACTAAATTAGTTGACTAAATTATTACAACAACATGCCCCAGTGCCTCAAAAGGCTCCCGCTCATTACGGGGTGAGGGGGGGTCGGATGTACGCAGCCTAACCCTTATGTTTAAAAACATAAAGCGACTGTTTCCAGATGACTAGTTGACTAAATTATTAATTTAGTTAATATGCTATGTCATATGACCCATGTAAGAATAACGAATTTAGGTAAAAAGAGTTTAACATGTTAATAAAGTTATCAATAATTATTAATTAGAAGAGGCTGAATATGAACAGAGAAGTTACAAGTCATGCATTTATGTAATTGGTGATAATTACTACCAACCATTGGACCATAGTAATAGTAAGTGTTAGCAGTATCTTCATTGTTAAAGTGCAAGTTCATACCTGGGACTTTGGTAGGTTATCATAATCATCCTTTTGTGATTGACTTTTTGTTTTCTCATGGCTATTATATAATAATTTAAGTTTTTGTATATTGAGATAGATAATTAAATATTCGGTGTATTGTATTATGTAACTATTATAAAATATATATTTATTTGGAGGAATTAAGATTTAACCCGACTTAAAATTTGAAAACTATGAGAGTAGACATGTTAATTGGCATCAAGATTAGGAACTTGATTATAGATTTGGATGAGTTTTTGGGTCTAGGTTGGACATAATATGGGTGTTGTTAGTTTCAAAATCTTATTGTGATTATTTATCTGACTAGATTGTGGTATCTGATATTCTATTCAAAAATGGAAGGCTCAAGTTTTTGATTGATTGTGATCTTGGCTAAGGCAAGTAGACTTTCAAAACTTCGTAATTCCCGTAGAATTTTCAAATTTTCTTTCTTCTTCGTGTGTTTAGGGAGTAATTAGGATTTCACGATGGGGTTATTTATACATGAAATGGTATCATAATATGAGACGAGGTACTAAAATGACAATGTGAATTGGTGTGACATTATGATTCTTGAATTGCTTAATTTTAACAAAGGATGTGATGTCTTAATCGAGGAGGATTGTTATGATGCTGATTGTGATTGAATTTGCTTGTGATTTTCATCACATACTTATTCATGTCATGTTGCACATATTACATTCTTGATATTGATATGAGTGGTATTACAAAAAATTGAGCTGAGGTCTTTACCGGTCTTAGATGTAATGTCGAGGTCTTTGCAGTGATATTATGTAATACCGAGATCTTTAACGGTGATAATGTGTTATGCTGAGATCTTTTTCACCGTTATTGTGATAAAAGGTATTTGCTGACGATATTGAGTAATGACGAGGTCTTTATCGATGATTATTGCATGACATTCTTGCATATTCATGTGTGGCATGACGTTATTCCTGTTATTGACCAAGTTATCACCTTGTAATCTTGAACTGTGATTTGTGAAAACTATTTGTATTGTGTATTATGTACTGCTAGGTTGGGTTAATTTTTTGTACAGGTGGTATATGTGGAGGTTCGATTGGGTGAAAGAAGCTTGTGTATTCTATTGGACTTGTTTTTGGTTAGTAGACTTGTTGGGTACCGTATTGTGTTTTTGGTACTTATTCCTTACTTCTACACTTGTGTAGGTTCTACACCCAGACAGTGAGTAGTATCTTTCCTTGATCATTTGAGACTTCCCACGAGACCCCGAGAGGTAGTTGTTGTCACTCGACATACTCTCTTGTTTATGCTTTTTTTTATGATTTGTTCTATTCAAGAGGAAAGACATTTTTGACTTGTACTTGTTTTGATTTTTATATTGATAGTGCCATGTATACGTTACAATCATTTCTTGGTCGGTATGTAAGTTTCTTAAGATTTCCATTTTAATTATCTACTCATTTAGTTATTTCTGCATATTATTCCTATTTTTCTTTAAGTTTAGGCTAACTTATTCTTATGAAATTGACCAAGTATTGTCACACTCAAATTCAGATCGTGACACAATATTAGAATTTTAATTTTTTATTTCAGTGTAAATTAAATTGTTGACGTCCTTTTGACATACTTATAACATTGACTTAAATATGTGTAATAGATAATTAAGCATGCACAAATAAAATAATTCAAAAATAAAAAACATTTAATTGGAATTTTTTTATTTTGTGTTCACGTATGCAATTGAAATATGTCGTAATTTCATGTCTAATTATAATTTATTGACAAATTTAAAAAATTATAAATGTATCCATCAAACATATTATTATCTTAATATAATAACTATTTATAATTACAAATTCTATACAATTAATTTATATGCGTTCAAAATATATTTAATTCAATCATCATATCAACATAATATTATCAAATTCATTATTTGGTTAAATATTATATTTATTATAAAGTTAATATATTTTTTAAGAAAATTTTTATCATTTTATATTAATTGACATAATTTATATATGCAAAGCGCGTCTCTAAATTGATAGACATAGAAACGTGAAAAAGTGATAGCTGAGATATTTTCTCGTCAAGTAAACAAAGATCATCACCTAATTTTCCGTCCCCCAATGTTTCGGGACGCTTCCATAATTAACTAAAGCCAAGTAAGAAAATATGTTCTCGCAATTCACAATATAATCCCAGAATCTTTTTATTACTTTCGCAATATTTTTTCTTTTTTTAAAAAAAAAATCTTATTTATAATATATTTTTAATATGATGAGAAATAAATTGCAATAATAAATAAAATATGAAGAAATAGATTTGTATTGATAAGTATATGAGTACAAATCTGTTATTACCCTGATTCTTCTCTCATAAAATTTCTTCATGATTCGAGGACCGTTAGTGACGTATTTCTCAAACATAGGATAATTTTGACTATTTTGATCTTCCTATGGATATTTGAGATATTTTTTCAAGGATTTAGGGTTGAGTTGTCTCCATGAAAATAGGACTCATCTTGTAGAGTCCTATAAAATTTCGCTATCCAGAAATGCCCCCTGCTTCAAGCCTTGTCAAAGTACACTTGATAAAACTCAAAGACAAGACTTGAAGTACTCATTTTCTTATCTTTGCTGGCTTCAGATTTGCAGATCTTGATTTATGGGAGAAGGGATGAAGGGCAGATTTGCAGATCTTGATTTATGGGAGAAGGGATGAAGGGCAGATTTGGTCCCACCGGTGTGCCAGTTTGTTTACAACATATTTTTAACTGTGAGAAATAGAGAAAAAAGTGAGAAAATTAAATTGAGAGAATTATTTTGTTTTTGAGAAATGTTTAACAAGTAAGAATGACCCTCCTATATATACAAGTCCTTAATGGCCGTTTCTACCCGTTTATGGCCGTTGCTACAGTGCCCGACCATTGCTACAGTGCCTATAGTCGTTGCTACAGTACTGCTACAGTACTATTGTAACACTCCCCCTCAAGGTATATCATATATATCATATGTACCAAGCTTGTTACAAAAATATTTTATCCGAAGACCCTTTAATGATTTGGTAAAAACATCTGCAAGATGATCATTGGAGTTAACAAATTCTGTTATGATAACACCTTCAACCAACTTTTCTCTAATGAAATGACAGTTAATCTCAATATGTTTAGTCATCTCATGGAATACTGGGTTGGAAGCAATATGTAAGGCAACCTAGTTGTTACATACAAGCTTCATAGGTGACACCTCACAGAACTTGAGTTCCTGCAAAAGTTGCTTAAGCCGTATGAGTTCACAAGTTGCATTGGCCATGGCTCGATACTTTGCTTCTACACTAGATCGAGCCACCACATTCTATTTCTTACTCTTCCAAGAGATCATATTTCCTCCGATAAGAACACAATATCCAGAAGTAGACCTATGATCAGAGGGAGATCCTGCCCAGTCTGCATTTGCATAACAATAAATATCTATGTGTCCCTTATCCTCATATAACAATCCTTTGCCTGGTATTTTTTTGATATATCTTAAGATTCGGACAACAGCATCCCAGCGAGAATCACACGGAGAATTGAGAAACCGACTTACTACACTGATAGCAAAGGCAATATCTGGACGAGTTACCGCGAGATAGTTCAACTTGCCGACCAATCTTCGATACCTTTCAGGATCTGGAAGAAGCTTCCCCTGTCCTGGTAGGAGTTTGACGTTTGGATCCATTGGGTTGTCAATAGGTTTATAGTCTATCATGCCAGTTTCTCCTAAGATATCCAGGGCATATTTTCGTTGAGAAATTAAAATTCTGGTTCTTGATTGTGCAACTTCGATTCCCAAGAAATATCTGAGCTTTCCCATGTC
>JAOTQR010000011.1:5285679-5306737 GCA_025774065.1 Solanum ossicruentum
ATGACAAACTAGGGACTAACTGTTTTAGTTTGGATAGGCTAGGATGACCAAGACGTGAGTGGAGAATATTTGGAGAGATACTGGTGGCATAGGCTACTGGTGAACAAGGTACAAAAAGATGGTAATGGCCTCGTGACTCATATCCGATGCCAATCGGCCGTCTCATACCTGATCCTGTACATAAATAGAAGAAGGAGTAAAATTTATTGAACACTGTAGTTCTCTAGTAAGTTAACTGATAGAAAGTAAATTGAATGGACTACTAGGAACATAAAGAACTGAATTTAAAGAAAGACAGGGGATAGGTGAGGCTTTCTCTATCCCTTGAACTGGCCTTTTGATTCCATCAGCAATGGTAATGGCTGGTAGATGATGAAAAGGTAAGGGTAGAGAAAAGATTTTTATTACTACATATGTGATCGGTGGCATCAGAATCCATAATCCAAGGCCCAAGAGAAGGATGTTGAGCAATACAAGCCATGGCTTTACTAATAGATTGTTGAAAATTCTGAAAAGCCTTGAATTTCATAAATTCCTCATAATCAGTGTTGGTTAGGGGCAATGGTTGGGATGATGATGAAGCACCGGGAATAGTGGAAACATCGGCTATAGAAAACATATTGAAGGTTTCAAGTAAAAATAGATACAAATTGGAATTCTTAGAAACAAATACCAGGAATGAGAACAGTGTATCAAATAGATCAGCTTTGGAATTTCTGACGGCGGCAGCGGTGCGTGATAGCGGTCGTGATGTTGGAACTAGGTGGGCAGGTCAGTCTCGAGGAGAGCAATCCAATGACGTCGAAAGTGGTGAACATCGTGATGTGATAGTTTTGACAAATGATAACCCGTTGATGGTCAACTAGTGGCAGTATGGAGGAGATCTGATCGAAAAAAGGAAAAAATGGGTTTTGATGCTACTGGACAAGAATACTCAGCAGTAACTTTTAATTTTCTCACCGAAAGCTCTGATATCATGTGAGAAATAGAGAAAAGAGTGAAAAAATTAAAATGAGAGAAATTTTTTTGTTTTTGAGAGATGCTTAACAAGTGAGAATGACCCTCCTATATATACAAGTCCTTAAGGGTCGTTTCTAGCCGTTTATGGCCGTTGCTACAGTGCTTATAGTCGTTGCTATAATACTATTCTAACACTATTCTAACATTAATATGATGAAAAATAAATTGCAATAATAAATAAAATATGCAAAAATAGATTTTTATTGATAAGCATGTGAATACAAATCTGTTACTCCCTTGATTCTTCTCTCATAAGTTTTCTTCATGATTCGAGGACCGTTAATGGCATACTTCTCGAACATAAGATAATTTTGACTATTTTGTTCTCCCTATGGATATTTGAGATGCCCTTTCAAAGGAATATAGTACCCTATAGGAATGTAGTACCCTTTATATAGGCATGAATTGAATTAGGCTTTAGAGTTGAGTAACCTTCAAGAAACCCTGACTGAAATAGTACTATCTTGTAGAGTCCTACAAAATTTAGATGTCTATAAATCTATTTAAAGAAATAATGTTACTAAATATAATTAAAAAATAATTTAATTTTAAAATTATATTTTTATCTTTGATGATTACAATCAATACTTAAGAATTATTATATGCGACAAATTTAAAAAATATAACTTTTATTAAATATCATTAGGGATGGTAATAAGGTGGATGTGGGACGAGTTGAGCTCAGTCCGTAATTTTTTGAAGCCGTCCTTCCTTATCCCACATGGCGATTTTTTTCATTTTCAACTCGCCCCGCCTCACATAAATTTGTAAGTTATTTTATTTTTAATTAAATTTAATATGAAAACTTAAAATTCATATTTTTTTTATTTTTCACTAATTAATTATTTTTACTTGACATTTTAACAATCATTTCTTAATCATTAATTAAAAATTTCTAATTAATATTTTAACAACTAATAATTTATCAAACATGTCTAATCTAAATTCTAGAAAAAAATAAAATTAAAGTCAATGTTTAATATAAAAAATTTATATCTTTGATTTTTACGAATGACAAATATTTAATTTTTCAAATTTCTATTTGATTTTTTAAACCCGCCCTCTCCATATTAATTTTAAAAATAGCTATTTCAATTCTATCCGCACTTACCTCCCACCATAGATAGCTTTAAACTCGCTCTGTTGCTATCCCTAAATACCATTCCAAATTATATTTTGTTAAAAAAGAGGGGTTTTCTGGAGAATTCATAAATTTTCTTTCTCCACAAGCCATTACAATTTTTTACATTTCTTCTCTGGACACTTCTCCACTTGTCCATTACCCTAAAGCTCAACCAAAGCTGTGAATTCGGAGATGTTGATTAGTAGATTTTCATCTCGTTTCCCTAAAGCCGCCGTAACTCAGTACCGGAGCTCCGTGTTCCTATATTCTCGACAACATCTACAGCAACAGCACGTTCCCATTCTTGTATCTCAGTTCCACTCCCTTCCTCAATTCGAACAAAAGGTTTTAACTTCTTCATTTTTCGTCGATTTTCTTAATGTGTAGGGTTTTGCTAGGATTTAAGGATTTAGCTGTATCATACGCTTATATTTGGATCGTAATCGAGGAATGATATTTAGCTGATGACTTCCTTTGATGATGTTGTCAAGTTTTGCTTAGTAGTAGTAATTGTTTCTTGTCGCAATTTTTATAATTCCATGTTCTGTTTCAATGATAGGAGGTATTAGAGCAGCAGGCTAATAAGTAGGATAGGTTGATGTCTCGCCTTTGGATTTATTATGGTAGTCCGATTAGTCGGCTTTTTATATGCTGTGGTGTCATTATCTGTTTTATGTTTATCAAATTTATTGTATTTACATTCTATCATTGCTTTTGTTATTAGTCGTTTTTCCTTGTTTTTCTCTCCTTTTTTTCCTTTTCTCCATATCTAGTGTATCTAGTTTATTATGCTATTGGGTTTTTGAGACAAGGGTTTCATGGAGACAGCCTCTCTACCTCTATGAGGTAGTGGTAAGGTTTGCATACATTTTATCCTCTCCAGACGCTACTTGTGGGATTACACTGGGTATGTTGTTGTTGTTGTTTAGTTGTGTTCTCAACCTATATATAACTATGTATTGGTTATTGAGCACTATTTTTATACATAGTAAAAATGACATTAACAATACCAGTGATATTACAACTACTCAAATGGTCTATAAAAAATAATGTCAGCTTAACTTATCCCGACATTGTTATACATTCTATTCAGTGTTATTCTTATTCTCCCTAACAAATAACCCCTTAAATAATACATATATTAGCTTTGGTAATATTTAGTCCCTTGTTTGGTGTATAACTAATACATATGATTGTTAGTTGCACATTCTATCCAATGCTATTCTTATACCTAGTGAACAATGGTATTGACAATTCAGGATACTATTCAATACTACTTCTATTCTAATAAGCCCCATTCATTTAATAAAACAAATCAATTAAAAATAATGTTAGCATCTCTCATCCTAGCATAGCTGATCTCAACATTACCAATGCACTCTATTCAATACTATTTTTATACACCCTGCCAAACAGCCCCTTAAGTACCTCCATCCTCCCTCTAGAAAAGATATTGGGTTACTCTGCCAACCAATGCTTAGGTAAATGGGAAGAACTTTTTTATTGCAAGGTTCGGGCTTGAACTCTATCTGAATCATTGGAAGTATTAGAACCCTTTTATAGTGTTTATGCAAAAATATAACCCAAAATGGTTTGTAAGTGGATAGATGTAATGGTTTGTAAGAAGATAGATGTAACATTTTACCTTCAGCTATAAAATGTTTTTAAGAACAATATTTTGTCAGTATAGCGTGTGAATATTCTAGTTGGTGGAAAAGAATTTGTGGTTGTTTAACTACTTTTAAAATCAGTAAAATGTTTGCTGGGTGCTTGATTTTGAAGTAAGCACAGCCTAGTGTGGTTGTGGAACACAAAAGTGATGATGTGTTTCTGTTGAAGGATTTAAAGAGGATGGAACAGTTATAGTTTAATAGTATCAGAAGGTGACAGTCACCTCCTAAATTTGGCATTAGTGACAACAGGAATATAGGCAAAAATATAGTTTGCAAGGGCTATAAAACAACAATATACCCTATGTAATCTCACTTGCAATTGCTATACTGATCTTAATTTTTTATTAACTTTTGGATGAATGATCTCTAGAAGGGTTTGACTGAGTTGAAATATCCCTCCTCTCTTTGGTTCCTAATTCAGACCAAGTAGCTGAGACTGTTTGACAGTATAAACCATACCGCTTGTTTGCTATATTTTGAGTTCTACCATGACAATGAAACTTCCATAAAAGCATCATGTTCAGTCAATGGTTCCGTTCCTCCCCATCAGGAAAGCTACTGAGAATAAAAAGAGCACATAATCCTCTTTTTTCATCTTAAAGTAATAGTAAGAAGATACAGAGAAGTACTAGAGTGCAAGCATAGTACAAGAATGTCAACACTTAAATTACATAACATCCTATGAAGTTCAGGTAAAGTGGCGTAGATGAAGATCTGCGCTAAGGAGTTCCATTGTTGAATTGATCTCAATTTTTGGATTTTGTATTGTGTCGAGAGAAATAATGCAGATAAGATCATCGCCAAAAACAAGGGACAAGTATTGGCTGCTGAGGATGTAGAACCAAAGGTTGGGAGTTGACACTATTAGTTTCTTAGACAAAATGACTGAAACATAACCAATCTGTAAGCCATTCTACCCCAAAAAATGCTGAGCAACATTTGATTGGACCCGAATAACTAGAGAACCAAATTGTTAATTTTCTCCAACAAAAAAAAAAAATAAAAAATTAGAGAACCAAGATGTCATTCAGAAACTTCAGTAGTTGAAAAATTAAAAACCACCATAGAACTGAAACTAATTTGAAGAGGGAAGGAACCAGATGCGGATCCAATAACTCCAATATTAACCCCAGTTTGGAGCAAGAGCAAAAGCCAATTCCCATTACTGTGATTAAACTAGAGAAGCTCTTTAAACAAACTTGATTATTATTAAACCTTGAGATTATAAGAATGAAATGCTAAATAGAAAGAGCACCGAAACATTGATATCCAATCAGACTATGTAAACCCAAGTAATCCTACAAAGTGCAACAGTGAACTGGGGCTAATGAACTTTGACCCGAAAATGAACCGATAACTGTCACTGACACACTAACAGTGACCTTTCACTGAATGAGCAAAAAGCTGAAATGAACTGTGGTCTTCCGATTGCACTCCATCCCAGCAAAATATTGTAAATAATCGTGATGTTCAAAACAAACTCAACAATCAGTTGAAACCTTTACTGAAACTTTTGAGAATCTAAGGTGCCAGGGAATTTAAAAGATGTTGGAGTGCCTTAATTGGCTGCTAGCTTACTTTCTTAAACTATAAGCCATCTTTTTCTGCATTTTGAGATTGTTTGCAATATTTGGAGCTTGTTCCTGGGATGTTTGGCATGGCATGGGTTATATTGACTGCAGTCACAGCATGTTTATCAGTTGGATTGGCTCTGTTATGTTTCAAAAGGACATCATGACCACATAATTGGAAAAATAGTTGCCTGGCTAAGTTGTTCTTTTGCTGTAATCAAGATTTTGTGCAGTGCCTAGATAACTTTATAGATAGTTTAAATTGCTGAAGCTGTAAACTCAATGTTCTCTTGGGAAATTGTGCATAATTTACTCTATACTTGTTAAAAGAAGAAAAGTTCATTCCATATGCACCTAATTTTTGCTGGTTCTGCTAATGGTGAATCAGGTTACTCTATTCCATGGATCTTCTTTGCAACGATTTGGAATTTCATCCTCTGCATCCCCACAACATAATGAAAAAGAGACCTCTCATTCTGAAAGTAAACCATGCAGCACAGAAGAGAATGGAGAAGTGAGTGGAAATTGTGAAGCTTCAGTTTCTGCTGCTTCTCAGGGTCAAGATGAGAACGATAAATCAGGTTCTGATTTGTCATCCAATGATAACAAAAATGAAAACGTCAAACAAAGGAGAAGACGTATTAGACAAGCTGTATCATCTGATTCTGATTCTGAGTCTGATTTAGATACCGATGACCTCTCTAGGGATGACTTGGTGAAACTAGTGGCTGAGAAGCAAGAACTCCTAAAGATAAAAGATGATGAGTTTCAGAAAATGAAGGAAAAATTTCTTAGATCTTATGCAGAGATGGAGAATGTCATGAACAGAACCAAACGAGAAGCAGAAAATTCCAAAAAGTTTGCCATTCAAGTTAGTTTTTCTAGGCTCATGCTTTGTCAGAGAATCCTGCATTTACTTGTTAGCATACTGTGATATGCTTGTGATTTTCTCTTATCTTTTGCATAAATGCTGTTGCAGAATTTTGTGAAAGCGCTTCTAGATGTTGCTGATAATATGGGTCGGGCTTCATCTGTTGTAAAAGAGAGCTTCTCCAAAATTGATGAATCAAAGGATACTGTTGGTGCTGTGCCACTTCTGAAGACACTTCTGGAAGGTGTTGAAATGACCGATAAACAGCTTAACGAGGTACGCGTTTCACCTAATTATAGTCCACAGTTTATGTCCCTCTTTAACTGCTTGGTAGACTGCGAATCCACTTATGAAACACTGGACTTTTGTTTTACAAACATAAAACAACTTTAGGTCTTTTAGGGCAAATTCCAGATAACAACATTATAATTATAAATTTCAACTAGTAGTTCCAAAAATTAGCCTTGAAGGCTGTGTAAAACCCTGTAGATTTTGGCAAAAGAACCCATTTCCGCTTATTCACTTCTGCTAAATGCCCCAACATGCTTCTGGAATGAAGAAGCAGCGAAGAAGGTTTGCAGCTCATTCACCTTAGTGCTCTCCATAGCTACCGTCACACCAACTTCAGCTGGCCGAATGATTCGGTCATGCAAGGTGTACCCAGTAGAAGCTCCAAATATTTTTCTTTGATGTTGGAAAAATCCTAGTAGAATGCTTGCAGTTGCTCCATTTGGAAAGTAAGGTTCAATAATTTCAGGGGCTTAAATTTGTAGTCCTTCCCATTTCCTTCTGGTCTATGTTATTGTTGCTTCTTCAGACTTCAATGTACCTTTGCGAGGGGGTCTCCGTTGTATGCTTCTCACCTGCTGCTTTAGGCTTACAAGCTCATTACTTTTCAGGTATTCAAAAAATTTGGTGTGGGAAAATATGATCCTACAAATGAAGAATTCGATCCAAATAAGCATAATGCTATATTTCAAGTACCAGATCCTAAAAAGGCTGCTGGTATGGTCGCTGTCTGCCTCAAGGTATTTGTTAGGAATTTCTTCTCTGGCATTCTGTGTATTTTATTTGCTAATTCAATCTTCATGCACTTTTGTCGTTATTGATTATTGCAAATCTAGAATGTACTTTAGGTGTCCCTTCTCATTGAAATCGGATGACTAACAGACATGACTTCCCTTCTTGTTGCAGTCAGGGTACACCTTGCATGACCGAATCATCCGGCCAGCTGAAGTTGGTGTGACGGTAGCTATGGAGAGTAGTACTCAGGCAGATTGAGGAACTGAAGGCTTTAAATGGTGGCTCATGAACCAAGATTTTGGAGCTCGAAAATCCCTAACTAGATGGAACCAGAAGAAAAATATTTGCTCATCGTTCGTAAAAGAATTTAGTCCCAGATTTTCCAATAGAGCTGTCCGTCACAGAGTTAGATTTTTTTTTGTTTCAGGTGTTAAATGTCTGTTATTAATGACATTTTTATTTTGGGGGTATCTTAGTCATGTTGGTTCATCTTCCATTTGTTGGGTATTATGCAAAATTATAGGGGTGTGTATTAGTCAGTTTAATTTTTGACATTATTAGTTTGATTTTTAAATATGCTAAGCTAATGAGAAACTAATAAAATGACTTTTATCAATTTTTGATTTATCAATTTTAAATTTTTAACTGTTCAATTTTTTATTTATTCAATAAGAATGATAATAAAAAAGTAAATTGAGTTACGAACTTACAAAAGTTATAATTAATTAATTACAAATTAAAATATTAAAATATATAATTAAAATATGTAAAGTATCGTTATAATGTTCTATTATTATTAAATTATTAATAATTAATATTTACAAAGGAATAAAATAGTAAATTATTGTAATTTTATTGCATAATTAATTTACCTAGTAATCCAATAGTAACAATTGATGTTGAATCGATAATTCAATAATCTTTTTTTTAAAATCATTAAAAATCTGATAACTTTATAATTCGATAACAATAAATCAACACCTCGATTCGATTAATGCACGCACGTGCAAAATTAACCAACTCGAATTGACTATAAAAAGGACGCTGACTGCTACAGCTACTTAAATAGAAAAAAAAAAGGAAGGAAACATTACTGGAATGCAAGCTAGCAAGTCCTCAAAAGAAGCCACAAGGGTTACATTTACAACCATTTATAATTTAGAACCTATGTTGGACACAGAAACTAGAGGTTATATTTACAATCATCTATACTTCAGAATCTAAGTTGGGCACAGAAACTAGAAGTTATATTTACAATCATTTATACTTCAGAATCTAAGTTGGGCACAAAAACTAGGAAGTTATATTTACAATCATTTAGACCTAAATAACACTAGGATCTACGCTAATATCAACCAATCTGTTCCATTCCTTCAGGTGCTCAATCACAGCCTTCCAAGTACAAATCATAGCTACGCTCGCTTTCTGTGTAAACGGACATATCTGTCCTCAGTTCCTGCAGTACATGAAAAAAACTTCATTATATGAGAGTACGTCGACTTTAGCCATGTCCATACATACATACTTCTGGCTGTCCATGTGATTGTATGATGATTGAAAGTGATAAAAGTTGGACAGGTACTTAAACCACATGGGAGTTATAAGGATAAGGATACAACAGAGAAGTTGAAATCGCTTGAGAGAGTATTTCACCAGAAGATCAGAACTACTTACCATACTCAAATAGGAACTTGAAATCGCTTGGAAAAATTAACTATAGAACAGAACAATGTCAAGAAATATATCATTTAGGCAATAGTTAATATTGGACTAATTAGTAGTGTATGATAAGTCTGAGATTAAGAGAACTCTTAATTCGTCTCAAGGCAAATTATTTACTGCTGGGATGAAATGAACCTGACTAACATGAAATGGATATGGAGAAATTATATAATCAACCCTAGTTGATTTAGGATTTGGATTTCAATTTAATTTGATTGTTGAGAACTTCTAGTTTTTACACAATAACAAGCTGGCATGATAAAAAGGAGAAACCATGAGTAGAGGAGACTTTATTGGAATTTCACCACATTTCAAGAAAGAGATTCTTGTCGTTCAAGGGAATCAAAGTTTGATCAAGGGTAAGGAGAAAATTGACCAAAGAGAGCAGACATAAACTTGTAGAGAAGAAAATATAAAACAACAATAGTGACAACAGAAACGCAACTGATATCCAAAAAATAACACAGCTCAAAATATTACCTCAAGATCTTCATCAAAGATATCATCAATGCTTTGTTTCGTAAAGATATTATCATTCGGCATTGAACTTGTGATAGCTTGATTCAGCTTCCTTGATTTAGCTTCATTGTAAGGAGCTTCCTTCTTCTTTTCTTCCAAGTTAACAATCTGCATATTTGATAGGTCAATAACAACATACCCAACGTAATCCCACAAAGTGGGGTCTGGAGAGGTAGAGTGAGTGTACGCAGATCATATCCCTTCCTCAAAAGATAGAGAGGTGGTTTCTGATAGACCATCGGCTCAATAAAAAACAACATATAGTAATGGAAGTACAAAAACCAACAGATATATAATTAAAAAAATAAATAGATAGTAAAAGAACATTATCACAACAAAATAATACGATAGTCAAAGTACAAAAAACAATAGATAGTAATTGAAATCAAAGGACAAGTAAACACGAGATAGCATGCCTACTAGTATGGACGACCAATGCACTCTTACCTATTCAACTTCTATCCTAATATGCGTTCTCCACAACCTCTTACCTAAGTAACAGATTGTATATATCCTGCAAAAATATGCAGTAGCCATGCTTAGAAGAGAAAAGAACTGTCAAAACAAGCTAAAACTGTATTTACAAAGATTCAAATATCTCCTAAATAGATAGTGTCTAATGAGTATTTCTTCTTTACACCATCAATGAAATTCAAAATTGATTTCATTCTTAAACTTCTCAATTGAGCTATTAGTGTCTTCAAAGCATCTCAGATTTCTTTCTCCGGATAGTCCATCAAACACAAGCTGGTATCATCTTCCATCTGCTTTTCTACCTAGGAAAATCTCCTCCCCTATTTCAACATTCTAGTAAACTCAGCGAGTGATTCCGGCATTACCCATGAGATCCCTCTCATACATAGAAAGATACCTCAAATTGTGGAATCAACTTACAGTGTAGGAATATAGGACAATTAGTCTCAGGTTCCTCGCCACAAAGATGGCATTTGGAACACAACTTAATACCTATCTTTGTTAGATTTTCTTCCGTTAGACAAGCCCTTTTAACCACCAACCAAACAAAACAAGCCACTTTCTATGGGACTCCACCTTTCCAGATATTCTGACATGACCATATCTCTAATCATATTGGGAGCTCTTATCAGCAAAACATAAGAATCTTCGACAGTGTAGATCCCTTTAGCATTTCTCGTCCACCACAACCTATCTTCAATTGACTCCAAACCTTGAACTGTTCAAGCACCATGCGGAACCTAGACACTTTCATTTCTCAATCATTTAAATATCTTCTGAGTGTTAGATTCCAGACCTCTCCAATTTTACTTCTTTATTGTTGAAGTTATAGATATCCAGATATAGAACTGTCAGAACACCAAAACCCAACCAATTATCCTCCCAAAAAAGTATCTTCATACCACTTCTTACCTTTAAACCGTTTCCATTACTCATATTTTCCCATACCCTACTCCATATGGAGCAAGTACTTTCTTTGCTGTCCATGCGCCTTCCTCCCCATAAGTCGATGTGATCATGTCTCCAAAGTGAATTTGCTTCTGTAATTAATCTCCAAAATCGTTTAATACGCAAACTTCGATTACGTCT
This sequence comes from Solanum ossicruentum, assembly GCA_025774065.1. Lineage (NCBI taxonomy): Eukaryota > Viridiplantae > Streptophyta > Magnoliopsida > Solanales > Solanaceae > Solanum > Solanum ossicruentum. Next base: position 5,296,765 of record JAOTQR010000011.1, read on the forward strand.
TCTCATGTTTGTTATGCCAAACCTCCATCCTTCTTACACAGTACAAGGGTTTCCCATCTAATTGAATTGGAACCTCTTCCTTATTGCCTGCCATGGCAACTTCCTTCTCAAGGAATCCCATTCTCTTATCTACCATAGTTGGGAATTAAGAGAGAAACCAGGCAGGTAGGAAAGGAATCAAGCGCACTGTCTATCAAGGTTAATGCGTCCCTGGAAATAAGAAAAAACTCCTCCATCTTGTGAGTTTTTAAGTTTTTACTCACATTTCGAAATCCCATTCCAAATCTCCTGGATTTGTGTTTTGCTCCCAGAGGCATTCCCAGGTATGAAGTTGGTAATGTTGGAAAGATCAGGCAGGCCCTGATAGCATCACACGGCACAAAGAGGATAGAAGAGGGAGATAAACATTAAGCTCACTTCATATCATTCTTAAGAACTCCATTCTTACATAATATCATTAAAAGGGGCTTATATAGGTGTTAATAGAGTCTTCTAGAATCACAGTTATTGTACTTACACTCACTTGAATCTAGACACGTAAACATTTTACTACTTTCAACATTCTCCCTTAAATAGACATCCTTTCACATTTTTCAATCTTTCTTTTACAATTTCAGTATCCTTTTGAACATCTTCTTATGTACGCCTTCACGACGATAAGTAATTCATGTTCCATATCCTTCAAACTTTTGGCCATTGCAAACACAATCTCACAGAAGACATCTCGCGTCTTCTTTCTTATCTTGTGAAGTCTTTCAAGAGTCACACCTTCTCGATGGTAGCTCTTTGTTCACACATGGAGGAATCACTCCTCTTCACAAATACTCGGCCTCTCAATCTATTCTCAAACCTGAAGACATACCTTCAATGGGTACTCCCAAACTTTTACCTTAACACCTTCCAGGATTGAACCGACGCTTTGATACCATTTGTTAGAAAATTTAGGTGGCCCTTGATAATGTAGAGCTGTCAAAACGTGCTAGCCCAACACAAGCCTCGTGGGTCAAGGAATTTAAAGCGCTAGGATGGATCGACCCTTCATTTGAAAGGGCCTTAAAATGGCCAACCCAACCCAACACTAGTAGGGATATGGGTTGGGGCGGGCTAGCCCTTCCTTTTTTATAAATTTTTCTATTTTCAATCTAAATTAAAATTTAAGATTTTGTCAATATATTAAGTTTTTAACATGTCTAACAAAATTATATCAAAAAACATAATAATTACAATCACAATATACATTATACATATGATTGGTGGTGTTTTCAATTACAATCTCAAATTTGAAAAATATAACATCAAGAAATAAGAAAATTTTCAAATAAAATATAACAAATAATGATTGTAAATTTGAGTACTACAACAAAAGAAAAATAATCTTTTTTGACAAATAAATAAGAAAAGAAAATTTGAAAAAATAAACTTGTAAACTAAAAAACAATTACGCCTTACAACTTTAGTTATTTTAATTCAAATTAAATAATATTTCTGATCCATGGGCCGACCCTGGTCCAGCCTCGGTCAAGCCTTAAGGACCAAGGGCTTAGTTGGGTCGGGCTTATAAGCCCCAGTTCTAAATGGGCTTGAAAATCACATTCCTCTCCAATAACGGGTAGTGTTAGGCCGACCCTATAGGCTAAGCCCATGTTGACGGGTCAAAAGGCACAAAGAGAATGGAAGAGGGAGATAAACATTACACTTAATGTCATTCTTAAGAACTCCACTCTTACACCTATTGAGTACTTTCATAAACACTTGAAAAGCTAACAGCATTGATACCAAAAAAGTCATCTGGATAATACAAAAGACATGTGAATCTAGCCATCACTATTTTCAACAGGTAATACTCTGCCCCCATATTAAGAGCTAATCTTTTCATCTAAAAATCACATGTGCTAAAAACAAGAGATTTTTACGCCAATTGATATGTAAATCAAATACAGCCCAAAAAAAAAAAATACCCTCTAAAGTCCTACAAGTGAGGTCTACGGAGGGATAGAATGTACACAAACCTTATCGCTACCTCATGGAGGTAAAGAGGTTGTTTTCGAGAGACCCTTGGCTCAAGTGCAACAAATCTAGGTACAAAAAGGAAAGAGACAATGACAACAAAAATAATGTGATAATTAAAATACTAAAACAAGAACGACAATATACTAGTATAACTACAGTGACAAACACTAATCACCCTAAGCAAGACAACACTACACTACCTACTAACTACCTACCCAAATATATGTCCTCCACAGTCCACACCCTCCTATCTAGGTTATGTCCTCAATACCCTAAAGTTGGATCATATTTTGTATTTATCACTTCTCCCCAATACTTCTTCGGCCCACCTCTACTTCTTCTCGTGCACTGTATAACCCACCTCTCGCACCTCCTCAATAATGCATCCGCTCATCATCTCTTCACATGTTCAAACTATTTCAGTCTCACTTCTGTCACCATGAGGGTCACTCCCACCTTATTTTGAATATCCTCATTTCTAACCTTATCGCTCCTACGATAACCGCACATCCACTTCACCATACTCATCTCCGCAACAAGTATCTTCTGGGCATGAGAGCTTTTAATTGGCCAACATTCCACCTCATACAACAAAGCTAATCTAACGATCACTCAATAAAACTTATCTTTAAGTTTTGGTGGTACTTTTTTATTATACAAGACTCTAGAGGTGAGCCTCTACTTAATACACATTGTACCAATACGATGTGGGATATCATCGTCTATATCTCCACTCCTTTGGAATATAAACCCAAGATCCTTGAACATGTCACTCTTAGGGATACTTCGTGTGTGAGGCCTCACTTCAATACCTATCTCATGCACCTTAAATATAGTTAGACTCACTCTTATCATTCTGATTTGATCCAACTCAGCTTCACATAAAATGAGAGTCACCTGCATACAATAGATTTTTTCATCCCTAGGTAAGTATCATTCCTATTTGTTAGGTTGAAACCCTTAATCAAGCTAATCTTTTTGCCTACTTGCAACATGTTATTTTACATTTCTATCATCCAAATGAAAATAAAAATGAAGGGTAGGGATTACCTTGTCTCAGTCCCATATGAGAAGGAAATAAACTTTCGAGTGATCCATTTACAAACATTGAAAATCTTACATTAGTTATACAGAACCTCACTCGGTTCATCCATTTCCACCCAGAGCCCATGTTCTCCGGCATCTTCAATAGAAATCCCCAACATGATCACATGCTTTTCCACATTAGCTTATATACAAGATCTTAGGTTTCCTTTCTTTGATTTTGGAGTCTACAAGCAATTTAACAAAAAATTAAAAAGAAGGGCAAATCCAACCAGGGGAAGGGGAAAATATATCCTTGAACTACCCAACATAGATCAAATATACCCTCCATTACATTTGTGGCTCAAAATGCTCTTGTCGTCACACTTTTGAATCGAAATACCCTTCAACTAGACAAATAGCTCAAAATTACCCTTACTTCTAATGGTTGCTCTAAAACAAGGGATGGGCTCCTAAACTATTTTGAATGGTGCAATTTACCCAAGTCGAGACATGCTCTTAATTGTAAGGATTTGGGCAAAAACTTATATTGGAGATTGAAAGACTACTTTGACTGTTTTAATAATAGTTGTATACAATTCCAATTTTATGTAATATAAGGATTAAGTTCAACCATTAATTTTATTCAGCGAAATTATAGTGTTTTCTTTCAAAACTATTATCTTGGATCGAGACAGAAATTTGTGATGACTTAGGTTTACATTTACAATAAGTAATACAGTGAACCAACGTACAATTGAATTTGATTAGTTTTTTATTTTAATGAATTGACTTGCATCAAGAAGATGCTGAAAACAAAAAAATTAGGTAAAGCTCCCTGATACAAAACCTATTCGATAGTGCATTTACCCATTTCCCTAAATGAGCAAAATATCTGGCTGTTAAACCAAAGACAGCAAGCTAATGAAATCTACAAGAGGAATAACATTATTTACAGGGGTTAAATTGCTCCAACTAAAAAGAAACACCAAACAGTTAAAACATCAGAGAAGAGTTACAAACTGACACCCCATCAGAACATCTAAAATTTCTTTGTATCCAGATACTCCAAAATATGCGTGCTGGTATCATCTGCCAGATCCTCCTTATGATTCTGTCAACTACCCAAAGATAACAGCTTTCAATAGTTTCTTAACATTCTGTGGCACTGTCCAACTAACCCCAAAAATTGATAAGAATATGTTCCATAGATTTGAATCAATTGAGGTATGCAAAAATAAAGTGGTTGATTGTTTCAAAGCTATGTTGGCACATGAAGCACCTATTTGCTATTTGAAACTTTCTTCTGCAAAGGTTGTCTTGAGTCAGGATTGCGTCTTTGATGGTTGTCCATGTAAAGCACATGATTTTATTGGAGAGTTTAGTTCTCCAAATCAGCTTCCAAGGCCAGCATTCAGTCATTTCATTTTGCACGCACAAATTTACAGTAACCTGCCTTGATCAAGTATCCCTTACTTGAATTACCACATCTTAGCCTTTCACTGGCTTGGGGTTGACTGTGCAACCTTCTAAAATTTTGTAAAGACCAAACCAGTGTTGTGAATGGCGATCGCCTTGTCAACAATCACGAGAGGCGAGGCGAGGCAACCCTTCATTGCCAGTGGTGAGGCGATCTTCAAAAGGAGACGCCATAGCGACAATGGCGATAAAGGCGAGAGGCAAGAAAGACGTCGCCTTTTGTATTTTCTTTAAAAGAGCAACTAATTTAGGGTGTTTTAAAAGTTAAAAGGTAATTTTAGGGTTTTCTTTTCAAATTTGCAGAATTGCACTCTTAGACTTAGACTGCGGCTCCAACCAAATGACCCGACTAGACTTCTCCATCGACTGGCCAAACTTTTTTGGAGACTCCAAAGTCCAACAAATACACTTTTCTTCTTTTCTTCTTCAAATTTCATCACCCTGTGTTTCTTTTTATCCTTCCTCTTCAGACTTTAGAGTTACTTCTACCTCTATTTTTTCCTCATTATTGACTTTGGTTTTTTTTTTCTCATTCAAGTTCTAGACTTTTGGTATCTCTTATCCATTTTCAATTTTTAATTGAAATATTTGCTAATAATTTATTGAGATTTTGATAATTTATGTATGCAATTAAATATTTTAATTTTTTGATATTAATTGATGCTATTTCAAGAAGGCGAGCGCCTCGCCGCTCGCATCGCCTTGTGCCGAGGTAGACCCTTTTGTCGCCTTTCGCCGTTAAAAACACTGGATCAAACATCTCTTTTAGTTCCAAATCTTGCAAGTCCAACTAGGGAGGAGGTTCCATGAGGTTCTAGCTCTATTTTGTGCTACTATGGAGTCAGGATTCACAACTAGCCAATAGAGGTTGGGTGAGAGATCTTCATGGGTTGGTTGTGAAGCCATTTATCATTGCAGACTATGTTGCTCGGACTCTTCAGAAATGTCGATAGTTGCGTGATGGATCCTTCAAAACGGATCCTCCAAAAATAGTGTATTTTTGAAGGATCCGACATGGGTGCAGCAACATTTTTGGAGAGTCTGAGCAACTTAGATTATAGAAACTCTCTACATTTCCATTCCAACTGAAAAAGAGACATCAAGGAAGAAATAATCCCTGAGATTGCTTATGTGTTTCCAGAGCCCAACACCATGGGGAGCTCTGCTTGTGTTGATGCTCCAGTGATTATGTTTCACAAACTTGGTTGTCATCACCTTTTTCCAGAGACACAGCAGTTTATGACCATATCCCCACCACCATTTCAAAAGCAGGTTGTTATTGTGTTTGGATAAGTCTCTTGATTCCCAAACCCCCTAGGTTTTTCGGTTGGATAACCTTTGACCAGTCCAACAAATGAAATTTATAACCTTCATTCTGGCCTTTCCCTAGGAATGTCTCCTTCATCAAGTTGCTCCAGGACCTTAAATGGCATAGGAAAGAAGGACAAGATGTAGGTAGTTATACTGTCAAGAACACTGTCGATTACAACCAACCTACCACCCATAAAACGCTATTGCACTTGCCAGATAGATAATTTCTTCTCCACTTTTTCTATCAAACCCCATTCCATACTTCAGCAGCCTCATATTTTGCTCCCAGAGGTAAACCTAAATAGATGGAAAGGAAGGAGCCTACACCATAACCCATAGTTTCAGCCAATTCAGCCACATTATCCACCTCATTAACAGGGAAGATAACACTTTTGATCCAAGAAAATGTTCCTTCTCCCTGCTTCCCTTTTCTCTATATTGTTCAAAAATAGGGAAAGCAAAAGGTCACTACTTTTTTCTTCCTTCCCCTTCTCCTTCCTAGTTCCAAGAGAAATCCTAGAATTAGAATTAGCATATATAATAAGACCAAAGCTCTGCAGATATGGATAGGAATGGCACAGGGTGGGTGTGGGGCGGCTTTAAGCTTAATTATTCTGTCAAACATTTCTTTTAGAAGAATTATCACTTTAGAAAAACTGAATAAAAGCAGTTCCTATTATTATCTGCAGAGATTTGGAATGGCTATGTCCAACATCTATAATATAGAAAAATTAAAGCTAGTTGCAGGTTCAAAGGATAGCATATCATGTATCATATATGTTACATTATATATACACATAAACGATTTAATAATAGCTGACTTATCATTTATTCTGTCAAACATTTCTTAGTTCTAATAAGCTATGCTCTTAGATTATTTCTTTTCAAATCAAAATAAGTAGCTATTTAAGTTAAGGAGCTTTGCAGTTGAAATGTTGAATAAACAATTAAAGCTTATCTTCAAAGCATTCAATTCTGAAAAAACATTTTTGGTACATAACTAACCAGTTTCTAATTCTTACAGATGGTATGACATTATTTGGAAAAGTATGTTTGACAAAAAAGAAGCTTATATCAAATATGTATTGGATAATTGTAGTTTTTATTTTTTAACTGTTTGTTTAGGAATATTTCAAAGTCTCAAGCCTTCAAGCTCCAATAATTAATTAAATTATATGATCATAAATTTCTAAGCAAAAATAAATATTAGAGAAGGGAAAAAATTAAATAAGTATTATTTACTAGTAATTTACTTTCTAAAGCTGGATTTTTATTTTTATTTTAAGTAAAAGCCTACCTCAAACTGAAAAAAGAAAGCAATGGAGATAGCATTGATGACCTCTCAAGTTGGCAAATGATTTACCATAAACCTTTTCTTGCTATGCAGGTCCAGTTGAAAACATGAAAGTTTGTTATTTTGGGTGGAAAAGCAGTGGGGTTGAACTTTTTGCGGATTAAGGTCAAAACTCGAACACACCCCGCCCCACTGTCATCTCTATTTGCAAACTTCTTGATGAAACAACACCAAAACAAAAGCACTAAATATGGTCCTAAATTATTCTCCACATCCTAGCGAAATCATGAAACCCATCTTTTCGACACAAAAGATGGAGTAGGGATCCAACAAAGTTATAAAAAATAGTAGGAAAGATCTAAAAGAGATGGATTTTCATTATATATACCCAACGTGCGATTGCATTTCCAACAACAATAACATGGCCAGTGAAATCCCATAAGTGGGATTTAGGAAGGGTAAAATGTATACAGACTTTACCACTATCTCATGGAGATAAAAGAGGTTGTTTCTGAAAGACTCTCGGTTCAAATGCATCAGCCCCGAGTATGAGAAGAAAAATCTATAAATACAGCATAGTGGCTAAAAAAATGAAGAGCACTGTGAACTCTACAAGACAAAAAAAAACAGTAGTAAAATAATTTGATAATCAAAAAGCAACAACACCACAACCATAGTGGCACGACTTGTCCTATGACAAACCATAACGCATCACAAGGCAAGACAACATTCTACCCCCACTAACCTTCTATCCTAATACACAACTTCCACTCCTTTCTATCTAAGATCATGTCCTCAGTGATATGAAGTTGTGTTATATCCAGTCTAATCACCTCTCCCCAATTCTTTTTTGGTCTACCCCTCCATGTAACCTCTACACTTCCTAGCTGGGCTGTCGACACATCCTCTGCACATACTCAAACCATCTCAGTCTCGATTTTCTCATCTTTCTGCCGGAGAAGCCACTTCCACCTTCTCCCGAATAACCTTATTCCTAATCTTGTCACTCCTAGTATGTCCACATCCATCTCAATATCCCCATCTTTGTAACATGCATCTTCTGAACATGTGAGTGTTTGACTGGATAGCACTCCACACATAAAACAAAGACGATCTAACCATCATTCTATAGAACTTACTTTAAGTTTAGGTGGTACTTTTTAATCACACAATATCCCAAAGGCAAGTCTTCATTTCATCCATATTGCCTCAAAGCAAGTATGACATCATCATTGATGACTCCACTATTGTAGATGATCGATCCAAGATATTTAAGGCTTTCTCTCTGAGGAATAGATTGAGCAACAACCCTCACTTTCATGCCCCTTTATCTCTACACTCCAAGTATTATTATTTTGGTCCTTCTCAATTTGAACCTTTTGAACTCCAAAGTTTTTGTCTCCAAATCTCCAACCTATCATTAACTCTGTCCTTTGTCTCAACAATTAGTATTATATCATCCATAAATAACATATACCATGGAACCTCAACCTGAAGAGACTGTGTCAACTCATCCATCACTGAGGCAAAAAGAAAAGGACTCAGCATTGATCCCTAATGTAGTCCTATCTCAATAGGATAATGCTTTGGGTCTCCTTTATTGTTCTCATCCAAGTCTTGGCTCTATCATTCATATCATTTATAGCCCTAATATACACCAGTAGAGCACCTTTAGCCTCCAACACCTCAATAGGACATCCGTCAAAACTGTCATATGCCTTATCAAGGTCAACGAACACCATATAAATATCCCTTTTTCTTTCGATATATTTCTCCATACAAGATGGATTGCTTTAGTAGTCGACCTCTTCGGTATGAATCCAAATTGATTTTCTGAAATGACATTCTCTCCTCACCCTCATCTCCATCACTCTCTTCCATATCTTCACAGTATGGCTTAGCAATTTGATATCTTTATAACTATTACAGATGTGAATATCACCTTTGTTCTTGCACAATGGAATCATCGTACTCCACCTCCATTCGTCAGGCATCTTAACGGTCTTAAAAGAAATTTTAAACAACGTAGTCAACCACTCCATACATACCTTGTCAATGCTCTTCCAAAATTCCATCAAATCTTATTGGGTCCAGTTGCTCTCCTGTTGCTCATCCTACTAATAGCACATCTAACCTTTTCAGCCCTAAAACACCTGCAGTACCCAAAATCCTAAAGACTATCCAGCTACGACAAATCATCTAGTACAATGTCTCTATCCCCTTTTTCATCTAAGATGTATGAAAGTAAACTTGCTACTTTTGCTTAATAAAGGTCTCGTCCACCAGCACCTCACCTTCCTCACTCCTTGATGCACTTCACTTTATCCAAGTCGCAAGCTTTTCTCCCTCTCGCTTTTGTGAACCTATACAATCTTTTATTCCTACCTTTTCCCTCAAAGCTTGACATATGAGTGTTTAATAGTTGTGGTCTTAGCACTCGCAATCGCCGACTTCGCATCTGTCTTTGTCGTCTTATAGATATCTTTAAGCTGCCACTTTTCATCCTCATCCACATACTCCAACCACTTTGTATAGGCAACTTTTTCAGCTTCCACTTTGCTTTGAACTTCTTCATTCCACCACCAATCTCCTTGACAACCACCAAAGATCCCTCTTGATACCCTTAGGAGTCGCTTGGTACAAAAATGAATAATGCAGGGATTAGTTATGCATGGATTAGTAATGCTAGGATTATTTTTTATCCCATGTTTGGATAATTGTTATCCATTTAATTTTATGCTTGGTTTAAGATTCTACAAAAAGTTTTTTCCGATTATGCCCTTGAACTATTATGAGATTTTCTATTTCATGTAATTAGATCAAAGTAGATTATTTTTTTTGTAACTTCTAACTAGT
>JAOTQR010000011.1:5323762-5333973 GCA_025774065.1 Solanum ossicruentum
ATGGCTATGAAAGGAGAATTATCTTTCTATACATAATTTTGTAAGAAAAGGTTGGTTACCAAATTATTAAAAAAATTAGAAAAAACCGCAAACCGCACCAATCCGCACTAACTCGAAAAAAATCGACGTTGAAAAAACCGCATTTATTAGTTTGGTTTGGTTTATATATTAAAAAAACCGCATTTAATTGTTTGGTTTGGTTTTTAAAAAATCTGCACCAATCCGCACCATGTACACCCCTATTTGGAGTTTGCAAAACCTTATAGGTAAGCTCTTGTTACTCACATATGACACGAACTATTTTTCATATGAATTGAGTGTCTTATTGATGTCACATTCATTGACTTGGATCTTGTTCTCCATGTGCGAAATGAGAGATGTAAGATTTTTTAGATTGTGAATCGATCATGTGAATCGACATGATCCAATTTGACCTGACCTATTAAACCTCTCTTTAAAATTGTGATAACCCCTCTAGCGATAAAAATAGAGAAGAATTTTTTTTTCTTAAATATTAACATTCAAAGGATATTTAATTTGTGACATTGACTTTGTTTCTTAGTGAATCAAAGTAAAATATGAAGTAATTCTTTTCGATTCATGATTTTCACTCCATTGCAACAAAGAAGTACACAAATCTTGTATAATATTTTGTTTAATTCTTACACAAGTTCTTAAATATAAAGTCATTGAATTTCGAAAACTATATTGAATCTTCTACTTTGATTTGTTTGTTTATTTTCTGTTCGTTACTGTGGCTTGTCATACATTATTATTTCCATTCAACAATCTAGGATTAACGGGTTGATCATCTTAATTTGTGCGTCCTTGTATCAACAACAACAATATCATACTTAGTGGAATATCACAAGTGGGTCTAGGGAAGGGTAGAATGTACGCAAACCTTACTAATATCTCATAGAGATAGAGAAGCTATTTCCTGAAAACCCTCGTCACAAAAATTCATATAAGCAGAATAAACTAAATATGGAAAAAAAGGAAAGAAAATAGCTATAGTACGAGATAATTAACATACGAAACAATTAACATATACAAAATAGACGTAGTACTCATGCAAAGAAGAGAAACAAAGCTTTGTCTAAAAAAGACAATAGCCATGACAAAAAGGATAGGTACATGAGTATATATACCCCACAATTATCCATAGACATGTATACTCCGACAAAATTATATTCAATTAATAAAGGATATGAGATGAAGTTGATTTTAGTATATAGCTTTATTTACTCTGCTTGGACTAAGGGGACATCAAAAATTCAAGGCCATCATTTATCAACCAAACTACAGTAGTAATAATGTCATAAAAAGAAACTAAAAACAGAAAAAAACAAGGAAAATCAGATAAGAATAATAACACATATATAGAATTTGACTTCTCTTTTTTGCTTCTCCACTTTTGACCCACCCCCTTTTACCCTTTACGTTGAGAATTGTTTCTTCTTTATTACTATTATTACTATTTTGTTAAAATGGTTGTTGTGGTTGTACTCTATAATACCTTTTCTTCACTTTTTTTATTAATTTATTTTTGGTTGAGGTCGAAGGGAAAGACGTTTATATTCTTTGCTCATAAATATTTTTTCGAATACATTTTATGTGATACTATTTTATTCTGTACGGTATTTAAGAAAAATACAAAGACTTTTAAAACTTGTGATTTAAAATCATTCTTAGATATTTATGTGACTGAGAATCATTTTATTAATGATAAAAAGAGAATTTTAAAGGTAAATTGTATCCAATTAAAGTAAGATGAGATTCTTTTTTAGACGGACCAAAAATGAAAATGTGTCACATAAAATGCAACAGAGCGAGTAATATTTTAGGAGTAATATATATAATTTGTATATACTGAATTTGACAATGAACTTCAATATTTGATGTGAAATTACGAAAATTCACATTTATCTTAGCTCATTGGGATTAATTTTTTTTGGAAATACAGACAGTGGCGGAGCTAGTATTCTCCTTAAGGACGTTGTTACTTTTAGAACGTGAGTGAGTGATTTTTGTATCAAGGGTTTTCAACAATTAATATATGTCAAAATATCTCTATTTAACTTATATACAGGAAATTTTTTTTTGACGAAGGTGTTCATTTGATCGCCCTTGAGTGAATGTAGCTCCGTCCTTGGATATAAGCATTTCTGTAATAATTAATTAGATTTTTTACCTGAACTTTTTATTCAGGAATTTCATAATCGATTGAGGGATTAAATTCAAATGAAAGGAAATTTTTTCTTAAAAAAAAAAATTCATAGCTAAACGCAAGTTCAAACTTTCACAAGCTTCTTTTAAGGTTAATTTCAAGCAAGTACCTTTCTTTTTTTACCAACTTCCAACTACATATTGCCGAAGGGCAAAACTACATAAGAGAAAGGGAAGCAACTATATGAAAAAACTGAAGTTTTTCAATGAGCTCTTTTGCATGGAGCGAGGCTCGACGCTCAACTCTGGTGAACAGCTCATCCCCGAGTTGTTCACCAATGTGAGCGTCCACAAGGACTCCACTAACACTTCTGCAGCTGATGGCTAAGGCTCGTCCGACTTCAGCTGCGTCATCAGGGTGGTTGACAACAAGAGGACTCCCTCCCCTGAAAACTTGGAGCTTGTTGGTAGTGAATGAGCCATTGGCTTCAACCACCTCCTTAAAATCTTGAATACTTGGTGCATACACTGGGATGTTAAAGTTGTCCCTCTTTTCACTTGTAATTAGTCCCTGACATTCAAACAAATGTTCAATACTTTGAGAAATGAATAAAATGTTAAATACCGTGACTAAAATAAGTCGTAGATATTTGTATAACCATAAATCATTTCGATAAGGATAAAAATGAGTATTTTAATACTAAATTGTTGCTAAATAGAAAAATGTATTATTATTTCTGAGTAAAAGAATGAGTCATATAAATTACGAGAAAGAGAGTGTATGAACAATATAATCTAGCAACATCAGCTTGTTACTATAACTAGTCATGGAGTATGATATTGCTGAAAGATGGTGATGAAACAAGAAGTTAAGACTAGTCAAATTATGATGTGGGGTACACAGAGAGTATAGTTGTTAATATGGGCTAGGCTCGTTCGGTTGATCTGATCTAACCCGTGATTTAGCAGGGTTGGACTAAGATTTTTTGGAGCCCATTTAAAAAATGAGTTTTTTAGCTCGACTTGAATAAGCATGCTGATTTGTAGGGCTTTTGCAATATGGGTTGGGCCAGCTCGTGAGCTAACTTTTAAAAAATAATTAAAAATAAAATAGAGTATTAAAAATAATAATAGTCCAAACTCAAAGTTTATTTAAACATTTTAAATATTAAAATTTAGATACAAATTGTATTTTTACAATAAATAATACTAACACTAATACTATGTAATATTGTCATGTTGCTATTTATTTTAATATTTTTAAATTATAATTTAATTTAAAAATTTATAGAAAAAAATACTTTTAAAAATGTGAGCTGACTAAAAAAAGGCCTGCAGTCTACATATTAATGGGCTAGTCTAGCTATTTTTTAGCCCACAAAAAAAAACTAATTCAACTTGATCCGTCAAATTTCAAAACCTGTATGAATTAACTCGGAGGATGGACCGACTCGTCTTCAAAGCGGTAGGAAGTCCAATTGGTGGCCCAAGGACAATGATAAGAAGCAAAATCATGATACACTAAACTATTCATTGAAGTGTCTACATGCCGACACTTGCTTAGTCACAATCCTACTTTCTTTGTTTTGTCAACGAGACGCACTTGGTCTAGACAGATGTTGACCCTTGAGTTGTATTGCTTAAGGTGCTTACTCAAGAATCAAAATGGGAGATCATCTGATAGTGACTCTCAACACTAGTCTATAAATGCAAATCAATTATCTCCTATATTGTGGGATGACGAAGAATTAATTAATTAATTACCTCTTGGACAAGATCATCCCAAGCATCTTGAAAATGGGTCCCAAAAAGGAGTCCAGCCCCACCTTGGTCAGTTGGATCAACAGAAGTCCTTCCTAAGCAAACTAAGAACATGGAACCACCTCTTTTCATTTCTTTAGACCTTGCACAAAGGAAACTGGCCAAATCACTTTGAAATTGCTTTTTGTAAGCCTTCGTTGTGCTCTCATTTGCACCATGGATGTATATCCTTCCCTTGTTGTACGCCACATTTTGCTTATCCAACACCACCTCCGGCACCTATCAAATTCAAAAACACAACTCTGCAATTAATTTTATGACACTCTTAGACTTATCATCGTGTTTAAGAAAAAAAAGAAATATTTTTAAAACTTATAATCTAAAATTATTCTTATATATTTGTGTGATGAGAATTCTTTCCAGGAAAAAAAGAAAAAAATTAAAGTGTTTCTAGTTATAGTAAGGTGACATTTTTTTGGGACAAATCAAAAAAGAAAGAGTGTCACGTAAAATGAGACAGAGAAAATAATATTTTCTTCGTCCCATTTTATAAGAAGATGTTATAAAATTTTGAGAGTTAAAATTATTTTTTCAAAAAATTATAATCTTCTTATATTATTTCGACGATAATAAGGAATTAACTGAGCCAACATATTTATCAAATGTGTTTATACTTTTAACATATGGATGATGCTTTTTATAATATTAAAAATATTAATAATTTATATATATTAAAATATTTATATTTAACCTATGTATTTAAAAAAGATGTTCATTTGAAATATTTTTAAAATTTATAGTCTAAAATCATTCTTAGATATTTGTGTGATGAGAATCCTTTCAAGGAAAAAAAGAAAAAATTTAAAGTTAAGGTGTTTCTAGTTATAGTAAGGTAACATTCTTTTTGGAACATACCAAAAAAGAAAGAGTGACACTTAAAATGAGACAGAAGAAATAGTATTTTCTTCGTCCCATTTTATAAGATGTTATAAAATTTTGAGAGTTAATATTATTTTTTTAAAAAAATTATGATCTTCTTATATTATTTCGACGATAATAAGGAATTAACTCAATGGTGGAGCTAACATATTTATCAAGGATGTTTATACTTTTAAAATATGGATAATGTTTTGTATAATATTAAAAATATGTAATAATTAATATATCAAAATATTTATATTTAACCTATATATTTAAAAAAGATGTTCATCCGATCACTTCACCAGAATAATTTTAATTAATTTCTCAATGACCAAAGCTAAGTAGTGGTTTTGACAAAACCAGGTGCCATTTATTTTGAATGCTTTTTAACTTTTTGACCTCATCAAAGAAATAAAGTAGTTAGGATCTTCATGCATTTTCAAACTTGAAAACTAGCATTCATTTAATTCGTTTATGTTTCGTTAACTGTAAATCATCCTCGGGATTGGCAAAGATGACCATTATTTCCGCATTTCTCTATCTATGCTATTACGTAAATGCTATACTTGCTCTATTATTTTTAGCTGACCATGACTTTGATGACATACTACTTTTGACTTCCGTTTTGGAAAATATTATGTCTTATTTATTAGCTTTATATATATAATATAATAATATTGGTACAAAATTCAGCAAAAATAGACTTTGATGACATACTACTTTTGACTTCTGTTTTGGAAAATATTATATCATGTCTCATATAATAATAATAATAATAATAATAATAATAATAATAATAATAATAATAATAATAATAATAATAATAATGGTACAAAATTTAAGGAAAAAAAAAGAGTTTTGAAATTTATAGTCTAAAATAAGTTAAAAATATTTGTATGAATATCAATTATTTTATTAAGATAAGTTAAATGAGCGTTCTAAAGTTAAATTGATAATAAATATAGAAATATGTGAGAGGTCTCACTATAAAGAAAAATGAATCGTACAAACTGGATAGAGACAATATAAGAATTTTTTATTTTAGAGAAATAAGAAATTATTTATTATGTAATTTTTTTCCAAATCTGTCTTTATTAATTAAAAAATGAAATGTTAATTAGTTGAGGCTTTTACCGAAAGATAAACTAATTAAATTGTGTACACTCTTACGCTATAAAGAATTAGTTATAACTACTATTACCAGACTAATATTCAATACTTATCAAGAGAACTTGCAGTTAATTACTTAGTAAACGTTGTAACGGACACAGAGCTATAACTAAAGGGTGTAGCTAAAGTGAGTCCCACAATTTCAAAAAATTATACACTAGTTAAATTAAAATGAAATAATTTTTTTAAAAAACAATTTAATTTAATTTTTTCAGTTTGAAGAGAAATTTATTTTATCATAATTTTAGTATTTGTCTAATTTAAAATAATTGATCGATGTAATATAGCAAAATTATAATTAAAGCAACTGTAAAAATTATTTACTAAGGATAATATTAATAATTGGAGTAAACAGCTAATTTAAAAAAATTAAATAAGAAAACTCATGAAATATTTTTATAGGCCTCATATAATATATAATGTATAAGAGGAAATACTGCTCAAGCAGACACAATTACCAACTTGCTGCTTAGCTGCGACTTAAATAATAAGAGAAAATATGAAAGAGAAAACTAACCTGAGAAAGCCAGTGCAACGAAAATGCCGAGTAGAAAACGTCAATTGACCTCGCCGGAAACAGACGGCGATAAAATGAACCTGGAACTCCGGCAGCAAAATACGAGCGGTGATTATCGGAAGCTAAACATTCCTCCATGCCATTATTAGCCAACGGAGGCAGCAGCTGAAAGAGCATGTTGAAATCATTGGAAGGAAGGTCACAGAAAAATGCGGAGAATTCCGGTGGTTGTTGACCTGTCGCTTCATATCTCTTCCTCATGTGTTCCACAATAACGTCGATGATGTAAATGGTGTTGCTGCCACAAGAACATCCCAAGTCTACCATCACAAAGGGAATGTCGTTGTCCGCTGAGCTGATCAGCTGGACCCCGTCAAGGGTTTCTTTCAACAGGTGCAGCATTGATCGAGCGTGTTGTCCCTGTATACACGATAATTCAAAATTTGAGCTAGAGTGCATGTTATAAATTCGGAATGATGCTACATAATTGAACCAAAATTGATATGAATTAAGGTGTGAGAGATGGATCGATGACCTGAGCTTGAGAATTGTTGACATAACTAGCCTCTCCTTTGCCTCCTTTCATGCTAAGCATTTTTTCAAGCTTCATATTAGATACGACAACATTGTCCTTATTGTCACCTAATGTAGCCATATTGCATACACAAATGTTTTTATGAGTGAAAGAGGAAGTAATACTACAAGG
Source organism: Solanum ossicruentum (assembly GCA_025774065.1). Lineage (NCBI taxonomy): Eukaryota > Viridiplantae > Streptophyta > Magnoliopsida > Solanales > Solanaceae > Solanum > Solanum ossicruentum. The sequence continues at coordinate 5,331,007 of JAOTQR010000011.1, forward strand.
GAAGTTGTCAAGTATGTATTGAGAATTATAAATATGAGCAATGCAAGTAGGGTATATATAGAGTTTGGAAAAGCTAAAGAGGGATTTGGTCATTTTCTAGTGGTTAGGATACATACTCATGAAAGATATGCTTTATTTTTTCTTTTGACAGAATCTGAAACATAAAAACATTTTTTTTTTAAAAAAAAAAAAGAGAAGAACAAATTTATGTTGAATTAAATTAGGGGGTGGGTAGAGAGCATAAATGAGAAAGCAGGCCCAAGATTGACGCCGGAATTCCATAATTATTGAATCTCTACGCAAAATTCTGTAATTAAAGAGATCTAAACGGATTAGGAGATGATTATTCAACCTTTTGTTCGATTATCATGCTAAATCTCAACAATACACTCCTAAATCTCATTTCCACCACTTATTTTCAATTTACATTTTACATCTTTAATTTTAATTAGACGCGAATCCAAAATTTTAAATTCATGGACAAAAAAATATTACTCTTAAAAAAAAAGGAAGATTTTTGAAACTCATGGTCTAAACTAATTCGTAAAAATTTGTATAGCGGAGAATCATTTCATGAAGGATAAAAACGAAATTTTAAAGTCAAATTGTTTTTCAGGTAAAGTAAGATGATATTTTTTTGGAATGAACAAAAAAAAGTATAGATATTATATGTGTATTAAAAAGTTTATAAAGTATGTACAAATGCTAAATTTGGAATCCAATTATGAACACTGAAAATCATTATTATAAAATTCAAAATTCATAAATCAAACTAACTTTGCCTCTAATTATTCTCCCTCAAAGTGGAAGCATATAGTGACTAGTATATTCTAACGTGCATGCCATAATCAGGCAATGAAAAGTAATTAGGAAAATCAATTAACTACAGCATCTCTCTAATCACATTTGATTATAACGGTTTATCCGTTAACATAATCATTAGAGAAATAGAAAGTTATATAATAATACTATAAAAATAAAGAAAGGCCTTTTGAAAATCATATAAAGCAACAATCTGTGTGGGTCCAAATTTCAGACTAGAATATATATGTCTAATAGGGAAAATTACCTAACACAAGCAAGAAAAATGTTTTTTGTTCTTCTCTATAAGCAACTACCAAAGTGCATAGTATATATACACGAAATGATTAAGGTATGATAATAAAAAAATTTCGAAATGAAATCAAGTATAGAATATATGTTGTTTGTTCCTAGTTAAGTGTAATTTTTTAGTTCCCTTAGATAATGGCAAATCATGAACTAGTAGTAGTTCTAATTAATACACCTAAACCATGATTTGATATTCCAAATATGATTCATTTTCTTAATTTTTATATATGTTTGTCGTATTCAATTTGGAAGTTGACATTTTGTCTACCGTAGATACTATGGTTAACTTAAAGCTAAGTGATCATTAAATAGGATCTTGTTATACTTGAATAAATAATAAGTTTTAATTATATACATTTTGTGTTATTATGGAGTTACTGGAGTCTGGAGGGGAAAAATGAAATAAAATTAAAAAATTGACAATAAATTGACATAATTAATTTGCTTTCATAAACGAAAAACTGAATCAAACCGATCACATAATGATAGAATTCTTAATACAGACCACTTTTCTTCGTAATAAAGTTAATTAAAAATAACACAAACTTAGATTAATTATGAAAACATAATGAATTTTATTCTCAAAAGTTTGGACATTATGTGAGCTAATGGACCTAAATATGATACCACATAAAATTAAGCATTAATCCTAATTCATAAAAACATAAAAATAGGTCTGGAAGGAAAAAATGAAATAAATAATTAAAAAATTGACTCGAATTTTTTTTTAATTGGCTTGATTTAATGTATAAATTAATAAATCGACACAATTGATTTGCTTTCACAAACGAAAAACTGAATCGAACCAATCACATCATAATAGAATTCTTAATAGGGACCACTTTTCTTTGTAATAAAGTTAATTAAAAACAACACAAACCTAATTATGACAACGTGATGAGTTTTACATATCATCAAAATAGGTCCTTAGAGAAGGATTGTCCAACATGAAACATTCTCATCACATACGAGGTGGTTAAATAAGAAAAAAAGATGCACGCACACATTGTGGTTAATTACAAGGATGATTTTATTGAACAAAGTATATTCTTACTTGCTGATTGTTGAGAACCAAAGCCTTCCATCAGTACTAATCCAAGTAAATATGCACTGGACCTTATTTCAACCTTTTTTTTGCAGAATGTATAAAAATGAATGATAACAAACCTTTATTTATTATACATCATAATTTGGCTAGTTACAAATGACCTTATCTGATCGATAACACAATTGTTTTCCATTTTTGTTAATAATATAAAAATGAAATATTGTCACTTATAGTACACAGATAGACAATGTTGCAGCTTATTAGTTATGGAAAAAAAATTAAGTATTCCAGATCATTACACATCAATATAGTTGATGCATAAGGGATAAAATGAATTAAAAACTTTTTCCTTATTTTTTTTCCCCTCTTTTAGCTAGAGAGAGTTTGGCTACTGAATATTTACCATCGAAGGAGTTTGGTTATTTTAATTGAATTTATGAGATAATGTATATATATTAAAAAAAATATTTAAAGATAAAATTTAAATCATACTTTCCATTATTATTCTTTGTGAAGTCATAAATACGTAATGTCATTTATCTCCTAGAAAATATAAAATTTCAATCAATGTAAGAGCAAATATGGAAAATTTCAAACATTTATATTGAACTTTGAACAATTCAATTATTTTGAACATTGAAAAAGTAGGGACGAGCATATATAAATACCAAAAAATCAAAAAATCGAACCGAACCAAACTAATTTAGTTCTTCAATTTTGATTTTTCGGTTCAGTGTTGGTGTTGTTTTTCAAAAGTTTGATTCTTTGGTTCGGTATATAGTGTAGGAGTCTTAAAACTTCAGTGCAAC
>JAOTQR010000011.1:5334073-5362188 GCA_025774065.1 Solanum ossicruentum
CCCAAAAACTTTCTTTATTCTCATTGGAGAAAGACTCTCCCGTGGCAAGGTTTTACACATAGGGCCAGCTGTTTTCTTTATCTCGCTTGCCCTTAGTCCGTCTAGCGCCTTTCGGTTAGGGTCCGCCCTAGGGGTTAGGTTAGACCGCATAATATTAAATCATACATGAGGGTGAGACATACAACTTAGTTCATAACCCCTTTATGTAGGCACTAGGTAGTGCATAGTAATAAGTCGTACATGAGGGTAAGACACACTACTTAGTTCATAACCCCTTCATGTAGACATTTACCTTGTACTAGAGGGTGCGACATACAACTTAGTTCATAACCCCTTCTAGTAGGCTTCGTAATTCTCATGAGAATAAAACATAGTATAAGAGCTCAATAATTCACTTTAAGATCATAAAAATCTTTCATGAGTTCAACACATGCTTGGGAGCCCATAACTTATCATAAAATACTTGACTTGCAAATCATTTAATAACCTTACATCAAAATAAAATTCATAATCATGCAAACATACTCAAACATGGTGGTTATGTATACACATGCTTAAAATCATGTAATTTAAGAGTATGGGACAATAAGGAGTAAAATCAATTTATTTTGATGTCATTCAAATCAACCCACCAACATAGTAGTAAAATCCTCATTTGGGTGGTAGGAAATCCATCTTAAAGATTCACTATCACTCATAATTTCATAGTTCATGTTATGCATCACCTCAATAGGTATAAATCAATTCATAGAATAAGCCTCAATAGACATTCATGCACATATAGTCAATACTTAAAGAATCCAACCTCAAATTATGTTTATAATGCATAATAAAGTTTATCCATAAAATAACCAACATTAAAATCATGAAATTTGATAAAGAGGGAAGGTTTGACTCATGGGTGGAAGGATCCCATGAATAAAACCCACAGACCTAAACTTGAGATTTTCTTGAAGAAAACTTGAGGAAGACTTGAAGCTTGAGTTGGGTTCTTGAAAAACTTGTGCTTGAGATTCTTGGAATTGAATAGAGAATTTAATGATGAATTAGGAGGGTTTTGGGAGTGTTTTTGAGAGGTTTAAGGCATAGAATGGTTGAAAAGATGAAGGTTTCCTATTTAAATAGGTATAAGGTTATTATCCAAATGCCCTTGAGTGAAGTTGGAAAACTGAGGAAAAAATTACACTAGTCTGTACCCTAGGCGCGACGCGGACCAGACACGAAATTTGCATTGTACTAAATCGCGCCCAAGACGTGTCGCATTATGGGCGCGTAGGTACAGCTTGAATATCACTTGTGTCCTGCAATGATAGACCTGCCATAGCTAGAATAATTTCGCCGTGGTGGGTTACAAGTAAAACTCCATTTCACAACACCCCAGCAAATCATAAGTCAACATTTTGTGCCAAAATCAATTCCAGAAGTTCTATGTAATACCTCATAACTCTATTTTCACATGTACCTATGTTTCAAGCCTCACTCTTATATGTGAGAAATTTATTAAGGTCATAAGAGACCTCTAGTACTTAGTCGAGTTCAAAACTTTCCTATAAATTAAGTTTCTAGTCTTAGATTATGCAAGGGTCAACTTTAAATGATCATAACTCTAAGAGCACAAAAAATAAGATGTTCTATCACCTACCAATGAAAGCTCTTTGAATTATCTTTCCAACTCAACTAATTTCACTTCATATCAAGTTCGAAATCAAATGTTATATATGACTATTTTACTGAAGACTGCATGAGCAAAGTTGCTTCTACGAAACCTAATATGGGTCGTAGAACAAAGTACGGCCTGTCTGCTAACTTGTGGGAAAAAGTCCTAAAAGTATAATTTTTGGTCCTAGACTTTACGGACCAATCTACGGGTCATAGAAACTTCTATGAGCCATAGATTGGGCTTGTGAAAGTGATCCAGAGATCCCGAAATTTGTTCAAAAGTTTACAAAAGGGTTCCTATGGGCTGTAGAAACTTCTATGAGTCGTAGATGAACTCATAGACGACCTGATCAACGATTTTACAGAGCGGTATTTTAGTCCTTTCTCACCTTTTAAGCCTAAACTTGTTAGTTTTCACCTAATTAAACCCCTGAAATGTGATTCTTCGTATCATTAACATTCAAACACTCTCCAAACTCAGAATGTAGTTTCAAAGGGGCAAAAGCTAGGGTTATCAAGCCCTTTTGTCAAATTTCTTTAAGAACCTAAGTCCCACTGGTATGTAAGGCCTACGAAAATCTTCCTACATTATTTTACCATCATATAACTACTAGTTTCTCCAAGTATCATGTTATCAATTGATAACAAGATTTTTTTCATTATGAGTAATTGTTTTTGTTTATGCCATTTTTGAAGAAAAGCATGAGATTTACTAAATTGGGGTCTTATGTTAAGATACAACTTTTAATTGTTAAACCAGTTAAACCTTAAAGTTATTACGAAAATCTATGAAATTTGAAATCTTGCTTTAAACTCAAGAAAAGTATTTGTACAAGTATATTATGAATAGTGAAGCATGAAGTCTATGATTTTAGATAGTTTTGAGAAAAGTTAAGAGAATGCTAAGTTGGGCTAAGTCCTAAAGAAAAGAAAGTAATACTTTGAGCAAGAATATTCTTTTAAATATGAGCATATAATTAATATTTTGGGAGTAGTATTGAGTACCGATATGGGTGAGAGTAATAATAACTCGAACTCATAAACTACGTAGCTGACATAGGATAGGACTGTACCAAGAGTACAACTTCTCACTTGCCACTGAGATAACCCTGTTTTGGGATGGATCCACTCCCCCAGTTTTCGTCCCTTACCCCAGCAAAGTATGAGACGGCTCTAGAAGCGTGGGCAAGACATTTTATCATCACGAAGCTCATAGTGATGGTTGTCGTCTAGAGGAACTCCCCACGTTAAAGTAAACTAATTCTTGCATACAGAATTTTAGCATAAATTTTTACTTTCAGTACATACTTTATTTATTACTTATGCTATCCTATTTGAGACATGTGTTAGCTACTTTTGAGTATAGTACCTGTCATACCCCTATTTTTTCCCTCGTGTAAGGTTTTGAAAAAGAGAGTTTTCCAATTAAAATGATGTTATTGAAAATGGATTATATTTTATTTATTCAAAGTCATCAATTGAAATTGAGTTTTGATATTCCAAGTCACCTTATCTTATCCCTAATCAAAAGGAAGTTGACTCTTTATTTTATTGGTTTGCAAAAATAAAGATCAGGTAAGGAATTCTGTTGACCGAGGGGAAGGTGTTAGGCACCCCTTGATTCCCGTGGTTCTAGCACAGTCGCTTTTATCAACCTATACTTGCCGTCAATTATTTTTTAGGATAAATTGCGTCTATGAACCTTAATTTGCTCATTTTTTTATATATAAAATAATAATTTTATGAGTCTCAACTTAGATGCGTCACCGCATTCTTCGTCTAGACGTTAGAGACATGATTGTCTTCTCTACACCTTAAGAATTGTCTGTAAGCAAATTTTAATTTGGATTAAAAGAAGAAAAATTACTAAACTCACTTGGGTCATGGTGCGTCGCCGCATCCTTGAAGGAAAAATTAGCGTCTCCACAAAGATGTGCAACCACATTCTTTATAGAGAATAAAATTTTATTTTTTATTATTATTAATAAAATATTTTTTTTTGATAAATTATTGTTAATTTAATATTCTAACATGGATCAACATAAAATTCTTAAGTTAGTATTCTTAAAAAAATCATTACTCAAATGGGATGTAAAAGGTTACAAACTTTTCATTTTTTGTTTTTCATTTTATGGTTTTTTCTAAGTGAGCATGATATTAATAAGAACACACAAATATATTTTTATATAAGTTTTACACATTCCGCATGCTAGGAATTATGAACACCTAAATTATTAGTCATAGAAATAAAAGAACATCCAAACTGAAAGCAATATTTTACATAAAAAATCCATATCATTAATTATTTTTGTCATTTCAGTTTATTAAATCATAATTACACCTATCATCATAATTGGACACTGCGTTTACTCAACATGAAATAATTATTTAACAGTTCTACACTAAATTTAACAATATAAAACATCTAAACAAAAGTTGATATGAAAGATTTGAACGTAATCCATATTTGCAATCAAAGAATATTAATGGGTCAAACACATACGAAATTTGACAAGTTTAGTGTGTTGCAATCATATTAAATTGGACAAGAAAGATAAATGTTACCTCTTGTGAAGAACAATTTACAAAGGGTAGACTACAATAGGAACCATGAACACGAACCACGAAGGCAAACCTCAAACTTCGTCTCTTTTTTAGTTGATAAGTTTTTTGGGAATTTTTTTCTAGGTATGTTCTCTATGCAGATTTTTTTGAGTGTATGAGGTGTGTATGAAGGATAAATTGTAGTATCTTTTTTCCTAGGTGATGTGGTGAAAGATTTTGTTTTTTTTGCCTTTTTCGTGGGTGTGCATGTATGAATATGTTGTTTTTGGGTATTGTTGTGCATAGTCTGCAGATGTGTGTTTTGTGTGGTTTAGTGTAGATAAAATGTAAGGGAGTGGGGCGTTGGGTTAGTCTAGATGTGGGGCATATAGTGGGGTAGTTTAGGTTATTTTAATTATTCTTTTTTTCATTTAATTTTTTGTTTTGTTTTGTTTTGACAAAAAAAAATGTTAGAAAGAAAAAAATAATAACATCTTACAAGACTATTTTAAATTAAAGTCTAAAGAATATATAGAAAAGTTAACTAGCTAAAACTAAGATATAATTAAGAAAATATCAACAATACTAGATTACTTATTGAAATCAAAATTAAAAGAAAACATATATTTTTTAGAATTTTTCTCTTCTTTAAAATAAAACTTATACTGAAATATGACTCCATTTTTTATATTATAGTTTTTCAAATTATTTTAAACAAACCTACTAATATATGAAAAAAATAAAATTTTTTAAAAAATAAATAAATCAATTAAGCTCTAAGTATATACTCTCTCTCTCTCTCTACATATATATATATATATATATCACACACACACACACACACTTACAGCTATATATATAAAGAATACTAACATATATATATATATATATATATATACACACACACACACACACACACAATGCTAATAAAAGGGTATTAAAATCTTAGGATCGGTCAAAAATTACGTATCTACAGTACCCTATCCTAAGTTTTCGATTTTGGCTATTTTACATATATATATTCCACGTACTGACATCTTTTGACCTGCATCTTTTTATGATACAGATGTAGGTGACAGAATTCCTCAACAGAGCATCTGTTGATGACCAGTTATTCATTCAGCTACTGGTGAGGCCTCTTATTAGTCAGAGGCTTTGGAGTCTTTATTTATATTTTAGCATTTCTTTTCAGTTGTGGTTACCGTGGGCTTGTCGCGATAGTTATTTCAGATTATTCTAGTTAAAGGTTCCATAGACTATATAACAGGAGTTTTAGTTTTTATTTTCAGTTATTGTTGGGATATTTCCTTTGTTTAGTTGTTCAGACTATTGCTTTCTTTTTAGCACATTATATCTAGGTCTACAAGTTATTATTTACATCTTCTGCTGCGTAAAGTAGTCAAGCCAAGTGATTCGCTTGGGACCAGAAATGGTTCTGGGTGTTGGCTATGCCAGGATGTGAACTCGAGGCGTGACATTCTACTCAACCAAATTCAATTCCATAAAGACGTGTTGGCTCCTTATTTTCTTGGCTATCAACTCAATGAGTTAAAATCATGAATCAAGCCCTAATCTTTTATCGTATTGTCTCAGACTTCACCTGACTCAGATTTCGACTAAATTTAGTTTAGGCTCAAAATTTTTAAATTACTATCCAAGAGCTTTTCTAACCCAAATTCTTTTCCTATTGACCTATCCATTACAATGGGGATAGGTCATTACAATGTTGCCTAAATTAAAATCCTAATATGCAAATTATTTTCTACAATAGTGATTTTAAGTGTTTGAGTAAAAGATGAAAAGGAAAAGATTTTTTTTTCTTTTGATATTTTACAAATTGAAGAAAAATACCAAAAGAATTCTCCGAGTATCTTTAAAAAAATTATTTAAATTTCTAGGACAAATAAAGTTTGACTCTATTCCATAAGAAAAAAATTATTAAAAAGATATCAACTTAAGTTTCAATATTAATAAATTATGTGTATTAATTAATTATAAAAATATTCAATGAAAAATGAATATGTGTCTCTATTAATCAAATTTTAATACTTTTTTTTTCTCTCATATGCCTCTAAGCGAGTGATCACACTTTTTCTACCACCCCAACACTGAAGATTATGTTTATTGCATTTTTAATAATTCAGGGGGAATAATAGAATCCTATAATTTAAATGTGTCACAGGGATTTCACTTATAGTTGAGGGATACTTATGCCTTCTTCCTTTTAATCATATAACAAACTCCAATATATTATAGGAAATTTAATTCGAAATCCACTTTAAAATAAAGGAAAAGAGGTTGATATACTCTTCAATTTTGTCATTGGAAGATGATATATCCATTATTACAAAAGTGACTCATACGCTCATATCGTTATAAAAATAACTCACATATACCCCTACATTTATAAACTAACTAAAATATACCTTTTTATCTAACTTAAGTAAAAAATAATTTTTAAATTTATTATTTTGATTTTAATTTTAAAACAATTCATATAGTGGTATGTATGATCATTTTCACACATAGTTTTTACTTCTTTGATTATCATTATTTGAGTTTCTCGTTCTTATTTTTATTTATTTTTTTTATTTTTTAGTGTAAAAACATGAGAAATAAAATGAATATGAATGGAAAAAAAATCAAAACTATTGTTTTCTTAGATATGTTGTAATTTATTTTTTCTATTTGTAAAAAAATTGGGACATATATGATAAATTTTACAAGAATATTAGTGAAAAATAAATTCAAACATTAAAACATAAATTTAAATTAGTCGTTGAGTCAAACAAATCAAAAGCATACATGTGAAAAAGATCAAATATATCCATACATGATTGTTTTAAAATAAAAATTTTAAAAATAAAATTATAGTAATTTTTCACTTCTGTGAGAGGAAAGGGTATATGTGAGTTATTTGTGTAACAATAAAGATATTTTTATAACAAGAGATATATTAGCTCTAAATGACAAGATTGATAGGTCTATCTAATTCAAAAGGCTCAAATATGTCATTGAACTTTGAAAAAAGACTCATTTATGTCATACGTTAAAAGTTTGACTCATTTATACCATTACCGTTTGAGAAAAGGCTCATCTATGTCATTATTTTTTAACTCCGATTTTGTAAACCACTTAAACGACTTTTTTTAAATTAGAGTTTTGAATCAAATATAATCTTTTTAGTCATTCTTCTTCAAGAATGTCAAGAACACACGAAGAACATTAAGAAGTCTCAAATTTTCAACCTCTTCAAATATTCACAAAATCACCTCAAATTTTAAGAGTAGTGTTCCTTCGATCTAGATACTAAAACTAAATGTTTTTGAGTTTGAATTCAACCTAACTCAACAAGATCCACTTAAAATTTTTCTTCAAAGTTACAAAATTTTAACATTCTTCAATGGTAAAATTTTCGCTTCAGCTCTAAATTAATTGAAATTTTGAACATAGTCTTGAAAAATGCTAAAGAATAAGGATCTAGTATAAAAAACAACAATAAAAACACGAATCAAAGCAAAATTTTTAAATTTTGGGACTGATTTCTCTTTTTTTTTTTGAATATTTTTTTCACCTAATTAATGTTGTGAAACTTTGAAGAGAAATTTCAAGTAGATCTTGTTAGTTATGTTGAATTCGAGCTACAAACATTTTTAGTATCTAGCCCGGAGGAACATTACTCTTGAAATTTAGGGTGATTTCGTGAATATTTCAAGAATTTAAAATTTTGAGAATTTTTAGTGTTCTTCATGTGTTCTTTGCAGTTTTGAAGAAGAATAACCAAAAAGACCACATTTGATCCAAAACTCTAATTCAAAAGTGTTTAAAGTTGTTTAAATGGTTTTGCAAAACCGAAACTAAAAAATAATAGCATAGATTACTCTTTTCTCAAACAGTAATGACATAAATGAGTCAAACTTTTAACGGAGGATATAAATGAGCCTTTTCTCAAAGTTCAATGGCATATTTATAATATTGATACAACTAATAAATAACTCCAAAAAAAAAAATTACACCAATAGGCTAATATAAAAATACAAAACCATTTTGACTATACTAATAAAATAAATAATATCTAGTTCATTGGTGACATAGAAACTTACATCCCTATTATTTGTAGGCACAAAAGACTTGGCTCTTAGAGGTCGTTTGGTGTAAAGAATAAGTAAAAATAATCTCGGAATAAAATTTTAATGACACTTAAATGGTTATTTGGTTGGCAAATGCAGAATAACTTATCTCGGGACTAATATACAGTGAAGGGATAAGTTATCCCTTCTAATGGATGGTATAATAATCTCATCACAAATTGTCATGGAATAAATTTATAAAAATGACAAAGCTACCCTTCCTTTTATCACTTTTTCACTTGATTAACCAACAACAACAACATACCCAGTGGGGTCTGGAGAGGGTAAAATGTACACAGACCTTACCACTACCTCATAGAAGTAGAGAGGTTATTTCCTGAGAACCCTCATCTCAAAAACCCATATTCACTTGATTAACCAAAAAAATAAAAAAAAATCCTCCTTATTCAAAAAATAAAAAATAATTTCCAAAGGCTGCCTGCCGTATTCGGGCAATTTTCTTAGCCCATTTTCAATGGCTAATTATCTCACTTATTATGGATGATTAATTAATTTCCTATAGGTGTGTGCTATAGAGTTTTTATTTTTTTCTCCCCTTCTTAATCTGTAAAGAGGTCTTACACATATTTCCCTCCTTTTGTCAAAAATAATTGATTAAAATATTAGAAAATTTGTTGATCATCCTCCTTTTGTAGATGGTATATGATGATAGTATATGTACTTTTTTTTTCTTTTGTGCTACGTAGATCTTTTCATTTACAGGTTATAATTTTGTTTGTTCATTAAGCATTCAATCAAAAAGTTTTATGACTTAAAAAAATTAAAAGAAATAAAAAGTAAAAAGTAAAAAAATAATTAAGTTAAATAAGATAAATATTTTGCTTTAAGAATGAGTAACTAAAGCTCTAGCAATGTATATTTAAAAAAACTCAATAAAAGGATATTTTTTAAAAGAAACAATTTATGTTTAGGAATATCCTATGGATACTATATTTAGTGCAACAAACTAAACACTCAAAAAGAACTACTGTCAGGATAATTAAATCCAACATAACTTATGCCAGCATAACTTATATTCAAACCAAATGAACCGTTAGAGTTTGGCAATGACATTCATGGTATGTCTCGGATTTATCAGGCAAAATGAAATTCTGGGCCATGTCTTTAAGTCTTGCATATGCTACAATTATTAATGAAATTCTAGGCAGACTTTTAGATTTTTCTTTGTTGACCTATATTGTAGGTATATGTTCAACAAAAGAACATTACTTAAAATTGAAGAATGAAGACTTGTATAGCTTCTCAATGGCTAAGTTAAAGCATTATGAACTCTGTTATTAACTAGGGGAAAAAAAGAAAATGTTTCCATTAGTAGTATTTAGTTTAAGATAATTAGAATTGTAGTTGCATTGATATTTGTGTGATTTATCTGTTTTTCACATGATAAGTTTTATAAATGTGATTGTTATTTGTTTGTATTGTTTATTACGATAAATGTCAAGTTATTTGAATTAATTTGTCTATTGAATTCCAATATGTGAGGGGCCTAATATGGTACTTCCAATATGTTAGAGGGCTGATATGGTTTCAATCTATGGGATTACCTAGTATCCAAAAAAAATATTACATACAATACCCACCAAATGTAATCATCTTAATTTTTTGCCCTCTATAAGAAAAGTCTCCCATTTTAAGTTGAATCAAAGTACACCTCCGATAGGGGACATTTTTGTAAATTATTTTTTATGAGGGACAAAATATCAAGACCATCTCTTATGTGGGTATTTTTGAACATAACCCAAATTTTCCTAAATTCACACATTACCTTCTTAACAAGGATAACTTGTGATTTTTCATTGAGCCCAGTGCCAACTTCTAAATCTTACAAGTAAACAATGCACAATTATTCGACAGAAATTAAACTTTAAGTGCCCCCCAGGCTCCTCTCTTATGGCTTCTATAATTTAGTATAAGCATATAATTAGCAATACTTGGTCAAAGAATGACTTACCCTGCTCCAAAAAGTAAAGGCAGGAAGAATGACAATAGGTAAACTGGTAAAGAGTATCTAACATAACTGCTGCCTGTGTAATTGCCGCGAGCTCCACGAGCTATTTAGCTGTGAAGGAAATATGACTGTTGGTAACCTCTTGCTTTCCTCGACATAAGGAAAATCAGTGGTATAATGAAGCCCACGACTCTCGCGTCGCGAAAGAGCACTGCTAACAACCAGCTTTGCACAGCAGAAGAGATTCCTCATCTCACAAGCCTCTAATCCAACCATGGTTGGTTCCCAGCCATGCTGAAATAGGTATCTTTCCCATTTCAACTCCAACTCTACGATTCTCTTCTCTGCAAGGGTTAGTCTTGAGGTAGATCTAACAATGCCAACATATTCCCACATGATTGACTGCAGTTCTTTCCGAACTTCCCTTGTCCGATGAATGACTTTGTTAAGTACTGTATCTCCTAGTAACCTGGGGCCTACAGGCCGCGGCCACCAACTTGAAGCACCGTGATCAATTTTAGATATGTTCATGTGATCAATTGAAGGCTGTACAGCTCTTCTTGCAAAAACTAGTGCTTCAGCCAAGGAGTTGCTAGCAAGTCGGTTTGCACCATGCAAACCAGTACATGCAACTTCACCTGCCACATAAAGACCGCGTACATTAGTCTCACCGTCAAGCCCAGCACGGACTCCACCACACATGTAGTGAGCAGCAGGAACCACCGGAATCGGCTGCTGTGTTATGTCTAACCCATAGCGGAGACATTCAGCAGCTATATTAGGAAAATGAGAAAGAATCTTCTCTTTGGGCTTGTGACTGATATCAAGAAGAACATAATCTTCACCACGTTTTTTGAGCTGGTCATCAATACTTCTTGCTACCACATCTCTCGGGGCAAGCTCTGCTCTTTCATCATACAATGGCATAAATCTCTCCATATCTAAGTTGTAAAGGATGCCTCCATCACCTCTGACAGCTTCAGTTATCAGAAAAGCATTCTCTCTGGTATTTGATGGTTTGATGGGAAGGCCTTCATCAGCCAAAGCAGTCGGGTGGAATTGCACAAACCTGGTAACACAAGGCAAAGAAATGTAACAATTAATGCAATTTTCGAGAATTATTCATCAACCTCGCAAACAAACACCTGTCTACCATCCAAAAGATGATCAAAGGAGGACCATCAATTAAAGATCCAACAGCTAATCTAGAAATCCTTTTTACATCAATTAAATCCCCCAATGAAAAACTGATGCCCTTTATCCTGAAAAATTTAAGTTGCATATCCCTTTGTATATAATTAAATCCCCTTTCTCATCAATTAAATCCCCAAATGAAACCTTCTGGGATAGTTCATCAACCTCGCAAACAAAGTGCCTACCATCCAAAAGATGATCGAAGGACCACCAATTAGATAACCAACTGCTAGCATCAATTAATCCCCCAATGAAGAAAATTTGATGCCTTTACCTTGAAAAGTTCAAGTTGTAAATCCAATGTCATCCCGCACAATATTTCGAACACACCTTTGTATATTTTGCCAAAAGCGCAAATCTTGAACGTATGCAAAATACCATACCCAATGAAATTCCAGAAGTGAAATCTAGGGAGGATAGAATGTACGCAAATCTTACCACTACCTTGAGGAGGTAGAGAGGCTCAGCTCTAGTGTAACAAATCCCAATATAAGAGGAAGAAGGCAATTAATAGAATATAGCTAATAACAAGGAACAATGCAAAGGTACCCAAAACAACAATAAAATCATGTGCTAATCAAAATATCATAAACAACATACTAGGATAGATTATCAAGAATGATAATAAACCATGATGCAAAACAAAAACAAGAATACAACGATACAACTAGTACCATCACAAACACCCGCCACCCTAAGCAAGGAACACTACAGTACCTACTAATCTTCTACCTTAATCCATGTCCTCTATCTTCCTATCCAAGGCCATATCCTTGGTAACTTGAAGCTACATCATATTCTACCTTATCGCCGTTGCCTCTCCTCGTACCTTCTATAACCAACCCGCCACACCTCCTCACTAGTACAATCACAAACATCCTCCACCCTAAGCAAGGAACACTACAGTACCTACTAATCTTCTACCTTAATCCATGTCCTCCACATCTTCCTATCTAAGGCCATATCCTTGGTAACCTAAAGCTACATCATATTCTACCTTATCACCTCTGCCTCTCCTTGTACCTTCTATAACCAACCTGTCACATCTCTCCTCACTGGCGAGTCAATGCATCTCCTCTTCACATGTCCAAACCATCTCAATCTCATTTCCTACATCTCGTCCATAAAAGAAGTCACCTCCCACCTTATCCCGAATATCCTCACTTCTAATCTTATCACTCCTAGTATGACCACACATCTACCTCAACATCCTCGTCTTTGCAACATGCATCTTCCGGACATGAGAGTCTTTGATTGGCCATCACTTTGTCCCATACAACAATGTTGGCCTAACTATCACTCTATAGAACTTATTTTGAGTTTTGGCAGTACTTTTTATAACACACGACTCCAGAGACAAGCCTCCACTTCATCCATGCCAACCAATACAGTGTGATATCATCATCGATGTCCCCACTTCCTTGAATGAATGCTGAACAAATTGCAAAATTCACGAAAGCAAAGATGGATGAATTCTAGATCCGCAGATTTTACAACACAGCTCACCAAAGCAGAGGCAGAAATATGTTATAACAAGAATGCAACACTAAGGACTACTTACTCCATGTTGGAAATTACAGCTTGAGCTCGATGAGCCATAGCCATTCCATCACCAGTGGCAACCTACAACCATCATATAATATGAATTAGAACTTTGGACATGTCCATATTTGACAAAGTTAAACTTTTCTGCTAATTAACAAAGGCACAAATGATCAAAATAAAAACAAAATTGGCCCCACCACCAATAAGTTTCTCAAAAAAAGAAAAAGATAAATGGGCAGAATAGTGCAACAGCAGATGCCTAGTCCAGGTTAGTACAATTTGAGCTATGTGTCTGGCTTTTATTGTACAGAAAGCATTGCTTTTACCTTAAATTGCAATTGCTATAGGGTAGAAAAATTAATACGCTGTGGAATGTTGTTTGCATCTCTTAGAATAGGAATAGGTACATACAATCCTATTTAGAACAGGAATAGGAATAGGAATAGAAATAATAATAGGAACAGAAATAGTAAATAATATCCTATTTGGAGAAGGACTGTATTGTAGTATCTATAAATTATAAATTAGGTCTCTGTGTAATAATAAGATTCAATAGTATTTTTCTCCAATATTTCAATAATAATAGGAACACAATTCAATAGTATTTTTCTCCAATATTTCTCACAACATCAATGTCAGTTGATAAGATCCTTATGAATTACAAAGAATACTTTGAGATCAAGCTTATTACCAACAATTAAATGCAAAAGCATGCTAGTCAACAACTTACCTAGTATAATCCCATGAGTGGAGTCTGGGGAGGGTAAGAAATACCTTACCTCAGCCATTTGTGGGGGTAGAAAGAGCATGCAAGTCATATGGTAAAAAAATTTCATATGGTAAAAAAGTATGTTTTAGCCACCCCGCACCAAGGGATTCCCTTCACCTTCTCCCTCCATATCACTGTTTAGGACTCTGATGATCTTGCTGATTATAAGGAGTGACATTACTATAGCTAACAACATTAAGGCGGCGAATATATTGAAACCCATACCGGCGGATTAGTAGTACTTGGATAGATATGCCCAGCTCCACCTGATGCCAACAAAGTCACTTTTGAAATGAATCTTATGACCTACAAATTTAAAGTAAGAGCACAGAAACCTAAGAAATCAATTTATATCATTTTGAGGATACATTCAAATCATGGAGGTCAACGTGAGCGAAAGTAACTATACTTACCTCCTGTGTTTCCGTGTTTATAGTATCAATGCCGTGACAAACTATGTCAGAACCATCCTGCATTTGGCACACAAATTAACATTTGCAAATATTTATATGACATATCGAGCAGTTCATCCTTTCTAAAAAAAATCCTTATTGAACAGTTCAATTGCCAACTTTACACAACCATCATCATGTTCTATTGTTGTTCATTTGCATTGCACTGCTTGCTTAATCATATCTACTAGGGTCCATTTAGGTTTGGACCAATATGAGCAAGTGCTAAAATTAACATAATCAATATTTGTACAAATAACATAACCAAAAGAATAATGCCAAGTTTAATTAGATTAAAGCAATAACCCTTCATTTTGGACCAAACCGATGCTAGAGCAGAAAATTTTCTCCATATTAACCAATGCAAACAGTTGCTATCAAAGAATAAACTTACTTGAGTGGTCAACAAATCTATAGCAAAATGGTGTTGAAACATATATATATTAGGATCCTTAACAACTGCCTCTAGCAGGGCCCTTTCTATCTCTCTGCCCGTCATATCAGCAGCATGGACAATTCGGCGATGGGAGTGGCCCCCTTCCCTGGCTAGGTGCAGATTGCCATCCTTCCCGTGATCGAACGAAGCACCCATAGCAATCAGTTCTCTAATTCTCTCAGGTCCTTCAGTACACACAACCTGGAGAAAGGAGATGCACTTATAAGAATGATCTTAAAAGAGTAAACTAAAAATAATATTTTGGAGAAATGAATCAGTCATATCCTAAGTTTCATTAGAACATTCATTGCATAAAAAGCACAACTATATGGACCGAGTTTTTCCCAACTGAGTAGAAGATATCAGTTGACATGTCCCACAAATTAAACATAAAACTTCCTTGAAGCCAGCATATATTAACAGAGACAAACAAAAATAGCACAGAGCAAACTAACTGGTGACACCTTAAAAATTTGGCTCTGATTTAGGGAAGTACTAATGATACCTTTGTGTGTTCTCATTTAAATAAATAAAAAAAAAACTATGGTACAAACCAAATGAAGTCCCACTATCGAACCGAAAGACAACACAAGTTCATTTCGCAGTTTTATTCCTATTTCTTCCTTCTTGCATATCCCCTTTACAACTCTCCTCCAAATGTCCAAATACAGAATTCAACGAACTGAACCAAGAAGACAAGGACTATTACATGCTCCAACAGAAATCTTCTATATTACCAACCATTGGTTTCACAGCTCTCCAACACTTTCTTCAGTTTCAACTTATAAGCACTTATATCAGAAGTTAGGAATAGGCATAGAGCATTCCTTGTAGTATTGCTTTCTGGCACTTCAGCTTCAAATTGAAAACAAGCCTAATTGCCCCCATTGCTCTTACACTTTTCCAATTTTTGCCAGGTCTACATCCTGCGGCAAAAGCCGTCTAAACAGAAAGTTCCTTTGGTTTAAACCTGAAAGTAGACTGAGAACTTTCCTATTCATCCAACCATGTAGTCTGGGAAAAAAAATTGGAAAAGAAAAGGGAAACATTCCCGAAAGAGAAAACACTGAAAAACTGGCAACTGCTTCATGGAACTGAAGAGACTATAATATTCTGTGAACTTACTCTAACAGTATCCTCATCACAGAGGTAAGCACCTGCCACAATTGTATCTTGCATGTGGCTCTCCACTGAATCCATAGGGCAGAGCACGGCACTTACACCGCCTTGAGCATAGTTAGTGTTACTCTCATGAGGTTCGGCCTTGGTTATTACAGCCACATTTCCATGTTTGGCAACCTCAAGAGCATATCGAAGGCCAGCAATTCCACTACCAATCACAGCAAAATCAAAATATCTAGTTGAGCCTTCTCTCAGGTATGACTTGATTGTTCCTCTGTGAGACTTCCAGTTTGTTGTCACTTGACATGTTGAATAGTTACTTCTATGAACTTGTAAGAGTTTGGAAATCCAAGAAGACCTGAAAAATTTAATTAGCACATGGTCACAGCCAGAAAATAGACATAATAAACTTTTCCAGAGAATGGACATTATAGGTTTTTTCGGAAAACTCTATTTAACCTTTCTCTTTTCTGAGGAATCCGGAAATGGCTCTAAAAAAGAAACTTATAGGATTCTGTCACCTCATGAAAAAAGATATTACTGGTTTACTGCTAAACATGTAAATAAAGATCCCTTTTCAGTAAGTTCTCATTTGAGGATACATAGTCCGACATACAACACGTGAACACCTATTACCATTACTAATTGGAAGGTAATAACATATTAAGAACTCCAAAATAAAACACACTTTGCCAGTAGTGCTCCCAGAAGAGAGGAGAAGGCGTACTATAAAGAAGATAACACACCAGGGGAAAATAGAGAAATAGGTGAAGAAGCATCATCTAATACATACCAATGGATTTGATTTTGCATGCCGTTTAGGATCACATTGGGATGACAATGAGCTTTTCCATAGCTATTCCTCCGGTAGACAGGCTCCCTCAAATGTAATCGTCCGCTTCCTGAAGCTATACCAGTTGCCATATGATCTTACTGGCTGCCAATCCAGGTCAAAGGATATTGGTATCAGGTGAGAACTCAAGGTTAGAGTATTTCTGAAACTAAACATTTAAAGATCATCTTGATTACCTGTAAAAACATTCTACCAGGGAAAGATGACGTACAACTAAATTGATGAGTGTTACTCAACTACCCAGTGACAAATACAGACACTTTTATCTGATCAATTTTTTTTTTCACATTTCTCAATCATATTATTCATGATTTCAGATGATTTAGACTTGGCTCAAAGCGGCATTCTAAGGTATATGGTTGGCAGGGAACCAACTTCACTACCTAAGATGGCATTTAAAACCCCATATTTGTAACACCATTGACGGGATACAAAAAGCTTTTCCTTCAATTAATGTGTAATCTAGATATCCCTTCAAAAAGAGACAGAAATACCCTCAAATATTTAAGTTGTTCTTCTTCAGAATCACAAAAAATGTAAGATGAGTCACCTCCAGACTTTCCCTTCCAGCTCTATACACATCACAGCTCTATACACATCAAAATTGTTTACCTAACCATTTGTATTTGTTGTTTTAACCATGTTAATAAGACCTTCAATAGCTACTGTTGGTGTAATATACCACAAATACAATAAATTACATTTGACAAAATTGAATAAAAATTCATTTAGGCTTAGGCACGGATATCTCCCTCTCTCTCTAAGGAGAATCAAGTCCACTGAATCAAGCCCACTGCGGTATAATACACTTGACTTGTTTCCTCTTGGATACAAGAGCCAATGTTATATGACTCAAAAAACTCATAACAAAGCTCCACACAAAAACACCTTCTTTCAACAGCTACTGAGAGCATATAGTTAACCATGTTAATGGGACCTTCAGTAGCTACTAAAAGGTGATCACTTTGTCCATTTTCTTAGGAAAAACCTTTTAAATCTGTTTTAAAAGCAGAATTAATTGCATGTGTGCTACCGAACAGGATCCACCAAAAGTAACCCTAGATTAAATCACAAACAATTAGCATTCCGAAAAAAATAGATGAAAGTGTCAGAGTTACCTTGACGCAGCAAAGATGATAACTGGTTGTATGGGAAGGAAGCAGACTGAAGAGAGAGAATTGTATAAACAAATAAAAGTGTACATAGGCACTTTTCCAAAATTGCTAAGCTTGTGGCGCAGAGGACCCTACTCGCCTTTTCTCCACAAACAAAGTGGACACAAAAGGAAAAAAAAATGGAATCCAAAATTTGTGCCTCACCTTTTCCTGGTGGTCAAAAAGGACTCAATATATATTATTTTTTACTTTTAATTTATATAATATTGATAAACTTTTTTTATATTTTTTATAAAATTATAATTGAAACGAGTAAAGAAGTATTATGAAATCATTGAAGCAGATACGTTAATACGCAATTATCTTTAAAAAATTAAATTAAAAAATCTATAAATTATTTTTTATTGGCTCATCGGAAGTTGCTCAAGCAAGTAACCAATATAAATTATCTTTTAGTATTGAATTAATTATGTGATATCAATAGATTTTTTTATATAAATTTTGAAGCAGCTAAAAAAATACTATGAAACAGATGTGTCAATACGCAGATACCTTGAAAAGATTAAATTAAAAAGCTCGCGAAATATTTTTTATTGGCCCCATATAAAAAAAAAAGAGAAGCAAATATTTGAAGTAGATAGGACAACCGAAAGTTGCTCGCTCCTTAACTAATTACTTATATATAAAAAAAAATTATTAAATAGAAAAGAAAAGAAATAGAATCCCAAATCTGTTGTTTTCCAACCAAAAAAGGAAGAAAAGAAATAATATAAAAGACAGATGCAGTGTTTATTTTTTGACTTTCGTCTCGGCCACCCACGTCCTTGCCGTTCAAGGTAGTTTCGCATTTCATTGTCCATCTCCAACAATATTACATGCCAAACTTCTCTCTTTCTCCTCTTTTCTTCTTTTTATTTTTTTCAAAAAATATGGTGAACTAATAAAACATAGAATCTCTCTTTCACTAACATCCACATGTATTTATTTTTTGCAATTGCTCGTAATTTTTTGCGTTTAAAATTTTTTTCTTTTACGAAGCCTGATGATCACATCTTTGGAATTCTCTTGTAAGGGGTTTCTAACCTCTCACATCTTTTATGTATTTCTACCAAAACATTTACAGGTTACTTTTGCTTGCTACGATTGAATTTGACTATAATGTAAAAGGGATTCACATATATGTAATTCGTTCAAAATTTTATGGATTGATTTTAAATAATTTGAATTAGACCAATCTCTACTCATTTAAGCCTTAACCCATTTTAGAAGAACTTTCAAGTAAACCTAATTTAATCTTCAATTACAATTTGTTTTAAAACTCTTTACTTGCACTTGTATAATGTATGTTCTTATATTCAAAGTATGAATTACTATCTATATTATAGTTGTGTTTGGTATGGAGAAAAATATTTTCTTGACAAATAAATTGGTTTCTAACTTATTTTATCATTTTTTGTTGGTGAGCAAAAAATATTTTTTATTTTTTAGTTAGTAAACGAAAATATTTTTTTAGAAAATATCTTTTATTTTTAGTTAGAGAGTACAAAATATTTCTTAGAAAAATAATTTCTGACACAAAAATATTTCATATTTGAAATACTTTTAAAAACAAATATTTAACTTTTTTTTTTGGTTTGGATGGGGGGCCAACTAGTGGGGTGGTGGTGAGAGTAAAAAACAAGAAATTTTCAAAATTTGAAATTTTTTTAAAATAAAATTTTAAATAACTTTTTTGTGTGTGAGGCAGGGGTGGGAGCTGGTTGGGGGTAGGTACCGATAGGGTAAACAAAATAAAATTTTCAAAATTTGAAATATTAGTCAAAAATAAATTTTAAATTTTTTTTGTGGGGAAGGGGAGAGCGAGAAAGTAAAAGAATGAAATTTTTAAAATTTTATTTTTAAAAATCTTTGGGACTTGAAGAGTTCGATTCTCATTGATGTTCTGATATTTGATGAGAAGATGATGATGTGAGACATGTTGATGGCCTTGTGGTAATAATTGATGCACTTGACATAGCCTTTTTTATGTTATGACTATTGCATCCTTTATTATTTTCATTGTTGTTGTATATACATGAGTTGGGGCTTTGACATGCATACATCTCCTGTTGCATTGTATTATTTGAGATATTGTGATACTTGAGACATCTCATTATATTGTTGTTACACATTTTGACTTGTGGCATGGACATGCATTTATATTATATATATGTATCACTCCTCGACAATGCTGAGGTAGTAAGATTGAGATGCTGCACAACCTTCTATGGAACCCCTTGCCTATGCTGAGGTAGCAAGGGTGAGATTGTACATTTATTCATATCTTGATTACGCTGAGGCGGCATGATTGAGATATTATGATACCCCTTGACCACGCTGGGCTGGCAAGGTTGAGATATTATGACACCCCTTGACCATGCCGAAGTGGCAAGGGTGAGATTGTACATTTATTCATATCTTGATTACGCTGAGGTGGCAGGTTTGAGATATTATGACACCCCTTGACCACGTTGGGGTGGCAAGCTTGAGATATTATGACACCCCTTGATCACGAAGGGGTGACAGGTTTGAGATATTATGACATCCCTTGACCACACCAAGGTGGCAAGGTTGAGATATTATGACACCACTTGACCATGTTGAGATGGCAAGGTTGAGATATTGTAACATCACTTGACCATACTAAGGTGGCAAGGTTGAGATACCTTGCATTCATATGTGACTTGTGCATTTCATCATTGATTATTCTCGTTATTTTACCTTATTCTTATGTATATTTTATTGTGCATTAACCCTTTTTATGTAGGTATTAAGATTCTTCATTACTACATACTTGTTCGATTTCTCTTATTCAGTTGGTTAAATCTACTGAGTATATTTTGGTGTACTCACCCCTACTTTGTTTTCTCCCTGCAAATCGAGCACAGGGACTCGTACAGGATAGCTCTTTCATTCTAGTTGAATTATTATCCATCTATATAGATCTTAGTCGTGAGGCTCAGACTTCGAGTTGTCGTCGATCTTTGAGATTTCATTTAGTATTTTCTATTTTAGACAATGCATCAGATATTATGAGATAATTTTGTATTTTCATTTGAAATAGTTGTATTTACTCTTCAGTACTATTTTAAATGTTCTTATACTCATGACTTCAGGTTTTCGAATTTATTTGGATATGTTGTGAATATTTCTACTTTATTTCATTTCCTTTAGTCGTGATCCAATTTGGATCGTGACAGCTATGATCATGCCTAGCCTCCGTCTAATCTATGATTAGAGATATTGTTGGACACATATATGGATGTATGTTACTACATTTTTTCTTATGCATTACCTTATGTTATGTCCCTTAGTTTCAATTCTCTTAGTTTTCGCTTTATAGTTATTTTATTATATATGGATGCTTGAATAAATGCGAAGACACTTGTTTGAGGGTCTCTTAGGTCCTCATTCGCCATGTTAGGTCTAGAGCCTAGCCTGGATCGTAATATTGGTCGTGGGCTTAACTTGTTGTTTGGAAGTCCTTGGATTAATAATCTTGCCTCTAGAACAATAATTATCGAGTATCTCATAAATCTAAACAAAAAGTGATATTGTCAAGTCTTTTTATGCGGCTTAACCTGTTGTTTTGAAGTGCTTGGACTAGGAGGAAAAAGTTATATACATGATAAATCAAGACACAATAAAAGTGTCAAATTTTCCCCATGGGTGAAGTTATTGGTCTAAGTCTTGCCTCTAAGACAAGAGTTATAGAACATCTCATAAATCAATACACAATGTGATAGTGTCAAGTCTTGCCCACAGGCAGGGGTGCATCTATGAAGGGCCAAGGAGTTCACATGACACTACTTCATCGAAAAGATTTACTATATATATAATTAAAAGAAAAAGAATATATAGAGGATAGATTTAATAACGTGCCACTTCTTGAAACAAAACTGCACTTAGCTTAGTTTGATTATGAATGATAATTTCATGGGTAAGGTTACAGGTTTGAACTTACATACTGTCATTTTTATACATTTTAAATTTTAAGCTACATGTGAAGTTTCCATTCACCCTTCTTATAAAATTAAAAATATTTAATATTATTATTTTTTAAAAATTTATTTTGTATATTTTTAAAAAATAACTCTAAAAACTCTTTTTAATAATTTTTTTACAACTAATTTTTGTTAAGAAAAAGGCACAGTAGTGGAACATGAATTGTATTTTATTTATATTTTATTTTCTTAAAAAGTATGGTGTCCCACTCCTTACAAAAACTTTTGTCCGTCACCGCCCGTGGGCTTAAGTTGTTGTTTGAAAATCCTTGAACTAATAAAAGTTACCCATGAGCTTAAATTGTTGTTTGGAAATCCTTGAACTAATAAATCTTACCTCTAGATCAATAGAGTATTTCATAAAAAAAATATTATGTTAAATTGTCAAGTCTTGCTCATGGAGCTTAACTTATTTCAAAATCCTTGAGCTAAGAGGTAAGAGTTATATATATGATAAATCAAGATATAATGTAGTAGTCTCAAGTCTTACCATGGGTCATAACTTTTGAAATTCTTGATCTATGTCTTGCCTATTAGGCAAGTCATAGATCATCTCATAAATCAAGACATAATGTAATTAGTATTAAGTCTTGCCTATGAGACTTGACTTATTACTTGAAAATCCTAAGACTAACATGTCTTACCTCTAGGGCAATAGTCATAAAGTATTTCATAAATCAAAATACCATGTGATATCATCAAGTCTTGTCTATGAGACTTAACTTATTGTTTTGATGTACATTGACTAAAAGACAAGAGTTATAGAACGTATGATAAATCAAGACACAATTCAATAATGTCAAGTCTAACTCATAAGGCGTGACTTGTAAATTTTTGGTCTATATCTTGCTTCCAAGGCAAGAATTATAGTGCACCTCATAAATTAATGTGTAATGTGACAATATCAAATCTTGCCCATGGGGCTTGATTTGTTAATTGAAAGTCATTGGACTAATACGTCTTACCTCAGAGCAATAGCTATAGAGTATCTAATAAATCAAACACAATGTGACATTGTCAATTCTTGTCCATAGGACTTAAATTGTTATTTTGAAGTCCTTGAACTAATAGAAAAAATTATATATATGATAAATCAAGACACAATATAATCGTCAAGCTTTGCCGATGAGCTTAAGTTGTGAAGTTATTGATCTAAGTCTTGTCTCTAAGGTACAAATTATAAAGCATCTAATAGATCAAGACATAATATAATAATGCGAAGACTTGTCCTTAGGACTTAACTTGGTGTTTGTAAGCCTTGAACTAAAAGACAAAAGTTATAAACCATGTCTTAGTGTCAAATTTTGCCTATAGAGCAAAATTTGTAAAGTTATTTGTCTCGATCTTACCTCTAAAATAAGAATTACAAAGTATCTCATAAATCAAAAAAAAAAAAAAAACTCAACTCTTGCCCATGGGATCTGTTCTTTACAAGTTTTTATATTATGTATTGTCTCCAAAATAAGAGTTATAGAATATCTCGTAAAATTTCTAACCATATATATTTAAAATAATAAACAAGACAAAAAAAAATTATCTTTAGACCTTGATGCTTGAATTTAGGAATCATTTTATTTAAAAGAAAAACAAATGTATAAAATAAGTATCGCTTATGATTTCATAATTTAAAAAAAGAAGAAAAAAACACGAGAAAAAAAAAGAAATAGATAACAAAAAATGAAAGGACAAAAAAGCAAAAGAAAACGTAAAAGAAAAAAGTGAGAATGGTTCAAATGAGAATTATTTGAGCAAGAAAGAGTTATTAAAACAAAGATATGATCCTATACCTTTAGATCATGTGACAAAATAGAAGTAGTACAAGAAGGGCACAGAGAATATGGGCTCCTATTGAACTTCTTCGACGACTTCTTCCTACTTAAGAATGAAAGTATTCCACTTCCGCTTGAACGCCCTCTCCTCGAAGTCGAATGAGTTTCACTCTGTATGTTCAACGAATGTCTCGCAACCTCATACCTCTCCCTTATGGGAGTCAATGCCTATGCTCTTCCTTTTCTTGTGGTCTTCTCGGGGTACAAGACAAGTAAAGTAATGAAACTGAGCTAATGAATTCTACTTTATAGCTATAGCTGCGTAATGAATTCTACTTTATAGCCTTTAATGAGACTAAGGCGAAGGAAAGAAGCAATTCGACTGTAAATCAATGAATTCAACTTCACTTTAAAGCATAATGAATTCCACTTTAAAGCTATTATTAAAAATCCCCCCTACGAGACTTTTCTCTGTCTTTGGTCCCCATGCCATGCTTTGGCTGGTCCCAAATCAGGTGACTTTGAAGTTGAAGCTTGCCCAGTAGGCAGTTAGATGTAACCATGCAGGCAGTACTATGATAGCTTTAGAGGATTCATTTCTATTTCATGTTATCGTGAAATTAAGTGCTCGACCTAAACAATTATACTTAACCCAACCAACCCTATCCGGCTAAGATATTCCACTACACCCCAGAAAGGAGGAAAAAATTATAACCTTTTTAATTTCATTTAATTATCAAAATATAATCTTCCTTTATTTTGTTAACATGGAGGACAATTTTGTAAAAATTATCATTAAATAAATAAAAAGTATTTTTGCAAGACTCTTCCTATGAAAGATAAAATATCAAGAGCAACCCGAGCATTTTTGAACTTAGTCCACAAACTTTCTCATCGTGACAAGCAACTGGCCATTAATTCAACAGGCTCTCATCAGTTGATTATATGTAACTAGTACAAATAGCATTCGTTTGGACTTGGAAGAGAAGCAAATATTAAACAAAATAAATTTAGGAAACAAGGCAGTATATCAAGTCTTTTAGATATCCGATCAACGCTGCAAATAAAAGTCTTCTGAGTCTTGATAGGTGTCGGCACAAATCCAGGGGTGGTGTGGGGGAGGGGTTCACAGCTGAGTTGAGAGCTGTGTTACTTTAAAATGACTTTTTTATTTCATACTTTGCTGGATGAATGACATTCATCAACCTACTTTTCTCACCTTTTGAAATTGCTATGATGGTAACAAAAATATAAAAGAAACCTGGAGGGGCAGGACACACAACTACCAGGAGAAAGATACAGAGCAGAACTAAAACTAAATATTGTACACCATCTGAAACTTCCCTCCACAAATGTCAAGGGCCACCAGTGCTGCAACAAGCTGCATTTTAGAGCATTAAAATCATGAGTAACCCTAGAAAAGCTAATTCGCAATATTGCAAGAAAACATGAGATTTCAATAACCTATCTACTAGTTAAAAATCTTGGTTCACTCTATAAACTTTCATCCCGTTACCGCTACTCTAATCCCCTACTCCCAATATAACAAGTTTAGCAACCTGAACATGATGTAGTCGATGCAAACCTTCAGGCAATTGAAGTCTAGAATCCAAATAATCAAACAGAAGATTGAATTCACAAGATTACCAATGTAAATGTAAACTTGAAAAAACAAAAAGGAGAATTAAGCTTAACATGGCAAGTGAAAGGGAGCAAGATACTTCACAACAGAAATTTACAACCACAAGAATTACGTACACATGATAAACCCTTTTTTAATGGGAACAAATGTCCAATAGGTGCAAATATCCTACTGCTCTACCAATTTTATCCTGCTGCTTTTAGTTGTACAAAAGAGTTGATCTTTCAGTAAACACATAAGAACACTCCTTGAATTTTTGAGGAATACCTTATACTAGGAAAAAGATTAACTTTTTCCAGGATATTGCAAATATAGCATACACTCTTGCAATTATGAATTTTTTTCTATTCTCTTTCCTTTCTTAGACTACATACACTTAGCTATTTAGAGCATCAATGGCTTGAGGGAATGATCAAGTTGTATAGCAACGTAGAAATAGATAGTTTATTGTCTCTGTTTTTTCACCACAGATGAAACATTTGGGACACAATGGTATCCCTAATCAGATTGTCTCTGTTTTTCCACCACAGATGAAACATTTGGAACAAAATGGTATTCCACATCAGATTGTCACGAGTAAGAACTGCATCCTTAGACAAAAGCCAAAATAAGTAAGCTTTACTTACCTTGAAAAGCCATCATCACTAACCTTCCACCCTAGTTCATCATCACCTTCTTGAAGTCCATTGAATTTCAAGAAGGTGAAAAATTCAGCCACTCTTTGTATTTCTCAATAATTGAGCTGTATTCTGAAAGTGAAGCTCCACCGTTCAGGTGTCCACAATCTGCTATTGCTCTTTGTTGGTGTAGCACTAGGATATTTGTCTCATGCCAATAATTCTTCCAAAAGTCAAGTCTTTTCCCGTTCTTCATTTTGATCTTGGTAATGCTCCTGAAATCATTCCAAAAAACTCTAATGGATCTCCATAATTTGTAGAAACGTCCTTGGTCATCCACTTATCTTCCTCGTCATATTTCGCATCAACTACTTCACCCCTACAAAAGTTGCTTCATTTGTATACTTCCGTAACCATTTCATTCTAACTGCCTTTAGAACTAAACTGATGAGTGTTACTCAACCTCCCAGTGACAAATACAGACACTTTTTATCTGATCAATTTCTTTTCGCATTTCTCAATCATGTTATTCATGATTTCAGATGATTTAGACTTAGCTTGAATAGGCATTCCAAGGTACACAGTTGGCAGGGGATTGCATTTAAAACCCCCATATTTGTAACACCAAT
Organism: Solanum ossicruentum; assembly: GCA_025774065.1. Classification (NCBI taxonomy): domain Eukaryota; kingdom Viridiplantae; phylum Streptophyta; class Magnoliopsida; order Solanales; family Solanaceae; genus Solanum; species Solanum ossicruentum. The sequence continues at coordinate 5,360,562 of JAOTQR010000011.1, forward strand.
GATGGGATACAAAATGCTTTTCCTTCAATTAATGTGTAATCTAGATATCCCTTCAAAAAGAGCCAGAAATACCCTCAGAAATTTAAGTTGTTCTTCAGCATCACAAAAAATTTAAGATGAGTCATCTCTAGACTTTCCCTTCTAGCTCTATCCACATCAAAATCATTCAGCTAACCATTTCTATTTGTTGTTTTAACCATGTTATGAGACCTTCAATAGCTACTAAGAGCAGATTGTTTACCATGTCAACCAGAAATTGTTGTTGTGCTCTAAAGAACCTTGTTGGTGCACCCCATTAATTAGCACTAAGAAACTCACTGTTGAATGCAATATTTGATACAATGTATCCTTTCTGCCCAAAGCACATCCTCTCCGATAAGCTCAGTAGATTTCCCAGTTAACATGGTCATCTGTTTTCTCAATGTCTAGCTTGAAAATAATTCCTAGTTTCTTCTGTTTTAGTCTGGAACTACCACTTCATTAGCTACTAAGACAGAATCCACTATTTGTCTTCCTTTAATAAAAGTCATTTATTGAGAATCAACAAGCTTTGCCATCACCCCTTTCAACCTCTCTGTTAGTACTTTGGAAAACAGCTTCTAAATGTTGCCTATCAAACTAAAAGGCCTAAAAACCCCTTAAGCTCAATAGCAATTTTTTTTCTTTAGTATAAGCTATGAATGTGGCACTGAAACTTCTTTCAAACATTTCTTGGTAATGAAAAATTTTGGAAGGAATTCATGATATCTTGCTTCACCACCTCCCAACATTTGATGAAGAAACCCATGCCGAAACCATCTAACCCAGAGTCGCCTTTCTCTTTAGCTCATTCAGATATTTGGGGATTTAATCGGTTCAGTACTACCTTGGGATGTTGTTACTTCGTCGGTTCCATTGATGATTATTCCATGTGAACGTGGATATTCTTGACAAAAAATAGATCTGAGTTGCTATCCTTTTTTTTTTTTTGAGACGATAATGATTTGTATTTCTATTTCTAAAAAGATAGAACCTGCCACCACATATTACAGGTTCCTAATTACAATTTTAAGAGAGTATATAAGGAGATCTTCAAACCTATGACAAAAATTACAGGGAGACTAAGACATTCACAACTGAATCTAGATCTTCCATATACTCTTGTTCACACCAAATGTGAAACAAAACAACAACAACAATAACAACATTACCCCATTGCCTCAAAGGCTCCCGCCCATTGCGAGGTAAGGGGGGTCGGATGTACGCAGCTTGACCCTTATGTTTAAAACATAGATCGACTGTTTCCAGATGACCCATGATGAGCGTCGAAAGTTGCATTGACTAACTACTACTTCACAATTGAAAGAAGCGCCATTTTGCTTTATTCCATCATCCCCAGAGCCAAAAAATAGTAAATCTTTGGCTCCATCCGGCTGTGGAAATTGTGAAACAAAACAAGACAATTCATTTTCATGTTCTGGACGGTGTTACTCTTATTCTGAAAGCATCCGAGGTTCCTTTCTTGCCACGTTAACCACCAGATACAAGCAGGTATGATTTTTCATCAATCTTTGTGACCAGAGATGTTGGCATAGCTGCTCCATAACTTCAGGGTTTGGGTTACTCTCCTTGGCATCACCCAATTTAG
>JAOTQR010000011.1:5370579-5381065 GCA_025774065.1 Solanum ossicruentum
CGGGCTCGAGTCATGTCTCAGACAAAAGCCTAGTATTTAAGTGAAGAGGTGGAGCCATTACCCATCAAGTTTCGAAACATATGCCTCGAACTCCCAGAGAATCATCGAAAACACAGCATGCGACTTATATGCAATAAGGTTAGTAATACTAGAAGAAAATATTAACATAACGGTTTAAAAAATTGTTTGACAATAGTGATCAGTCTTTTGAATGCCTTCTTCCTTACTTTTCTGAGGAGCTCTAAACGACCAATATAAGATCAATAAGTGTAAAACTTGAATACTTAAATAAATTTGAATTCTTAAATGTTGTTAAGAATTATAAAATAATATGATCAGTGGAATGGTGTCAAACATACAGAAACATCCCAAAATAAAAGAGCCACGATACGTGGAATGGAAATAGTAAAAAGACATAGTTAATTTGAACAAGTGTACGCAAGGACTTGGAGGTGAAACATGTTAACTTGCAAGCAAATTCTAAAGCTGCAAAAGTCAATGACATAGAGCTCCATGGATGATATCAGAATGCAACAGGAAATAATCTAAGTATTGAACTTAGTTCACAACAACTCAAAGTGATTATAATCCCAATAAATGCTAATGTTGGAACAATTAATGCTCAATATTTCATTGGAAAAACAATGTTATCGTCGATCGTACAGCAAGACAGTGGCAATAAGCTTAGTAGTTTTTACTTAAATCAACCAAAACATTATAAGCTGCTAAGAAGAACAATTAAACCATTCTTATCCCAGAAAAAGTGAAGGAAATCACAATTTATTTATTTTGGGAAAGAGAGGTCAAACTCTGATGAAGTTAAGTCTTACCAAAAGTTTTGAAGGAATCAATCTCTCATTCTCAAAACGGATAAGAGCATAGTCCTGAACACTATATACGAATCCATTAATGCGGCAAGATTGATAATAACTCTTGTCATCTGCAACTTGAAGGACATCTCCAATCCAGTCAACATTTTGAGAATGATCAGATGATGAGCTACTACACTCAGCATCCTCATTGGTGACTACAGCAGTTTCAGCAGGATTTATTTGTTCAACAGCTTGCTCTGTGTTTTTAGATTCATTACTTGAACTGTTACCTACATTTGATCTAGCACTGGATTTCCTAGCAAGACTGACCATGGGCTGAGTTTCATGAAACTGCTTTGATGGCATCGCGGTTGTGTTTGCCACCTCTGCATGGTCATTTGTTTGCAGGTGATTAAGAGCTTGAGAGGGATCAGATAAATGGTAAACTGTTTCAAGTTGAGCCTGAGGTTTCAACTCAACCACTTTATCTTCACAAGATCTATCAACCGATGAACCAGCAGAGGTAGAAAGATACTGATCACTGGAAGATACAGTCAGATCATTTGAACAAGATCTCATGGAATCTTTACCCTCCATATTCTCTTTACCCGACAAAATAATATTTCCTCCCATTTCTTTTTCACTTTCCATCTGAGACTCAGATGGTAGATTCCTATCATTATTTGCCATATTAACCGGAGGAGAGTTCTTCAAAGGAACCTTCCCATTTGCTATTAACTTCTGTTGAATGACCTTTTCATATAGACCAGAAGCTTTCTTATCTGGTGATGATTGAACAGCTGATGAAATTGTAGATATTTTAGGAGCATTAAAATTCCTCATTACACGACCATATTTAGGAGGCGGGGGTTTTCCGTTGGTCACCGACAAGCACCTTCCACAATGCCATTCCCCTCTAGGAACTCCTTTTTGATTTGTCGTCTGGAGACATTTTAAGTGATACCCTTTCTCACAAGCATCACAAACAAGAACATTCTCAACCTCATTTACAGTTGACTTGCACATTTGGCAAGTTAAAGCCTTACTCATATAATCGTGAGATGGGGGATTCCAGGTAGGCTGCTCAGAGAGACGTGGTTGTATAAACTTCTGAACAACCTTGCTAATTTCAGCATGAGTACTGCTCAGAGGAGGAGACTTGGCAAAGCCTGGCCCCTGTAAGCGTGCGTGACTAGTTGGTAGATTTCCAGCTGTGGTCTGAGTGATAAAGGGTCTAGATGTTGTCATTTGCAGTTTGGCGTCAGCTCCTCCCTCAACTTTGTTACCTGTCAGCGCTGTCACCCTGTTATCTGGTCCTCGTTTAGCGGCTGGAACTGATGCAGGTTGCACCGACCAGGTTGGAGTTCTTATAGCTGAATGATCTCCAGAAGTTGCTATAAAAACAATATACTTATGATGAATCAGGCCAATATTAAGAATAAAATACTCAAAATTCAACAAACTCCTCGATGGAAACACCAATTTGCACAGAGCGAGATCACAATACTAATATTCTTTAAATGCAACTACTACAAGGAAATGGGGCAAGAATTAGTAAATGATTAAAAGTAGAATTAGATGGCTCCCTAAAATAATAGTAAAATGGTGATATTTGGAATCAATTTCTCGAATGAGAAATAAGGATGCAGATCGGAAAGCATGCTTAATAAGGAAAGCATGTAGCATGCCCTTTTTAACTTGTTTGACACATGGTGCACGAATCAGACCAAGTAAAGGAATTGTCAACCACATGGTACCTCCATGCTTATATGCACGATTAATTTGGATAAGAGACCCCCATATGGAAAGTCAAAAAACAAATCCATGACAAATCTTTGAGCACTTTTGGAAGCTGGAAGAAATGTATTTTTGTTACCTTGAACTTGCAACATATGGGAAGATCCATTTGGTCTTCCATCAATTCTGAAACTGGGCCTGTCACCTCTGGGCAATGCAACTAGAGAAGAATCCCTTACCGGATTACCTGAGACCACTCCACTAGAAATTACTGGCCTGACCTCACTGGTAGGCAGCTGATATGGTAATGGCAGAGAACTTGCTGTAGTTCCATGGACCAATGGCGAAGCAGATTGGAAGCTTCCTGAGGGATTAACCACATGACTTGCTTTATTATGAGGAAACATGCGAACATGTGATGGACCACGGTTTTCAATTGTTGTAGCAATATTAGGTTGAGGCCGTTGAGATGAATATGCGGCAGCAGGTACAGAAAATTCCTCAGTTTTTTCCAACTAAAAGCACAAGGGGAAGATCAAAGAAGACCTCAATGAGATGTATAAGCCACAACTCAATAAAAACAGTTTCAAGTTTGTTATACTGGAACTAGAATTCCTTAAATTGCCAGATTTCTCAATTGAAGCACAGCAAATCAAACTCAAGTTCTACATGCACTTCATATATTCCCTGCCCCTCAAAAAAAATGTTGGCTTTAGCATTAAGGAATCTACAGCAAAGGCTTTAGGCCTCACCAATTATGAAGGCCCCATTCTTTTTGTTAGTAATGCATTAATTGCTCATTAGAAACTTGAGTATTTTAAATTTAAAAAGCACAATATTTTTATTTAAAAAAAGGGAAACGAAACTTTGTTTTCAACAATTGAGTATTATTTAGGGAATAGAGAGTCTTTTGGTTCAAGAAATCCTGCTAAGAAAATTGTATTTGTGTTGAACATAAAACCAGAGAATTTCATTATAAACATGTTTTATATAGAGAGAAATAATTTGATGAGAATGTTTGAAGAATATTTTGAGTTGCTTACTTCTAATACATTGCAGCTCAATTTTTTCACTTAAATAGATTATAACAATTCAAAGCGTGTGCACACATTATAATTTTTTATTTAGAGTAACAAATCAAGAAAACTAAATGATGAGAATATTAAAAAAGGCATGGCTTTAATCATGGAAATTCCTTAAAACATAATAGCCATCCTAATAGCAATGGTTTGGACTTATTTTTCATATTAAAATCTTAACGAAAATAGTATAAGTAGAAGATACTACTACAATCGATAATTCAATCAGATAAACCGACTTTTGATTCTTCTTCAAAACTTATATCGCCTATAAAATAATGTTAACAGTTCATAAAATAACTGCCTTTGTGGGGAAAAATTAAAATTAAATTGATGAATTCTTACCTAAGATCAATGATGTCTTAAGAGACATTAAGTTGATTAGTTATATTATCAATTGAGATAGAATTATCATACCGAATTAAATTATAAAAAATTTTAACAACTTTACATCTCAAAAAAGTTTAAGAAAATAGGCTTCAAATATATACTACATATGCATAAAACTTTATAAGAAGAACTTCCAAATTTGGCGTGAGGTCACAAATATAGTTGAGTCGCCCCTGCCTCAAAATTCAACTTCTATAAGCCATCTCAGGTGTGTTATTAGGATGGGAATCTACACGATATGTGTATACTAATCAAAAACGTTAATTAGATTCCTACACTTGTAAAGAAGATCACAAGCTCCAATTCCACCATGCTGCTATGATAAACACTTGGACAATTATTTTTTTTCACTTATGGTTCATAATTAACAAATGAACAATACGAATCTACTACTTCAAAAAAACAGCAAGCTTATGTACTCAATATCCTTTCTGCACATAAATTCATTTTGATTCTATCGGAATAAACATTGCCCGTCAAAAAAGTAAATGAGACTGATATACTTGAACTAAATAACCTTGTTTCCTCCCCAAGGAAGACGTAGCAAAAAAGTTGACTTACCTTTTCTTTGGCCATCAGTAACTTCTCAGCAATGGACATTTTTGGAGGGCGAAACCCTAGCCTCTGTTCCTTCAGCTTATTAAGACCAAGATCCTCAATAACAGCACCAAAAGCATCTCTTGGTGACACATCCTTGGGTGCAAAGGTTTGGCATACCTGAGCCAACTTTTCCCTTGCATCAGCCATCATCTCCTTCTCGCAAGCAGTAGGAACCCTGCCTCCTCTTATCTTCCCCATTGCAGCAAGTACAAGTACCATTTCAGCAACCTTCTTCGTATTCTCAATCACCAGACCCCTCACCTTTTTCGGAGCAGGCTCTTCCAATCCCACATCGTCAGCCGGCCTTTTTTCTCCCACACCGTCAGATCCGATCTCCGGTTGAATCTCAACCTCGGAATCCATCAAACCCTAAGCAATCTTCACCGACGAAGCAAGGGAAACGACACCGTTCGAAGAATTTCACCTAGAAACCGCTGCACAAAACGACAATCCCATCCTTAATACTGCACTTAGCGCCTACAGAGTACACAAAATCAGTAAAACAATCCTTCTTCCGACACAGCAATGCAATTTGAATCCGTATGAGTTCCTCGAGAGACCTGCCAAGACGAGAGAGAAAGAAGCCATTGGGGGAAGGGAGAATCAGAAACCCTAGAGAGAAAAACAAGGGAGAGAGCAGAGAGAGGAAGAGGAAGAGAGTGAAGTGAGAAATTTTTGAAAAGTAACGGGAATTATGATTTTGTAAGGGTTAAAAATTATACCTTTCGGGCGGGTAATTGAAGAAGAAAGGAAGAGCCCCTGTTTGAGTTGCGGTGTGCTGTTTCTGACGGTGTAATTTGTGAAGTGTCTAATGTAAGTGACTATGCGTGTGCGTGAGAGAGAAAGGTTGCAACCTCGAAGCAGGAAGAGAGACAGAAAAAGAGATATAGGGAGCGCGACACTTCGAACCCCAGTTTAGTAATTTTACTCTATATTTCTTGACACTTGTTTGCACGCCCAATTTTGATGTGCATTTGGACATACATCTTTAAATAAATATTAATTATTAAAAATGTAATCTTTTAGTATTTTTAAGTTCTCATTGTGAAAAATAAGTTTTTTGCATTTTGACTTTCAAAATTTTAAATTTTTTATAATAAAATTATACGTTCAAATACAATAACTATGAAAATTCAAATTTTCAAGTTTCTACACTTTCGCATTCTTTTTTTATATTTATACTTTGCTCAATCATATCAGATTTATCAAGGAATCTTAATAGTTTAGTTATTTGGTTATATTATCTTTTTCTATCTTGCATTGTTCTCTCCTTTTTTGACTCTCAATTTTTTTCTCAAAAAAAAAAAAACCCTATCTAGTTTGTCCCAGCTTTGTAAATTTAAACTTAATATATATTAGAGTCTGAACATGATAATTTTACAGAAAATAATATTACAAAGAATACAATTATTATTACTAGTCCGTTGAAAACTTATGATAATTATATTGTATTTATATTCATCTCTAAGAATGGCAAATACTTTTAAAATATTAAACTTATGAGATAAAAGTACTTTATAATTGAAGAGAAAATTCAAAAACAAAAGCTTTAATTCAAGATTCATCATTATTGCTAATGTTACAATATACGAAAGAAAGTATTTAGCCAAAAATTATGTATAATCCTCATAACCACATTAGTGATTTATTATAACATGGATAATGTATATTATATAATAAATTTGTTTTATGCATAACTAATAAATATATCATTAAATAGTAGTGTTATATAATGGTCATTCAATCAAGTGAAAAATGTTAGATCTTTATTATTTTATGTGAAGACAATGAATGTAAAATTCATAAATATTTAATGTGGAATAAACTTAGCCGATTAGATTAGTCTTTTGATGGACGTACCAGATTAAATTTCAACTTCTACAATCTTATCTTCATTTCACCCATAGGATTATCACATAATTTTTCATATTTTTTCATCATTGATGATCATGATAACATAAGACTAAAGTAGAGATGTTGAAGTCAAATTTTCAATTAATGCTTCTGCCTTTTTTTGTGATAGAGTCCTCCACTTTAACCCTTTATTTGGATGATTATTACCCATTGTATTGTATTGTATTGTTAGTTTAAATACAATAATTACACACAGAATTCCTAATTCGAATTGAAATGTACCATGATTAGGGAAATAAGATTTTTCTTTTCTTAAAATCGAAAAAAAATACACTCCCTTCTTTCTTACCGAGAATTTTCGAAAAAGACTAATTTAATTTTACGACAGATTCTGTATTTCTATATTTTGTATATAATTATATATAAGATATTTTGTATATAATTGTATATTAAGTATTTTCTATATAATCTATAAGAGATTTCTTTTCCCTTTACTATTATATGTTAAATGAGACCGGGCATGATGACATGACGTCATCCTCACTTTCCTTTTTTTTCCCGATTTGTTTTTTTATTACGACATCAGTTTCTACTTTCCGTAAGCGAGAACGAGCTTTTTCGAGTTGTTCAATAGCCCCCCATGCAGTTCCTCTGAATTTTGAACAGTATTTAAGATCCTCTGTTTTGTTTTGATTGTTATTTAAATTCTATTATATTGTATCATTTAATTCCATTGTTAGGTAACAACAAAAAGACTCATTATGTGTAACAAACAATTTGGTGTGATTGCATCGCTATTTTAATAACTTCTCATTTTTACTTTATTTATTTATTTAATAATTCTACCTCATTATTTACTCTATCTTTTCATAGTATCTACCACATATCCTACAATTCCTTGTAGGTTTGTCATTCAAATTATAAATATATGACATTTTGTAACGACAGAGAACAATACAATTTATCCAAACACTGTAGTCATTAAAATAATACAGTACGATATAATACAATACATACACAATACAATACAATACATTAAAGTGAAGGACTCTATCACAAAAAAAGAGCAGAAGCATTAATTGAAAATTTCACTTCAACATCTTTACTCTAGTCTTATGTTATCACGATCATCAATGATGAAAAAATGTAGAAAATTATGTGATAGTCCTATGGATGAAGTGAAGATCAATTTGTAGAAGTTGAAATTTAATCAGGTACGTCCATCAAAAGACTAATCTAACCAGCTAAGTTTGTTCCACATTAAATACTTATGAATTTTACATTAATGTCTTCACACAAAATAATAAAGGTCTAATATCTTTCACTTGATCGAATGACCATATAACATTACTATTTAATAACATATTTATTAGTTATGCATAAAACAAATTTATTACTTCCTCCGTCCCATTTTAATGAATTTGTAAGTTTATATACACAAATTAAGAAAAGCATGCAAAAAAAATTTTTATACCATTCTTTTCACTATTACTTTTTGTGAAATCATGAATATGTAATGTAATTTGTCTCCTAGAAAATATAAAACTTCAAAAAATAAAAGGGCAAATATGAAAAAAAATTCAAACATTTATCTTGAAGTTAGAACAATTCAACTATTTTAAACATTGAAAAAGTCTAAAAAATTTCATTAATTTGGGACAAAGAGAGTATGTAATATATATCATTGATACGCCTAAATTTACACTCCAAACGGGATAGTAAAGTGGTCGTTGATCAAATATAAAACTCAACCAGAGTTGAGGTCAATCCCATAGGGAATGCGTGAGAATATATCTATTAGCACCGTTTTCAGATGTCATATCTATTCCTGAAACAAAAGTGCATAAAATAAATGGGGGGTTTTGGAATTTTTTTTCAAACCACTTTAGTAAACTAAAGCAATAAATGGGTGCAAGAATGACTAGATTTCCAACAATTTATGCGAAGCTAGGATTATGTTAACCATGACATCTAATGCAATAGCCGAATCTAGTAGAAAACTCCTTCATGATTACGTATATAAGATCTAACAAGTTGTGTAACATCTAATTCACCTCTCGGTCCCTCTTAATGTAATCATTCATCACCTTTCGGTCTCAAAACGTCTACGTACTAACCCTTGTTGTTTATCTTGGAATACTCTCACCTTTCGGTCTCAAGTACTTAGACTAGGTTAAAAACCTCTAATTTCCGTCGTAGAACTCTTTTCCTGATCAAAACATCCCTTTCGGGCATGCAAAGAATAAAGACTTACCCTAATGTGTTGACTCATCAAAGAAGAAATTATAACGAAGATTACTACAATATATACGCAAATCATTCTCGAGACTTACCCCATATTCGCCTATCTTATTGAGTTGTCATGGTTTTCACAACCCTAGTTGTGGGCTTAGCCTAACATATTAAGGAATAAAACTCGCAACGATACAAGGAATTCATAATAGAAGACTTACTATCGAAGAATCGATGAATCCACAAGTTACAAGCTTGAATTTGATACACAAAATCCCAAAAATCTTGTGAAATCTGTAAGAAAATAATATTTTTCAATATTTTCTAGCTCTAGCTGTCCAAGACTAACTAAAAATGAAATAAAATAACTATTTATATATACAGAAAACCTAATCCTAATTAAAATAGGAAAAATCTGTCGGCATGTACATGGATCACCAAACGGTCTGTGTGCAGGTAAACAGATCGTTTGACGGTCCTTTTGGTTGCACTTCGTTTCTTCTCCAGTAGCCTCTCCACGAGTCGGTGGACGGGCCGTGTGAGTCCGGACGGTCCCTGAAATGGGTCGTCTCCTCGGCCTGAGCGTTTTTCAGCTCTCCTTTTATGTCACGGACCGTGGTTGGTCACACGGCCCGTGACACGTCCAGTCTCACCTCACCTAGCGCAGAATCTTCAACTTTCGACAGTACGCGATCACGTTACCTTAACGCAGGTAGAACGGTCTGTGTCACTCCAAACGACCTATTTAGTACGTCATCTGGCATCCCTTAACCTATTTTACTTGCTTTTCAACGGTGATGCCTTCACGTCACTTTGACGGCCCAACACACGACCCGTCTCATTACTCACGACCCCTGAAATCCGCCGTAATGCTTGCCTTAGCCATTTTGCACTGCCACGCTGCCCCACATGGCCAAGTGTGAGGCCGCAAAGGACCTCACGACTCGTAGGAAGTCACAGAGCCATGGAGGTCTATGTGGGCCCTCTCTTCGCCTCAATTCTTCTCTAGTTACCTGGGCCGCTTCCAAATACCCATATTTGGCCTCTTCACATTCATTTTATCTTCCTTCGTCCCTGTATCCATGCCTCAATAATTTTTCCTGAAAAACAACAAAAACAAATATCAAAATACCAAATTTGCTTGAGAACGAGCAAAAATTCTTTGTTTAAAACGTTATACAAGTCATATTTTTACTACTCATTAACACTCTCAACTTAGAATGATTGCTTGTCCTCAAGCAATAACAACTCAACCAAACAACACATTAACACAAGTGTTCACTCAGACCATGGGTCGCCTCACAATATTTCCATGCATATGCCCAGCTAACAAGTTCAAGAATATGCTCACACCCACACAGGCCCACAGAGATTAGGGCAAACATTATGAATGCAAGGTCAGTCCACATATGATCAGGAATAAAGCGACCCCAGTTAAGTTAGCAATCAACTTATGCAAAAGATAGTGCCCTTACTACAAAGAAGTCTCACACTCAATGTAAACATGTAAAACAGAGTCTGGAATGTAGTAATTCACTCTCATAAATGACTTCCAGTGGACACAGACGCCTCGATCATGAACTTGCTCTTATTTTCACCACCTTAATTCTTGAATGGCCTTTTTAGGATCACACTAGGACTTTTTCGGCTTGTAATGTAGGCTCGGGCTCGGGCTCGATATATTTAGGATCAAAGTGACTAAACGGCCTGGCCCCACACGTGCATATATTGTCCGCTTTGGCCGCCCATACGGCCGCACGGTTTTGTTTCTCCCAGGTTTCC
>JAOTQR010000011.1:5381165-5404409 GCA_025774065.1 Solanum ossicruentum
AATTTTTGGGGGGAGGAGGAGGGGGTGGGGAAATTGGGTGAGTCGGAATAGAAATAGATGAAAAAAATAAAATTTTCAAAATGTAATTTTTTTTTTTCAAAAATAAATTCTTGATCTTATTTTATTTTAAAAAAATTCGAAGAGGAGAGTTTTGAAAAATATTTTCCTTAACTTTTGAAAGGAAGTCATTTTTCTTAAATTTGAGGAAAATAAGTTAATTTGAAAAATATTTTTCAAAACATTTAAACTAACAAAACATGATAAAATAAAAAAAAAAAATCTGAAAAATATTCCTCAATACCAAACACACCCTTAGTTTACAAAGTTATCCTTGGACCAAAAGTCACCATGACCACAATATCCTTTGTCGTCTGAAGACTCACTCTTATATCTATCCAACTATATATATATATATATATATAATCAGAGAAATACATTTCATGGAGCATCCAAAATACAAATTTAATTTTTTTAAAAAAAATAAAAAGTATACGTCCTAATTCACGAAATTGTAAGAACGTTTTCTTCATGACTTTATACGAGTAAAAGGCTTTTATCCTTACCGCCCAAGAGCAAAGAGAACAAAGAGAGAAACGGAAAGCTCTCCAAAATTAATTGTAAGTGCTCTAGCTTTTCTCTTTGTTTTCTTCTTCTATTAATTATCTTATTTGTTTGTGTTTCCAAATTCTTCAAAGCAAAGAATAATTCATGGTCTTAACTTCCATGAGTTAGATGGTTTTAGGTTTAGCATGATTTATGTATTGCTTTTAATAAAACTAGATTTGTTTGGGGTGGAAAAGAAATAAGAAAACCTTCTGTTCTATCAAAGGATTTTTAGATTTGTGTAAGTAAATAATGGACAGTAACAAAGTCAGAGTTTTTATTGAGGGAATTCAAAATCTGAAAAAGTAGACATAAGAACTACTCCAAGGGGTTTGATATCTATTCCATTATATATATAAAAAATTATTTTAATCATATATAAATAGTATAAATTTTTTGATGAAGGGAATTCGAAATGAACCTGTGACTAAAAAGTAGCTCCTCCCATGGTGATGGACGCGGGATTTCAACTAAAAGCTGTTATATCTGTCGATCTCTCGGCCTTTTCTAATTTGTTTTCTTGGCTTTCAAGTTTTCACACCCTCCATTTAACATCACACATTTGAATTTCTCCTTCCAAAAAAAAAAAGAAAAATCTTATCCAAATGATACATTTCTTTTTATATTTAAAAAACACTTAATTTTTTTAACTATATTGATCTCTTTTTATATACGAAGGATTTTTGGTAAAAATCTCTTCAGCGATTTACTAGTGCAAGTTTTGTTTCCACGATGTATGTGAGTTAAATTTGGATTGAGGCTGATAATCTGTCGTTTTGCTTTTGTCATGAAAAGACCATTTTAATATGGGTGAATTCTTTTCTTTTTTTTTTTAAAAAAAAAAACAACTTCGAAAAAAAAGATACCTACTTTTTGTAACTCGTGGTTTTACCAAATAATACTCCCTCCGATTCATTTTATATGACACCCTTTTATTTGATACAATGTTTAAAAATAAAAGGATGACTTTTGACACTTATTATCTAAAATCTTTTTTTAGATATTTGTGTGATTGAGAATCATTTCATTAAGAGAAGTGAAATTTTTAAAGTTAAATTATTTTCAATTAGATTAAGATAACATTTTTTTGGAACAGATAAAGAAAAGAGAGAAATAAAATGACACAGAAGAAGAAGTAACAAAGAAGGGTTAAAAATATTACTAACATACTTGTAATAATTATTCTTTGTTAATAGTTTGACTCAATCACATCTCTATGATTATTTAATGTGGAATTTTTATAAACAACTTAAGCTTTATACTTAATATGGTCAAATGACTATAATTTATATAATTACATGATATAACCTCGGCTATGTGACCTGGATGGGAGGAGAGAGGCGAACGAAATCGAGAGAGGGAGGAGAGAGACGAATTGTATATGTATATTTGTCAAATTGTCTGTGTATATCTATCAAATAATTGTATATGTATAACTAATATACATATGTATTTATATATCTGACAAGCGAGATTGGGAGAGGGAGGAGAGAGGCGAGCAAAATCGAGAGAGGGAGGAGAAAGGCTAGCGAGAGAGGGCAGAGACTGGAGCGAGGTGAATTGTATATGTATATCTGTCGGATTGACTATGTTATTTGTCAAAAATAATTGTTTATATGCAGCTGGTATATATATGTAATTATATATCTGACAAAAAATTGCATAGAGAGAGGCGAGAGGCTAGAGGCGAGAGGCGAGAGAGAGAGGGGAATAGATGAGAGTGAAAATAACAGCAAAACCCTAACCATAACTATAAATTGTAATTTCTTCAAACTATAGTTGTATAATGTAAATACATATCATATATTTGACTAATTACATAATTTTTCCTTATTTAATTAGATATAAAACTTTGTTTTACATAGAACTTGATCGAGGACATAATAAATTACACACATACAATACGAACATATTGGGTCAGCTTTAGTTTTGTAACTGTAATTATACAATAATTGTGCTGCATTTATAAAGTAACTTGGTTAAATTTAAATGAATTTTCTCATTAATTTAAGACATCGCATAGGTGGAAAAAAATGTGATTACACACATTTTAAGTGAATAGATACAATATTTTATACTTAAAAATTAAATTAAAAAATACAATAATTTTATAAATATATTCATTTCATAGTGAATTTCTATTAGATTTCTTTGTAGAAAAGTTAGAAATCTTGACTTTGGGTCCAAGTCAGCTTTTTTCTTTTTAATAAATAAAGGGGTGTCATGATTGGATTTCTCGAGTCAATGATGACACCTATCATATCCCACTAGCAGATAAGCCACCTCGTAATCCAAAACTGCTAGCAATAATTTAAGGGTAGAAAGTAAGCAGAAATTAGCAGTTTAAAAGATCAAATGACTAAAAGAATGCAAACAGACTAAATATATCCACTGCAAGCCAAAAGGTATCTCCTAAAATATGAAAATCACAAGTACAAACTACTAAAAAATAGATACAACCCCCTAAAAGTGGGCCAAAATAAAATATATACATAAAAGACTAGTTTCAAAATAGCAAAAGATGGGCCATAGAAACTATAGGAGAATGAAATGATCCAAAACCCAGGTGCTCTCCCTCATTTTGAATACGACCATTGTAGGCTTAAATAATCAACACTGATCACTAATGTCCAAACCTACATCACTGAAGATGATGCAGAGTGTACTATGAGTACTAGATACATGTACCTAGTAGGCATCATAGGCTAATTGGGTAAGAATAGTAAAGATAATAGAAAATACTAAGTAAAATAGAAATAGAGGTTAAGAATGGATAGTTGTAAAGATATGCGTATGGGTGCAAAAAACTAGGAACCCTAAGAAACTAACTCCAATCGAGCCCGTATAAGTCCAAAAGACGCATAATTGAGATAATCCGAACGGATCCCCATAAGCCCGATAAGTGCACATAGCAACTAAATCTACTAAGAACTAAATCCTCAAATCGAGTTTAAGATCATAGAAGCAGGACATTATTTCAAACTTAAATGCCGAGGAAAGTTGACGAGGCCAGAGCGTAAATTCGGATGCATCTCTAGAGTCGAGGCTGGACCTAATAATTTAATGTGTGGTATATGACTAATAAATGTACTATGATGCATAAAGATGTGTGTGTGTCTAGCATGAGGTGGAGATAATAAGCAACCAAGAGTTGGAAATACTCATATTAAATGTCTTTGAAGGATAGTGTCCATGATATGCATGAAATATAATAGACCAGTCAATTTTAAATAAAATAGGTCTTGAAAAGGGGAGAAGCAAATGATTAGAATGATCACAATACCGAGGCAATATGCTCTTGAAGAGCCTGTGATATTAACACTTCATGAAATCTCATGAGAAGAATATATACCTTAAAATAATGAAGTGATGAGATCTCAATATGAGATGTCACCTTGCAAATGGACACAAAATGATATATATATATATATATCAATGATATATTTGATACAATATAGCTTAACATTATAAAGGATTATGAAGATCTGAATTATACGGTATATTACAGCATGTTTTAATTATCAAGTAGAATGATGCATCTTAGTAAGCGTAAAACTTATTTTACTTGTAATCTTGTCACGACTTGATTTCTCGTCTCATGATGACACCTATTATATCTCTCAAGTAGGTAAACTGATCTGTAATCTGGAGTAACTAGTAATGGGTCCATGGGCAGGAACTAAATAAATAAAATAATAAAATAACAGAAACAACACGAGAGAAGTCAAAATATACATAAATGAAAAAGAATCTCTTCGAAAATCTAAAAATCACTAGTACAGTGCCACTAAATATGAGTACAAGTCCCAAAAGTTCACCAAAAATATACATACAACTACCATATACCAGTCTCAATAACAAAAGACGAGCCACAAAAAAAATACAGAAGGAGACGACAATGATCCAAGATGTTGTGTGCTTGCCCTCGCTTTCAAAATCATACTGAATATAGCTTGAATATATCAATGATGATGACTGGTGATTGAACATGCATTTGCATTATGAAAATAAATGTATAGTGTAGTATGAATACCAAAAAATAGGTACCCAGTACATCATAGGCCGAGTGAGCAGAAAAAGTAAAAGTAATAGAAAATACTAGAATAAAACTCAAATAAAGGCCAAGAGCAGAAAATAGTAAAAGTATGCACATGAGAGTAAAACAACAAGCAAAACCTAAGGTAACTAAATCGAACTGAGCCCCCCATAAGAACAAACGGTACATGAGTGGATCATTGTACGATCCATATGTACATCTCGTAAACCATCAAAATTATCAGAAATATTTCAAAGTCTTGGGGCCCAGCTACAACAGTCCTTCTATGATTCGTGGTTCCATCTATAGACTGTAGGTGGGCCTCATAGAACCTGAGCACTTTTAATTTTTCCTGCAGATTTTTTTATTTCGACTTTCCAACATATGGGATATTCTAATTATACCTTTTTCTCTTCTATTCTCAGTATTAAATGAATACATAAAATTGTAATCATCAAATTTAGAGTTCTATAATATAATTAGTAAAGTTATTTTAGGCATCATTTATTTTTATTAAGATTAAGACGTCTTAATCTGAATTTTGTGATGTCTATTAAGATTTACAGGCTTGAATATGAATATTTAGATGTTGCATTAATATTTAAATATAAAATAGTTAAGACTATTTATTTTGTAAACATTTGAATGTATAAAAATGATCTTTATCTAAAAAAAATATAAAATATAAAATACTGATTGATATATGTGTTATCAATAATTACTTTTAAACATTATATGGCAATTAGTAGTGGTGATGACTAGCAATGGTGATTGCATGTGTCAATTTGAGATGATGTTGATTCATGATGATGATTACTGATAGTATCTTATACAATGGTTGGCACTAGTGATTAACATGGTTGTTGGTGGTAGTGGTTGGTAAGTAATAGTGAAATGATACTGATAATTAATAACAGTGGTGAATGATGATGGCAGTTAGTAATATATAAATTAACTACTGGTGGTAATTGTTGGTAGTGATTAATGGATGTAATAATGATTGGTGGTGATGATTGTTATTAGTGGCTAGTGCTGATGATTGATTTTTGTGATTAATGATAATTGTGTTTAGGTTGTAGATTCCCAGGAAACAGTCTCTCTACTTCTATGAGACAGTGGTAAGGTCTGCGTACATTCTACCCTTCCAAGACCCCACTTGTGGATTCCACTGGGTATGTTGTTGTTGTTGTGGTTAGGCTGTAGATGGTAGGTGATGGTGATTGCAAATAGTTGTGGTTGAGTTGAGGATAATGGTTGTGAATAGTTGGTTGTGGTGATTTACGATGGTGATAATTGTAACTGAACTGGTAATTGTGTGCAGTGGGTGAGAATAAATGGAGTGGCAGTTTACTGTCATATTTGTAATTTTTTTTTTATAGATATTGCAATGATATTAAGACTTTGTTATACATCTTAGTCATTCATGCCTATTTAGACCCATTGAGTGGTTGCAAAATAAGATAGAAAAACACAATGATCAAGATCTGAATGACTAAGATTCAGACGTTGAAACAGATTTAATGATTGTGTGAGTGATTAAGATTCAAACCTTAAAAACAAATAGACGTGATGAATAAGATATGATTAAGTGCTAACAAACTACACTCCCCATAATAGCTTTTTAAGGATTGTGCCATGTCAACATAGTCCAAAATGGAACAAATGGAGTATTTGGAGAGACATGATTTTATCTCTTAGATCATGAATTTCATTATATACTTTCTAAATATTTTGAATTGCTAACTATTTTGACATATAACACTTTGGTATAGTTTCCAAATAATAATATCTTATTTTAAAGAGACTTAAAATTCATTGTCCAAATTCACACGACATTTAATTAGTTTGACCATCGTATTGTGAATCATGCCAAAAAATTGAAACAGAGGGAGTATGCAACAAAGTTTCCTAATTTTGTATGAGTAAGCATCAGTACAAACACTATGAGCTGAGAGCAAAATTCGGCTAACTTTTATATATGTATGTAGGTGTTGCAAGGGCTGAGCAAAATGGAAGTTGATGATATTAGTGAGAGGTTGCTGAGTAAAATTCAAGTGGAAGAGAATGAAATGAAGATTAAGGATAAGATAGTAATGGAGTGGAAGAAAATGTGGGTGATTGCTGCTCCTGCTATTTGTACTAGATTCTCAACGTTTGGCGTAAATGTCATTAGCCAAGCATTCATTGGTCACATTGGATCTATCGAACTTGCAGCGTATGCCCTTGTCATAACTGTCCTCCTCAGATTCTGTAACGGAATTTTGTTAGGAATGGCAAGTGGATTGGAAACGCTATGTGGACAGGCCTATGGCGCTAAACAGTATCACATGTTAGGCATATATCTTCAAAGATCTTGGATTGTCTTGACGGTAACAGCCACTCTGCTTTTACCAATCTTTATTTTCACCAACTCCATTTTAAAAGCTTTGGGCCAGGAGGAGGCCATAGCTAAAGAGGCTGGTGTTATTTCATTATGGTTGATACCAGTGATTTATTCCTTCGTTGCATCTTATACGTGCCAAATGTTCTTACAAGCACAAAGTAAGAACATGATTATTACTTACTTAGCGGCAGCTACTCTTGTAATTCATATCTTACTCTCCTGGCTCTTAACGGTGAAGTTCAATTTTGGATTGACCGGTGCCATGACATCTACACTCTTAGCATATTGGCTTCCTAATATTGGTCAGTTAATATATGTGACTTCTGGAGGTTGCAATGAAACATGGAAGGGATTTACTTCTTTGGCCTTTAAAGATCTCTGGCCTGTTATCAAGCTTTCTTTCTCTTCCGGTGCCATGCTCTGGTGAGATTTCAGTCAGTTCCATTTCATATATACCATGCCCATGATAAATGTTTTAGTTTGATTCTTTTTGCAGCCTTGAACTATGGTACAACACTATACTCATTCTTCTTACAGGAAATCTGAAAAATGCTATGGTTCAGATTGATGCTCTTTCTATATGGTAGGTATGCCACCTCTAGTGGC
The DNA here is from genome assembly GCA_025774065.1 of Solanum ossicruentum. NCBI lineage: Eukaryota > Viridiplantae > Streptophyta > Magnoliopsida > Solanales > Solanaceae > Solanum > Solanum ossicruentum. Next base: position 5,388,794 of record JAOTQR010000011.1, read on the forward strand.
AGATCCAACATTTTCGTCAAGGGTGTTCATACTTTTAGAACATGAGTGGGCTATTTTTGTATCAAGGGTGTTAAAAAATTGATATGTATTAAAATATCTATCTTTAACTTATATATGCGAAAAAGTTTTCCAACGAAAAGTGTTTATTGGACTCATTATATGAAATGAGTCCCCGTCCCTGGCCACCTCTCTTATTTCAATAACTCATTATTTTACATCACTCATCTTATTGATCAAGTCTTTCACTCACTTTCTCAGTCTTAACATCAACGGTTGGGAAATGATGATCTCTCTTGGTTTCTTAGCTGCAGCATGGTACTATTCATAACCACATGCAGTCCTGTTCTTCAGATACTTTTTTCTTCATTCTCATTCATGTTCGCAAAACTAATTTTAGTGTACGAGTATCAAATGAGCTGGGAAGAGGGAGCGCGAAAGCAGCAAGGTTTTCAATCTTGACAATAGTGATAACCTCATTCGTTATTGGCTTCATCCTGTTCCTGTTCTTCCTTTTCTTGCGTGGACGTCTGGCCTATATATTCACTGAAAGTGAAGATGTGGCTGAAGAAGTAGATCGCTTATCTCCTCTATTAGCATTTTCTATACTTTTGAACAGTGTTCAACCTGTTCTCTCTGGTAACTTCTTCGATTAATAGACTTATTCTATATAAACATAATTAAATAATCTCCAAGATTTGACGTCACAACTTGCTACAGGTGTAGCTGTTGGAGCTGGATGGCAAAGCATAGTAGCATACGTTAATATTGGATGTTACTACTTGGTTGGCATTCCAGTTGGAATTGTGCTTGGTTATGTTTTCAAACTTCAAGTTAGAGTAAGTTGTTTGTTTTTGGTTTCTTTTTATGATTTTCTAGATTTGGCGGAGGGTCACTTATTTGTCCTTTTAATATCATTTTATCAGGGTGTATGGATTGGAATGTTGTTTGGTGTACTGGCACAAACTATTGTGCTACTTGTTATCACTCTCAAAACTGATTGGGAAAAGCAGGTATTTCTTCATTGTAATTTTAATATTCAATGCAATACGTTATTTAATCTTTTATACAATGTTATCACGAAACAATCTCTCTACAAGGTAGTGATAAGATTTGGTACATTCTATCCTCACCAAACTTCACTTGTGGGATTTCACTGGATATGTTGTTATTGTTACTTATCGTTTTAATCTAATATACCAATTAATGCTAAAATTACGAACTAATTACATCATCAACCATAGAATTTAAACTCAAATTATTTTTGAGTTGCAGGTAATAATTGCTCACGAGAGAGTGAAGAAGTATTTTACGGAAGCTAAACCTAGTAGTGATTCACAAACTGCTTGATGTTGATGGTTTTACTTTTCTTTTATGGTATATATTGGCTCATCATTCTATATTCAACCATATTTATGAGCACTTGCAATACAAATATGCATTGAGATAGTGATGTAAACTGATTATCCATAAGACAAAGTAACGCACTTGACCTCTGAACTAAAGCAGAGATTGCAGAGGTAGTTCATAGGAGTTGAACTTAGCACTCATCTGCAAAGTGCTTATTATTCAAAATTTGGATTACCAGTTGAGCAATTAATTGGGGACAAGAAGAAGAGATCTCGTCCAAGTGTTTCCGTGATTAAATTGGGATGGCACTAGTAAGTGATCCCGATGGGTTTTGGCACTAATTTGTTAGGGATACTGTTGTGAGCTTCCACATGTCACATCCCAATTGCTTTACTAGGTACAAAAAGTATTCAAATACTTAATTGAAATATATTTGGAAAGTGGAAAGTTAGCTGGAAATTAGTTGAAAACACTTCTATGTATCAGTTTGAATAAATTGGTCATGCCACCATTTACTACCCTTGAAAATTGTTGGACAATGCCTGTCTTACCCTGCGATCAAGGCATCTGGCGCTTAATAGTGTTTAGATGTGACGTTATGATTTATTATGGAAGCGGAGAAGGGCTTAAAATGCCCTCGAATTATTAGAAATGATATAAAATGTTTTCTATTCACTTATTGGGTCTAAAATATCTTTGTCATTTACCTTTGGATCTAAAAATTCCTTTCACTTTTTTTGGGCTCACTTATGCCCTTAAAACTAATGGAATACATGTTTGACAAGGACACATTTATGTCTTGTCTCCCGTCCAACTTATGATTAGAAGTATTGTTTGATGATGTGACATGATATGTATGATCTTTGCAACGCTTTGTATCTATGGAGACTTTCTCTTAGTCCTTATCCTATGTTTGATGTTACTTGTGTTGATAATTAAAGAGTGGTGAATGGCTAAGTCCCTGTACTTTATAGAGTGCGTCCCATGTTTCTTTTCCCTTAGAATTATATGTTGTGTTTGATATGATGGAATCCCTTATATCTTGTCCCATAGAGTGCGTCCTAAGCCCCTAATTTCCTTAGTATGAATTTATTGATAATTGTTTCACACCCTTGCCCAAGGATATGCTTAAGTATACTATGAGACTTGTTTGAGCTACCTTCGATTTCTCCATTTGCTATGTCACATCTAGGCCCTAAACTTGGGTCGTGACATCAATATCATCATCTTAATATGCTAAATTCATCGGCCTCTGATCGTGGCCTCACAGTGCTAGTTGATGTGGTGGTAGGGTATGACTCTCTCATCTAATACATTTCCTCCATCATAATCCTGGGGTGGATTGTCACCCAACTCTCTTAATCTTTGTGCCTCACATTTTTGTGCGTTCATCCTTCTAATAGAACTTTGCAGCTCAGGGTCACAGGTAATCAAAGATGCAACCTTGCTCCTGGTGTCTGGAATACACAACCTATTCCCTACATAGAAACAAACAAAAATAAAAAGTAAAATCAGGAAATGGAACTACAATTGAAAATAGAAAGTGAATAGATATTTTAAAGTCGTATTTCTCGGAAATGGCATAATTTTTTATAACATTCAATTATACTTCTCGAAAAAAATATAGACAATCGTTAGCAATATATTTACCCAACTAAGATTCGCAGGGTTGATCTCTCAGGGAATAGATTGAAACAACTCTACTAGTTATCCTATCTCAACCATTAGTTCTATTTCCAGAAAACAACAATATGAAAAGGTAAAATTGAGAGTTTTGAACTAAGATAACTAACTACAATTACGAATGTGAATTTAACAAACTAAGACTTAGACAGTATAATAAAGGACTAGGGTTGCAGGTTCCATGACAACTAACTTAGTAAGCCTTTAACATTGATGATATTGTTCATTGCGCGTTGCAGACAAAACCCAGCAAGTTAGGTAATATCTAGTTCACCTCTGGGTCCTTCCTAGGCATCTTTCATTCATCACCTCTCGGTTTCAGAATATGTGCATACAACCCTTGCTCATTGATCTCGAATTAACTATATATCCCCTCTCGGGCTCAAGTGTTTTAGATACAAGTTAATCCTTAAGTTTAAGTATACCATCCCCTCTCAGGCTCAAGCGACTCATCAAACCTAGTTCGATTGCTTCTAGCTGCCTTTATGATTTCCTTTTCCTAATCATTCATTTTTTCTCGGACAACTAACAAATACGAGTGACTTCTTAATCTATGCACTCATCAAGAAAGACTTTTAGACGAAGAAAATTATAATATATGCAATACAAGTCTCACATAAAACCTTATGTTTGCTTACTTTGTCAAGACATGATGGTTCCCACAACCCTAGTTATGGGTTTAATTATACGAACTTGCAATAATTGAAACAGTAAATCATGATATAATTTAGATTAAAATCACTTACAAGGAAGAATAAATCAATTGTCGTATCACACGAACAACCAGGAAATAAAATTGATATTTAATCTTTAAGCAATAACCAAACTCACAGCTATAACTCTAGGCGCACTTCTCAGGAGAAAATCAATTCGTATTATTCAATGTTTTTACCCCAAGTCTGTTGGGTACCCACGCAGCAGAGCGGACAATAAAGTTTAGGAGGAATAACTAAAGCAAAATAAACACCAGAAAATTTAACGTGATTCACCCAAAACCTTTGGACTACGTCCACGAATCAACACTTCAACTATATTTCTTCTACTATTACAAATAGTAGGCACAAGTGTACAATTTCCTATACTATTACAAATAGTAGGTACTCAGAGAAAAATATTTTGTCTACTATTATAAATAGTAGGCTATCAGAGAAAAATACCAAAAAATAGTGACACACTATTTCTTTTAGTAAAAATATTTCCTAAGCACACACTCTAATTTTTCCTTCACAGATTATCTTATTTTGTAGTCTATGGTATACCTCACAAAAGAAAAATACTCCATGTATTTTTCTCTCTCTGTGGCTCTCTACATTTTTTTTCTCTCTTCTTGTGGTCTGTAGAAATGAAAGAGGTGATAGCTCCTTATTTATAGGCATTCATTGCCTACTTTTGTTGACATGAAGAAAGGGAAAAACACGGTTACCAACCGTGTAAGAAATCAACTTGCTTGCCAATTTGATTTCAAATTGACAGCCATTGTTGACCTTTTTTTAATTTAAATTTAGGCGAATGGAGGGCCCCACTCAACAATCTCCCTCTCCCGACAAATGGAGGGCTACAGACTTTTGCAATTTCAAATGTCATGCCACAACTCCCCCTTGCAAATGTAATCAGTAACCTGATGTAAACTCTCTCGAGTCAAGAGTCAACATCACCAGCTAAATCTGTTATTCATCTTGCACCGTCACTATCAACTAGTGGGACACGCTACTTGACCACCGTTTTGTCAAGAAAACTTTCCACACAAGGCATTACCACAGACCTCCACATCGCTAAATTACACTATCTGATCCGCCAAGTCATCTTGCACCGCCATTATCACTTAACGGGACATGTCGCCTGTACCACCACTTGATAAGAAGACTTTTGATACAAGGCACCCTTGCAGATCCTTGGTCATGTTTTCACACCGAAAACTCTGCACGCGTCGGTCTATCACACTTGCCCTCCGAACTTAGGCTTTGATACAACTTGTTAGGTACCCATGCAGCGGAGCGGGCAATAAAGTTTAGGAGGAATAAATAAAGCAAAATAGACACCAGAAAATTTAACGTGGTTCACCCAAAATCTTTGGGCTACGTCCACGAATCAACACTTCAACTATATATCCTCTACTATTACAAATAGTAGAAGAAATACTTTTCTCTGAGTGCCTACTATTTATAATAATAGAAGATATATAGTTGAAGTGTTGATTCGTGGACGTAGCCCAAAGATTTTGGATGAACCACATTAAATTTTCTGATGTCCATTTTACTTTATTTATTACTCCTAAACTTTATATCCTGCTCCGCTACGTGGGTACCCAACAAAGTCGTGGGGGAATAATCCTCTACTAAAATAAAGCATAACAAACCTTATATAGTACCCTAAACCTAGTCTTAGATGGACTATGAAAACCAATCCTAAATGGAATTAGAAACTTTAAAATCTGGACACCTATGCCTTTCACAGAACGGTGGTTTTCACATCCAAGCATGACCTTCGTGGTGTGTTCCTTCAACTAGAAACTATTCTAGAACCAGTAAACTTCATGATCCGCTAAGGGTACCATGATTCGTGGACTAGGTTGTGGTGTTGTGACTTGGAATTGCACACTGTCCAACACCTTCACGGACGAGCCACATGCAGGGAAACTTGCACGTGTGGTTCTGGCCCGTGAAGTGAAAGGTCTGGTCGTGAGGCCCTTGGTCACAACTTGTTGGGGAAGCAACAACGAAATACAACGGAAGCGCAATACAATCTTTTCCCCCAAATAAACAAAATGAATGACAAGGCACAATAAATTTCAAAAATTTCCAGCAGCAAACAGGTTAGTAAAAATAGTGCAAATAAAGTAGAGAACACACAATTTACGTGGAAACCCCAAATCGGGGAGAAAACCATGGGACCGTTCAACAACGATCCGAAAACTTCCACTAATCACCAAAACCAAGTGGGTACAACAAGTTCTCTTCTCTAGTAAACACTAGAGGCAAATACAATCATCAAGAAACAATCTTGGCAAGACAACAATCAATAATTTCACCAAAAATGGAGTGAGAAATCCAAAAACGCAGGTCTAAAAAATGCAGTCAGAAAATGACCTTCCGGGCATCAAAACGAAAAACTGTTCGGTGTACTTGAAGAGGAGAGTGTCACGAACATACTAAAATTTGAGGACGAACGAACTCCGTTTGGCCTCCAATCCGGAAGAAAAACCAGCTGCCAGGTGCTGTCTTTTTTGTTTCCGCTTCTGCTGCCTTTTGTTTCTGCTAATCTGATTTTTCCATTCTTTTTTTTTTCAGCTGCAGTACAAACATATATGTATATAGCTGCTTTCTTTTTTGTAGAATGGGCCAAGACAAGAAAATGTAACACATTTGGGCCAAAAGTATAACACATTTGGGCTTAAAATCCAAAATTAAAATTGAACCATGTAGGAGAGAAATTTATTAACACAACTCACAACCATGGCTGACTTTGAACAGTGGCACTTCACGAAGTGCCTCTTGAACCACAAGCCATCAATGGTCTCGTGGTGTGTTTGCTTCCACAGGATTCTTCTGCTTTACTTCCAATGCCTAGTGCACACAACTTATGCTCATGTCCAGTCTTTAAATATATTAATTCACTCTCATGCTATGCATAATCCAATCACTTCCCCACTCAAGTACTCATGTAGTTATAAAATATTTTATCCGTGTAGCCTTCACAAGCTCGTCCAATCTTTACTTTGTTGTTTCTAAGGCTCCTTTGGCATGTTGAACTTTCTCGTGAGTAGCCCCCTTACGCACTCCAACCAAAGTCACAAGCAAATCAGTTCATTATCGGTTAAATCCATGAAATTCTCGTTTACTACAAAATCAAAATAAAACACATATCAAAGGCACAAATATATTTAAGAACTCACAATAATTCTACGTTTTAATCATTGTAAAAGTCGTATTTTCATCACTTATCAAACAGCTAGACATATTTCTTGAAACGAGGCCATTTAAGGCTGGTGGATCCCTAAAGATGTCATCAAATTCTTTTCCATTTCGATCCATCCAACTAAACAAAGAATTCATTAAATCAACTATTCACTTAGCTTCACAAGAGATGGAGTTTGTTAGTGACCGATTAATTGAAATCGAAATATTTGTCCTTAGCCCCACGGTGGGTGCCAAATTATTTACCCTCAAAAAAGGTATAATTGAATTTGTACATAAGGGTTAAAGGGCACGTAAATTGGATCAATAAAGATTATATGAAAAATACAAATAAGAAATGAAGTAGTGACGAATAAACATATTAATGAAATTGAATAATAAGCCTAATTACCTTGGTTCCATTAATACCCCTTATGAAGACCGCAAAACAACTTGAAATACATGAGAAGTGATTATTAAAAAAAAAACTTGCTTGTATAATTAAGATAAAGAAATTGAGAAAGTAAAAATTCGATGATACTATGAAGATTCGATCCTTCTTATAGGGATGATTTTTCCTCAACTTGATAACTCAGGAATATATGTTTTTTCAAAAAACCAGGAATATTTCCTCTTATTCTCATTGAGTGAGGTCCTAATTAACGTTTAATGATATAAGGTGCCATTTGGTTACTGGTTAGAGTTTTGTATATATTAGTCGTATAGGGTATTAGTTATGCAAATTTTAGTTAGCTAGATACTGGTTATGTAGTGTTTAGTTATGTAGATATTAGTTATGCAGAATTTGGTTATGTAGATATTAGTTATGTAGAATTTAGATATACAAGGTTTAAAAGAAATTAATAAGCTAATTTTCATTTCTTAATTTTTTAGTGAGCTAATGAATTAATATATGTTTTTAACAAATGAATAAGTAAATAAATTTGACTATCTCAATCGATTTTAATGTACAACATGCAAAAATATGTAACTAATAACTACACATATATTATATAATTTAAATTAATCAGTGATTCAATTAGTTGTAGATGGAAAAAATTTCAATTTTTGTAAAAAGAAAAGAATCAAACAAATTGTATAATTTATAAATAAAAAAAGTACATAATAAAAAATAATATTGAAAGTAAAATATACGATAGCTAATATTTGTTTGAGATCGTCGATTCCATCAGAATTCTCGCGTAACATCGTTCTATTTTGATCTACATTTAATATAGATATTTCTTCGTTAAACGCATACTTAAATTAAATTAAGAAAAAGAGAAATGATGAAATATTTTATATTGTAAATGCACAATTTGCATTTAAACCTTTCCTTGATGCTATCAAAAAAGAAGTTTAAAAAATCATCAATCATCAACATTACCCCAATGCCTCAAAGGCTCCTGCCCATTGCGAGGTAATGGGGGGTCGGATGTACGCAGCCTGACCCCTATGTTTAAAAACATAGTACGACTGTTTTCAGATGACCCATGATAAGCGTCGAAAGTTGCATTGACTAACTGTTATTTTACAATTGAAAGAAGCGCAAACAATTTAAAAAATAACAAAAAGAAATTGAAAGTAAATTAATAGGGGTAGATATGTAATTTTATAATTTTAATACGTGTATTACTAATACTCACATAACTTATTCCAACTTTTCTATACCATATAAAATTGTATATAAATTTCCTCACAAGTTTGAGAGTATTAATTATGTAGAATTATTAAAACTCAACCAAACGCCATATAACGTTAATACATTAATAATTTTTATACAACATTTATAAATTACAAAGCAAACATGATATAAATTATGTTGACTTCTATATCTAATACAAAACTTCTACTAAATATGATAAAAATTAATAAAACTTTTTATACATTAATAACATAATTCTTATGCAGCAATCAAACAATCTCTAATTATGACTACATAATGATTAGTTTTCATTTATGGCCCTTCCTCTAAGTATATGAACCCTGGTTAGCAGGGGCGAACCTAGAGTGGGGAAGGGAGTTCATTCAAATTCACTCAGGCAAGAAATTATACAGTGCATATATATCTATCTTCCTTAATTCAATTCCACCAAGAAAAGGTAACATCGCTTCCTCCTATGCTCTTGAATTTCCCCCTTTTGAACTGTTCTTACTGCGCTTTGGATTGCTAGAATTAATTGACCGGCTTTTCAGTCACCCGTAATTCTATGGTGTTTAAACTCAAGTATTTAGCATTGCTATCTTCTTTTCCCTCTTTCCTATTGCAATTATAGAGTTAAAGTTGTGAATCCCGTGGTTCTCTTATATATAATGATGGTACCAGGCCCTGGGCTTGGACTACCTAGACTCTGTTGTGGACTTGGAATTACTAGTAAGAATTTCATATAGTTGTTGCTGCTTTGACTGCCATTTAATTATCTTTTTATCTTCTTTCTGATAACCATGGTGTCGACTTATTATATGGGATACTTGTTACGTCCCACCTCCAAAACAATGAGTACTAGCTAACTCTTTCCACCAAGGTTGGGATAAATGAGAAAAAGCTCACCTAATGTTATTGTCGTCTCTTTTGGAATTTGAACTTGGGACCTCATGGTCCACTTTGGGTTACCATTTAGTTATTTTATGTAGCTGAACTTTTTTACTTCCAGAAGCAAATTGCAGTTAGCTTATCTGGAAGCAAGCTGTACATTATCTTCAATACAGCAGTTGATCGACATACAAAATCGCTATCACTTAATTTCAGCTATGTTCGAACACAAAATAGCCATACTTAACCAATTCTTTTTCTTTCTTAGTTGTAGTTCCCCTTCTCCGGCAGCTAGTTCAATGGTTTATGATGGATAAAATAACTATTGAAACTATTCTTCTTTACCTGCCTTTAAGGTGTAACTGAAATGTACTATTCTTATAGAGGGGTGGTTGCCTCAAGGATCATTAAGAAGTAAGTAAAGATACATCCATTCTTCAAGATCAATCAAGTGCTAGAAATGGTTGTACTAGGAAATTTGGACTTGTGGTTTCTAGTTTATTTTTTTCTTCTCCTCATCTTCTATCTGGTTCTTGTCAATTGTTTCTCAATTTGAATTAAGTGCTCTTGAGTTTTTCTTGGTCAAATTTTATGTAGGCAGTTTAGTCTTCTTATTCTATCTTCTTTTCTCTCATCTTCTTTCTGATGCGCTGTTGATTGTTTCCTTGGGGAGAGTTGGTGGAGGAGTTAAGGTTGAGAAAAATAGATAACATGTTTGGTGAATAAATGTCAAGTTCCAGTCTTGAATGTCCTTCTAGTTTATTTACAGATTCTTCACTAAATGTGAATGATGGTGGTGTGCGCATGGTTTCGAAAATTATAAGACATATTCAAAGTTCTGGGTTTCGTAAACATGGTTTTTCTGCCCCTCCTCTTTTTGATACAACATGGTTCTCTGCCCTCTGTCCCCATACCTTTCATTCCCACTTGTTGTAGTGGCAGAGCACATTGAATGATGAAAAAGGTCTGAGTCAGATGATACAATCTTCTTGCAGTGCTGTTGTAGTAACTTTTGATTGGTCGAATGAGGTAGATAGCTGCTTTATGATCTAACATTCTTGCCAATACATTATCTTCATTTTATGAGGGGGCAGAAAATTGATTTTTATTCTTTCCCTTTTTTCTATTTTCTTTTTTTGGGTTTGGGGGGAGGGGGAGATTATTAACATGGATGTTCCCTTAATCATCGTATTTATCTTTCTAATGTTTCTTCAGGGAATGACTTCTTTTGGGGACCCGTGGATCCAGGAATATAATGAAGCAGGAAAACTCGCGGATGACATCAGTAATATGATATATGAAAGAAATTCATTACCTGCAGGCCCAGAAGCACAACGTCATTCATCTTCAATAAGGAGGAAGATCACAATATTAGGAACTAGACTTTGATAGCTTACAGTCCATTGCCTCCAAGCTTCCTGGAAAGCAACGTTTGTGAGTTTTTTAAAACTAAGTCTTCTTATGCTTAATGTTATTTAAATGTGTTAAATTGCTTGTACTTTGGCAACCTGTTCATATGACATGTGGTTATGTTAGCAAACTTTGCATCTGTTCCTAAATAGTTAGTGGGTAACTGTATTTGACCTGCATTGAGTATATTTTTGTTTCATGATGGTGAATTTTTATATTAGAAATGTTTTTCTGGTCATAATTTATTTAGAAACATATTTTGACTTCATATCCAGGCTGGTCCATACCTAATCCACTTTAATATTGGTCAATTTTATTTTCTAAAAAATTATATTGGGGAATCAAATATTTCCTGGCTTGCTTGCTTGTTTACATTTGATTAAGCAAGTCAAAATTGATCTGATACATCAAATTGACCTCTCTTATCATTAACTCTGCATAGTTGTATACTCAATCTGCATCTATTGAATTATGCGAAGTCAAAGGTTTTCTTCCTTTCCCTTAAAATGTAAAGCTCCACGAGGCAGGCTATTTGAAATGGATGGTGTATTAGTGAAATGGATAGCAAGCACAAGCCATTGTTAGTGAGTCATAATATTGAGGATTATAGCAGAGAAAGCATTTCAAATAATCAGCTCTCTTCTGTAGGCACCGTTGACAATGTCCAGAATCTCAGTTGTGTTAGTTTACTGAACTTTTACTTTTAGTAATTTAGGAATATTACTCTTTTTCTTATGAATATCTTGAGGGTGGGGGGAATGCAAGTGTCACAAGAATTTGTAGCAGGTGTCTGTCTGCATCTCTTTGAACAAATTGGCCTTAAAGCATACTATCCGTGTGGTGATTCTGTATAGATTTGTTAAGCCTTCATCTTGTATGCAGGACAGAGAAAGAGATGAATCGTCGCAAGGATAAGCTTGCAAATTTAAAATCAAAAGCAGCTCAACTGGCCTCCACTTTGTATATGTCAAACTTTGCCAATAGAGTCAGCTTGCTCGGACCAGAAACAAAGGCAGTGGATGCTATGAGCAGAACCACAGGCTTTGATAATTATGGTGTTGTTGGTCTTCAAAGGCAAATTATGAAAGACAAGTTGTATACTCTGAAAACTTCTGCTATTGGCTTTTCTGTTTCTTTTGTATGTTATTTGTTGGCTTTACTATTAATGCAGAACAAGATGAGGGGCTTGAGGAATTAGAGGAGACTGTGATGAGCACCAAACATATAGCATTGGCAGTTAATGAGGAGCTCGACTTGCAAAAAAGACTCATTGTATGAGTTATATTTTACTGGTTCCTATTGAACTACCTCTACAGCCTACTTTCCCTTGAAATACTGCTTTCCTACTATTGGAGTAGGATATTGACTTTATCGTGCTTTCATTGTCTGACTCAATGCAGGACACTCTGGACGAACATGTTGATGTCACTGACTCAAGGCTTCAGGTGACAAATTTTGTTATTTTTATAACAACTCATGCAAACCTGATATTGTTAGTTGTTAATGTTGGTACTAATTTTTTCTGGGATTGCACTTCATAACTTCAATAAGAGTCTAGAGTGGTATATGGGTTAATGGAACCACTAGCTTTTGCTCAAACCCTGTATATGATAAAAACATCCACTAAGAGCCCGTTTAGATTAGCTGAAAAAAGTGACTTTTAAAAAGCTGTTCAAAAACACTTTTTAAAGTGTTGAAACTTATTTTAAAAATAAGCAGTTACGTGTTTGGATAGGAGTGCTTAATCTGAAAGAAAGTTATTAATGTGTTTGGTATCAAAGTGTTGTTAAGCACTTTTTTTTAATCAAAATGTCTGAAATACCCTTAAACTATTACATATTATAAAATGTTAATTATTACACTAAATTTTTTTTCTAAATTAGATTAAATTAGAATTAATTTATTTTAATTGATCTTCAATATAAATTGATTATATAAGTTAATTTATATGTCTAAGTTATTTTAATATTTAAAATATATAATTTTAATAAAATACATGACATATTTGAGTTTTTAAAATTATATTTATAGTAAGTAATGGCTATATTTCTTCTTTATCATAAATAATTTATAAAAAGAATAAAATAAGGAGAAAATAATTTAGAAGGAAAAAAAAAGAAAGAGAGAGTAAGAAAAAGAAGAAAAAATGGAAGAAAAGAAAAAACAGGAAGAAGGAAAAAAAGGAAGAAAGAAAGAGCAAGGGAAAAAAAAGGAAAGAGCCAAATTTTTAAAAAAAATGAAAGAAAAAAATAAAATAGAAAATAGGAGCAAAATTATATAGAAAATATAAGCAAACTTTAGGGACCTACATTTGTTGGTCAAACATAAACAATTTTTAAGCTAAAAAGAAAAAAGTTGGGGGGACCAACTTCTAACTTTTGACTTATTTTAAGTTATTTTTAACTTATTTTAAACTACCTTAAGATTTGCCAAACACTTCCAAAAGCTAAAAAGAGTTTAAAAGCTGGTTTGACCAGCTTTTAAGCTAATCCAAACACCCCCCTAAATATCTATAAGTATTTGACTATAAAAGGGTGTTTGGATGGGCTTAGAGACCATACGGATTAGCTGAGAAAAATAGCTTTTAAAAGATACTTTAGAAACACTTTTTTAAAGTGCTGAAACTTATTTTAAAAATAAGCAGTTACGTGTTTGGATAAAAGTGCTGCAACTAATGCAAGTTGCGGAGATGAGAATGTTGAGATGGATGTGTGGACATACCAGGAATGATAAGTTTAGGAATGATACAATTCGGGAGAAGTTAGGGGTGACTTCCATGGCAGACAAGATGACGGAAGCGAGACTGCGATGGTTTGGGCATGTGCAGAGAAGAAGTGTCGACGCTCCTGTTAGGAGGTGCGAAAGGTTGGATTTAAGAGTTACACGGAGAGATAGAGGCAGATCGAGAAAAATACTAGGGGGAGGTGATTAGACAGGATATGGTGCAACTCCATATCACCGAGGACATGACCTTAGATAGAAAGGAATTGAGGTCGCAGGCGGAAGGCTAATAGGCTGGTAGGTTGATGTCTAGCCTTGTGGTTTATTAGGATGATGTCTAGCCCTGGGCGCGCACCCTCACCGCCTCACTAATTTTTGTGAAATTTATTTTCCGATCCGGTTGCTCTAAAATTGGGTTTAGACCATTTTCCCACTCAATTTCTTGAGTTGATCGCAAATTCGGTCTCGGATTTGCAAACAGAGCATGGGAAGACGCATTACGCGCATGGTTCCTTTCTAGGGGTATTTTGGTAATTTCACCAGGCATCACAATAACCATTCTCAGTACCATCCATTCAATTCCAAACATATTCCAAGCCATGCACCATATGTATGGAATCAGGTAATGAGACCAAGCAGGGTGATTATGCTCTTAATTGGACGTTTGGTAGAGTACAACAACATACCCAGTGAAATACCACAAGTGGGGTCATAGAGATAGAGAGTCTTTTCCCGAAAGACCCTTATCTCAAAAATATCATCCCCAAAAGCATTAAGTACTAGGTATGAAACAATAACTAGAGTGGACAACAAACAATAATTTATAAAGATAATAAAAGTAACAAAATAAATGACGAACAATAATAACACAATATATAATGGCATGACTACCTCTACTAACCTAGTATATCACAAGGCCAAACATCAACCTACCCCTACTATCCATCTAACTTTCTACCCTAATACGCGACCCCTACTCCTTTCTATCTAAGGTCATGTCCTCGATGATACAAAGCTGTGTCATATCTTGTCTAATCACCTTTCCCTAATACTTTTTCGGTCTACCTCTACTCCTCCGCGTAACCCCTAAATCCAACCCCTCGCTCCTCTTAAGAGGAGCGTTAGCACTTTTTCTCTCCACATGCCCAAACCATCGCAGTCTCGCTTCTCTCATTTTCTCTGCCACAGAGACACCTCAAAATTCCCCTAAATGATCTCATTCCTAATCTTATCCCCCCTGTATGTCCACACATTCATCTCAACATCCTCATATCTGCGACCTGCATCTTTTGAACATGTGAGTTTTTGATTGGCCAGCACTCCATTCCATATAGCAAAGACGGTCTATGTACTACTAGTACTTTGTTTGGTATTAGTTAGACACACGATTGGGTATTATGGTATGTATAAATAATACATGAAAATCCATGGTATTAGTAATGCAAAGGGTTTTAATGGATGCATTAGCATGATTGCCTTTCAAAACCTTTTACACATCCTTTTCACCATATTTGTGCAGGGTATTTTTGTAAACAAATATTTTTTTTAGCAATAATGTAATACATTTTATTCTTCATATACCAAACGAAACATTGTAGAAGAAATAATCTCAGCATTACCAATATACCTTATTCAACACTATTCTTATACATTCGATCAAATGCCTCCTAAGGGTTAATTGAACCTTCATTTATAGACCTTAGTGCTGTACATTAACCAGAGAAAAAGGGGAAAAGAGTATGTGACAGTTTTCTAGAGTACACACATGGATGAGGAAGGACAAACTTGCTATGTTTACTAAACAGTGTTTGCACCATGGATTCTCATAAACTTATGTTGCAGTTTGTAGAATTTTGGAGCTTATGTCTGTCCACTGTGGAATAAACTACTTCTATGCATGATCTATTTCTTTTATGACGTGCAAATGTAGCTATATATTCTCAAGAAAATGTGCATGATTGATTTTTGTTTTTTGTATTTTTTTTTGGGGTGGGGGGTGGGGTGGAGGGAGGGGGGCGGGGCAACCAGC
>JAOTQR010000011.1:5404509-5415887 GCA_025774065.1 Solanum ossicruentum
ATCCACAATCTTATCGAGAAGCTTTGAATCTGCCCCATTGGATATTAAAGCATGTTCTCTAGGATCTTTAGGTGAAAAAGAAATGAAAAGAGAACGTCCTCTTATTCTCCACCAAGGGTGTGGCCTAGTGGTCAATGAAGTGGCTAAGAGCAATGAGGTCTAGGTTCAAATCTTAGTAGAGGCAAAAAATACCATGTGATCTTTTCATCTATCCTAACCTTGATGGACAAATTTATCTAGTACCTGATGTTAGTGGGAGGTGGTAGGTTCCTGTGAAATTAGTCAAGGTGCGCAAAAGCTGGCCAGGCACCATGGTCATAAAAAAAAGTCCTGTGATTCTGAGACTTGTGAACTTGCAATTTGAGGGACAAAATACTGTTTGTGATGAGAATGGTAAGTTTTTGTATAAATGAAGCACCTGAGGGACAAAATATCAAACATAATATTCGTATTCCAATTCTGGGCTGTTAGGAGAATAAAGAGTTTGACCTGGAAAATTTTGGGTGTCCTGCTGCTGCTTGTACCTCGTGAACTTGCACTAAAAGTTTATCTTTATATTTCTTTCAAGTTTGCTTGGCCTTCTATACTCCCTTAATTGCTAGAGTGTGTATTTGGTGGATGGGAGACTGTAAGAGATCTCAATGCATGTTAACAGAGCAGTTATATACTTACGTATCTTCGTTAGGGATGGCAACTGGGGTGGGGCGGTTGCAGGACTAACCCCGCATAAACCCACAAAGTTTGAATCCGCCCTGCATAGCAATTTTTTTTATTTTCAACCCGCTTTGCCCCGCCTCCGCCCCGCCCCGCCCTTTCTGTTTTTTCTTTTTAACTAAGATATTTTAAAAAATTATAATACCTAAACTGTAAACTTATACTTTGACCTTAACAAATACTACCAAATTTATTTTTTTCATAAAATGGAACCAAAATAAGTGTATTAATAAATATTACATTTCTCTTAATCTATAACATAACTATACGAGTTGGTGAAATGAAAAAGAAAGAAAAAAACAAATAAAAAAAGAAGAGACCAAGATAAAACAGTTTCGTCAAAACAGAAATCTAAAAAAATATTCTTCAACAATTGGACAAAAAATATTCGTATACAGATTAAAATCAGTTGAAAATTAAAGAAAAATGATTAATATATATACTACTAATATAATAAATATGCTGTACTACCTATGTGTTTTAAGATTAGAAAAAAAGTTAATGCTAAATTATGAGGAGTAAATTAAAAATATCAGCTATGTTTATCATTTTACAAGTACAATTAGTTAGTTTTTTTTTCATATAATTGATAATATATGTAATCAACATATATACTTATGGTAGACGTGGTGTTAATGAATTTATTTATAAAGAATTGAATTTATTAAGTTTAAAGCTATTACTTTGTTTAAACCCGCCGCCCCACTCCACATCAGGTTCTAAAATGATTATTTCAACCTGTCCTGCATAGCCTATAATCCGCCGTGCCCCGCCTCGCATCCATCGCACCCCATTACCATCCCTAATCTTGGTGATATGTCTGAGATTTTTCTGCTTTCTGCCTCTATACATCCTTGTGCTAGTTACAGCATATTGATAGAGCGATGCAGTTCTTTCCTTTATCTTCTTTCTGTAAATGGGGTGGAGAAACGGTAAACAGTAAATGCAAAAAAAGTAGTACATCAAGTGTGCGTCGGGAGAATTTGAACTTGAAATCTTCCCTCTGCTTCATCCATTGCTTGGTGTGATTTGATATGTTCGATGATCTTGAATTTTTGATTGAATGTGTTTACTTGAGATGGATTTAAGCTTCAAAATGGCTGAAGGGGAGTGATTGAAATATGAATTCATGAATTTAATATTACTTACAAGTGGGATTAAAGAAACAAGAATATATGTTATAAGTAAAAAAGCAATTAGTTGGTGCGGGAAGGAAAAATAGATTAGTTATAAATAGAAGTTACCGAGTTTAACCTCTCTGTAAACAAATACTAGGTGAGTTGGAAATCGAGAATATAGGTTTCTCCTCGAGGCTTTTATGTTTTTTTTTTTGGTGTGTGTATGATGATATACAAATAAAAGATAAAAAAACTCTAAGGCAACCAACAGTATATCTAACCCCAAACATGGTATTCTTGAAGCTAATCCGTGATGGAATGGTATAGCCTTGAAATACTACACCAAAATCGATATGAATGAAAGATGTCTCTGGATTCTGGAACTTGTTTTGGGGTAAGGATAGTGATGTGTTGTAGTTGTATCAGAGAAATGTCATGCACAGGAGTGGTACCTAGAGCTTGCAGAGTTGTACACAAGGGGTTATTATGAGTTAGTTACTATGGTTCGGGGGTTACACTTCCGCCCCTTTTATTTGTAAATAGAACTTATCTTATTTATGCATTTGGCATTATGACATTTTCCAGTTAGTGCTTTTAGTCCCACAGCTTATTCATGTTTTGTGGAGTGATGCAGGGATCATCAACTTTTCATTTGGAAAAATGAAAAGAGAACTAGCTAGTTTTATCTTCTTAGCTTGTTAAATTCTTCATCTGTTTGAATCCACATTTGATGAGCTTAGGGTATCAGGTGGTTGAGGTTTCGTGGAAGGAGAATTTGATGAGCTTAGAGTATCAGGTGATACTGTGCTTTCTATGGTTCCTTTGCTGTTATCAGCTAGCTTTGCTCCTTGAAGGTCGGCTAGAAGAATATTCTGGAAGGACTGTGTGAAGCCAGTTGCAATTATATAGCATGGTTCTCTCCATCATAATGCTTATCCCCAAGAGCACCAAATATGATGTTGGCGGATGGATGAGCCAAACTTGTGACAACCTGTGAGGTACGTATTTTGCATAGCAAATCACTGTACAAATACGTCCTGGTAAATGAAGGATAAAACTTTTGTTTCAAGAACTTGTTGAAGGTTTGGAAAAATGAAACATATGAAAGTAGTTCAGTTCAGTGCATCTGGGATACCATATTGACCTCCTGCAAAGTTATATCTTTCCCTAGTGGTATATACAATCCGAGTTGCAGGTTGAATTGAAGATCCAATTAGAGAAGCCATAGTTGCTTATCAGCGGCTTCTTCAGCATCATAGCCGTTCCAGAATTTTTCATGATTGCCTCTACATCAGCAAAATCCACATTTAAAAGCATAAAGATGTTGAACAAGTTGACGAAAAACACTAGCCTCAAACTGTAACGGCAAACAAAATGCATCCCTTTAGCTACAACAATATAAGATTTCAAGTTATCATATAGATTAAGTAATGTTTTGATTATAATGTTTAGCTTTATAAAGAAACTGCACTGTACGAGAGCTTCTGGAGAATAAATTTTTGTACAGAGAGTCTGCCCATTGCTCTCTCCAAATCTTTTTAACTATGTTAACATACTTCAGAGGATACAATATCCTAGTGTATGTCACACATGTCATAATTGTACAAAATCACATCATTAATTCAAAATTAAATTTTATGATTTTTGAAATTTTACAGGATCTCTAGCACTTACAGACAACAAATAAAAATCCTATATATATTCATAGAACAAGCAAATTCAGTTTATTTATTTTATTTATATATACACACCTATATAAAGGATTTCAGTTTAGGCGTATGAGTGTTGTTGCATCCCTTCACTCTTTAAAAGATTCACAGGACTTGTATGCCAAAGTTTACAGCTAGCGACCATATTAAAGAAATAATGCTTTCGTCATCTCCAAATTTTTGGCTCAACTTTTTTTTTTTTACTAATTTATCATGCATAAATAAAAAATTTAAGATAAAATACATGAAAACATGTGTTATACGTTCATTAAATTATTATTATTACAAAAATCTAGTGTGGATAAATTTTACACTCCAAACATATTCTACCAACCAAGACAAATTATGCTGAACGGTAGTCTTGGAACAAGGATCAAGAAAAGAGGAGGGAAAATTATATATATCAATATGGGTTATGGTATAATGGTGGTATTGCTTATTTTTAATCAGTGGTCTCATATTTGGGTAAAATTCGGTTGGGAGCGTCACTTCCAAATGAACTTTATAATGCGAGATTTGAATTTGGTCAGAGCTATAATATTAGCTTCGAACTTCATGAAAATTTTAAAACATAGAAAGAAAAGTTATACATACTTAATTAGTATAATAGTTCCTTAGTCCCGTATGACTGTCGGTCTATCTCATATTCACAAAAGAAGGAACTTGTTTAATGCCAAACCAGAAGTGTAATTAAGTAGGTGGCTGTTCGTAGAATAGTCTTCTCTGTAAGTGCTCAATCAGGCAGGGCTATACCATTACACTCATGAGCAGAATCTTAGTTTGAGCCTACCTTGCACATCTTAATCTACATGGAGCCAACAGCTGGAGGGGACAATGTCAAACCCTCAATTTTACGATAAAGCACTCTCCCAAGGCATGAAATGTCACATTTTTTTATCAGAATATTCACAATAATGTCTTTGTTAAATTCTCCACTCGAAATAAGGGAAAGATCAATTCAATTCTGAATTAACTGTGTAAATAACTAACAGTCAAAAGTCACAACTAACCATACATATTTCTGTGAAGCCGCAAGCTTTCATTTAATTAGATTGCTTAATCGGGTTTATAGTTACTCCTCAGTACATCTTAATTTGAAGTTTCCATGCCTCTTCAAGAATGATTAAATATTTTATCATATTACTCATATCGATTCATGTTTAATCTTAGACTTCTAGAAATGATTTAGAAAAATGAGTAATATAAAGTATGAAATAATTTATTTTTTTATATGATAAAACAAATAAAAATGGATAGAGGGAGTAATTAGGGCTATGAGGGATAAGAAAAAACTAATTTCAAGATTAATTTTAGAATTAGTTTATGATCTCATACTTGATTGTGATAAATACTGAAATAACTTGTTCCAAAATTAGTTATTTCAAAATTACAATGTTATTTTTATCCATATTTTAAATAAAATCACAACTATTCAAATAACCAATCGTTAGAGGTCGTTTGGTTACTGGTTAGAATTATGTAGGATTTAGTTGTACAAGTATTAGTTATACATAGTTTAGTTAGGTAGAGTTCAAAAGAAATTAGTAAGTCAATTCTTATTTTTTAATTATCAAATATTTAGTGAGCGATTATTATACTCGTTATAATAACAGAAAAAAGTCAAATATGCTCACACACTATTAGAAATAATTTAAATATATCCATAGTTATACTTTTAATTTTAATATACCTTTTTCGTTATGTTTTTGATACAAATATAGTAGTCTCATTATATGTTAGAACAAATTAACCCTTAATTTTAACGAAGGAAAATGTGGAGAGCGCAAAATTAAATAACTCATTTTCAATTTTAAATGTACACTGTATCTTTATTTTTTTACCATGAAAAATTATTTATTTTATTAAAATAAAAAATATTAAATATTCTACTTATTTAAAAAAAATCATAAAAAAGGATCAACATCTATACAAAATGGTATTTTAATTTATTTTAGTTCGAAATAACTTCAGGTACCAAATTTCAGATAGTTTTGATTAATTTTACCTATTTTAACTTCAGATATCAAAATTGCATTTTAATTTAAGAAATATTTTTTAATAAAAAAGAAAGGGATCAATAAAAAATGTTACAGTTATATATGTATTAACTATGTAAGTATTAGTCATATAGAAATTAAAATATATAAATTATTACTTGTTGAGTATTTAATTTATTGTAAATTAATATATGCTATCAACAAATAAATAAGTAAACACATATATTATATAATTTAAATTAGTTGGTGATTCAACTAATTGAAGGTGAAACTACTTTCAACCCTTTTAAAAAAAGTAAATAAATTGTATAATTTTTTTCTTTTAAAAAGACACATAATAAAATATTATTTGAAAAAATAAGAAAGCTAACTTTTATTGAGATGTCGATGCCATAACAATTCCTAGTTAACATTGTTCAATATTGATCTACATCTAATATAAATATTTTCCTGTTGGATGCATATTTATATTAAATCACAAAAAGAAAAATTTTGAAAGTAAATTGATAGGGTAAATATATAATTTTATTATTTTAATACATATATAATTAACACCCACATAACTTATTCCATTTCCATATAAAATTATACATAGATTTTCTCATAAATTGTGTGAATTTTAATTATGTAAAATTAGTAACACAAAATCAAACACCATGCAAGATTAAGACATTAATAACTTTTATCTATCATAATTCATACGAAGCGTACCAATCAACCATTATACAAAATTAATATACACATAATTTTAATTCTATTTACGAATGAAATAAAATATAAACTTAAAACATGCTAGTCAGAAGTAACCACAACAAATTCCAAACCCCCCAAAAAAACACACAACAAATTCCAAACCCCCCAAAAAAACACACAACAAATTCATGTGACAAGTTAAATTAAGTGGGGCCACGTGACAGCTTCCAATAGTAGAACATCATTTAATTAGAATGCTTAATCGTGGTTATAGTTTCTAAATATGATTAAACAACGCCAGCACGAAAAAACTAACTTCTTTTGTAACCTTTCTAAAACTCTACAATTCAAAATTATTTAAATTGCTAAAACCCCACCTCCTTCCTCCACCTCCTTCCTCCTTCCGTCGAAGCCAAGATACTTTTCCCGGCAATTCTCGCCGGGAATGTGGAATCTCCGGTGTCTGTCGTGCTTATTTGTGCTCCTCAGCTGCTTCTCTGTTGCTGCTCAAGGATTTAATAATGCAACCACTAAATGGCTCACACTAAACGGTAACTTCTTTTCGTTGCTAAGTACTTTCCAGTTAGCTTGCTTTGTCAACTTTGAGTCAGTTGAGCAATTTTCGGAGAGTGTAAAAGTTTGGATTTTATTCAGGAAATTGAGAATTTTTTAAGTTAACATCACCAGGTTCGCTTTAATAAGTTTACCTTTCCGTATTCTCTACAATGTTGTATACTTCTTAGTTTAACTTGACACGAAATTTAAGTAAGAAGTCTTTTGAAGCAGAATGTCTAAAATAAGTAAATGATGTTTCTATGACTATCTATATTTTATTAAGAATGGACCTTTTAAAGCTGAGTCATATAAATTGAGACAGACAACAACAACAACAACAACATAGTCATTGGAATCTCATAAGTGAGGTATGGGAGGGTAGAATGTACGCATACCTTACCACTACCTAGAGAGAGACTGTTTCCTGGTATAAATTGAGACAGAGAGGATAGTTATTGTAGTGTTTTTGTTTCTTGTTTGCAGGAGATGCACCATTAGTTATAGCCCGTGGTGGATTTTCTGGATTGTTTCCTGATTCAAGCTACGATGCATATATTATGGCAACGGAAACTAGCTCGCCCAATGTCATTATTTGGTGTGATGTGCAACTCACCAAAGATGGGGTCGGTATCTGTTTTCCTGACCTCAAGCTCAACAATGCTTCTGACATTGATGTTTACTTCAAAAATAACATGAGTACATACTTAGTGAATGGAGTTTCAACACAAGGATGGTTCTCTATAGATTTCAATTACAAAGATCTCGAGCCTGTCAGCTGTAAGTCCAATATCATGTTGTAAATGCAAGATTTTGGAATCAATGTCCAAGAATAGCAATTTTTCTGCAATATTCCTTCCTATGGTTTATAGTATAAACTATTATTTGCAGGGGCTTTGACTCATTTAGTGTCTTAAAGGGTGATTAGATTCTTCTTTCTTTCCTTTTTCTGCTCTAAATAATAAAGGGTTCTGCCATGCTAGATCCATTTGCATATTTATTTGCACGCCCTTGGTAGTTTGCAACTCAAGGATGAAGTGCAAAAGAAAGAACCTGTTGAATCTAGGTTTATTAGAGCTGAACATGGCGACTTCTTTATAAGTTGACACTTTTGGTGAAGTGTGAACTGTCATATTTATACTTGAAAACATTATGCTAGAATTGATAGTCCAGTTGAAATAAATAAAACCTTTGTTTCCATAAATAATTTGAAATTCACTTTTGATTCTTAACATGAATATTATGTTTAAATATAGGACTACCAGTAATGTTTCTGATAACTCGGCTTTTTAGACAAGTACCTGCTATAAAATGTTAAAGTTGGTATGTAAAATTATGTTGGTCGTTCAATCTAGAGAATCATAGCATTGTTAGGGATGATGAACCTATTACTTTGCTTGGAGCAGTTATGTACGGTGACTGAAGTTTCTTCAGACTAAATATTACTTTTATTTTCTTGGACAGTGAAGCAAGGAGTTTATTCACGAACTGAAAGATTTGATGGGACAAAGCAGAGCATTCTTACTGTCCAGGATGTGGTAAACCAAGTCAAACCTCCGGGATTATGGTTGAACATCCAGGTACTTATGTGTGAAATCGTTTCCACTTGTAAAGATAGTTGTTTGGTTTTTATTTATTTCAGTTTCTTTTCATTTAAGGTTATCAATTAATATGTTGTTACAACATACTCCCTCAGTCTCAAAATAATTGAATTTGTGAAGTAAATATTAAAAAAAACATTCAAAGACAAAATTTATACAATACTTTTCAGTATTGCCCTTTGTAAAATCATAAATACGTAGTATAATTTATATCCTAGAAAATATAAAAGTTCATTAAATGAAAGGGCAAATATGAAAAAAGTTTAAAATATTTACTTTGAACTTTGAACAATTCAAATATTTTGAACTTGAAAAATGCCTCAAAAATTCAAGTAATATGAGACAGAGGGAGTATTACTGTATATCATTGGATCTTGCTAAAATGTTACTTGAGTTTGTGTCGGCACGGCTTGTATTGATCATTTGTTTTGGAAATCCTTTTTGCAGCATGACACCTTCTTCAGCCAGCATAGCCTGAGTATGAGAAGTTATATTATATCCCTATCCAGGGGTGTTCTCATCAACTATATTTCATCGCCTGAGGTGAATTTCCTCAGAAGTATCGTGGCACGATTCAATCCACGAGTTACAAATCTTGTTTTCCGGTTTCTTGGACTGGATGATGTTGAGCCTTCAACAAATCAAACATATGGTTCTTTGTTGAAGAACCTCACATTTATTAAAACCTTTGCTTCTGGAATTCTTGTTCCAAAATCTTATATCTGGCCAGTGGACAGCTCGCTCTACTTACAACCATATACGTCGCTTGTCTTAGATGCTCATAGAGAAGGTCTTCAGATTTTTGCATCGGAATTTGCAAATGATGTACCTTTTGCGTACAATTACAGCTATGATCCCACATCTGAGTATTTGTCCTTCATTGACAATGGCAACTTCTCTGTGGATGGAGTACTGTCTGATTTCCCAGTAACTCCATCAGCGACAATAGGTAACGATACTACAATTGATGAATAACAGAATCTCCGTGCTCGTATTGTTGCTTCCATAATTTTAGTTGCTCATTCTATTAAATTACTCGACTGTGAATTTTCAATTTTTCAATTACTCGACTGATGACTTGTTGAAGATTTTGTGCAGTCTCAGAATTTCATGCATTGTCAACAATTATTTCCTGTTTTTGAATGACATATTGTGCTCTCGCTGCAAAGGAAATCTTGGCAACTCCAAAGTTTGTGAAGGCTGAAAGTTTGCTGGTTCACAAGGCCTGAGTAGTTAGTCGAACTGCAATCGGGGTGTTTTGGACTTTGAAAATGTATAGGCTAATCATAGAAGAACAGAAGTATAAATGTTTCTGCAGACACGTAAGATATGTTGAGTCAAATTTATAAGAGTGAGTGGACACTACTATAAAGTCCAATAACTGCTTTTGAGGTTATATTCTTGTCTTTACCTTAAATTGAGTATAAAAGCTGACATGAAGGAGAAACAATAGTTTTCTTTGAGATAAATGATCACTGATAGTGATCAAATAGCAAACCTTGAACACACTAGATTTGTAAATTTGGTTGATGGGTCAAGGTGATCACACTTGCCTCAATAATAGCTTAGATTTGGGTATCTGACAGGACCCTTTTTGCATTTTATAGTCATGGATATTTTCAGTTGGTCATGAAATTCAGTGCTATTTCTATTTCTACCATGATACTCTTCATCATTCTTATTCTTCTTGTTATATTGCAGATTGCTTTAGTCATTTGGATAAGAATGATAAACCTCGAGGTAAGATTCATATGCTCTTGTTTTTGTTAGACTAGTGAATGTTGTTCTTGATGGATTTCATACCCAAAATATGCAAATCCAAACCATTATCCTGCAAAACTTTTGAGCTAGTACTATACAATAACAACAGCAACAACAAACCTACTAAACTCGCACAAAGTGGGGTCTGAGGAGGGTAGAGTGTATGCAGACCTTACGACTACCTCTCTGAGGTAGAGATGCTGTTTCTTAAAGACTAGTACTATGCTCAAGGTTAAATGGACTGGAAAAGATTTGCTTTGTGAAATTTTGAGTTCGAGATCAGATCTCTTATCTAATTAAATGAGCTTATCTAGTTGGAGCTTCGTTTCAAATTACTATCCTAGAGAGACTCCTGTATGAAAGAGTAAACAAAGTATTTGAGAATTATATTGTCTTGGAGATACTACAGTTTTTTAGGAGAAAATAATTTGATTGATTCATTTGAAGTTAAGCTAACACTTCTAGAGCTTTGTGCAACAGCGTGATCATGCTCATATCTTGAGTTGGACTAAGTTCTTCTTTACAAAATGTTATATATCTCACTCTTTCCCCATTTCCTGTTGGCCTACAGAAGAGCTTCTGATTATCACATCTGAAGGAGCAAGTGGTGACTACCCTGGTTGTACTGATTTGGCATATACAAAAGCTGCTTCAGATGGAGCAGATGTTCTCGACTGTCCTGTTCAAATGACAAAGGATGGAATACCCTTCTGCCTGGGTTCTATTGATTTGATGGATAAGACTACTGTTTCTCGATCAACATTCACCAATATTGCCAATAATGTCCCAGAGCTTAACATAACTAATGGAATAGTCACCTTTAACCTTACTTGGGATGAGATTAAGAGCCTGAAACGTAAGTTTAACCTACTTGTGAATTGTCATCTTTGTTGCTTGCATGTGAATGATGTAGATAATATTTTCGGATACTGGTCAGTTAATTAACTTTGTGACAAGGCTATTCCTTTCTCTTTACATTAATAAGGTTAACTTCTAGCTTTGCATGAATGTTAACCATCAAATTTTTTTTATATTGTCTCGTACAACAACAATAAACTCAATCCTAAACAAGTTAGGCTGGCAATATGATTCCTTACTTACCATGTATCTCCATTTAAATCCATCTTAGGCCAACACATTATACATCTGTACTGAAATTCTCGCCCCCCCCCCCCCCCCCCCCCCCCCCCCCCCCCCCCCCCCCCCCCACTCACTACCCTCCAACCACCACCT
>JAOTQR010000011.1:5415897-5431899 GCA_025774065.1 Solanum ossicruentum
ATATATTTTCCTTCTCACCCTTTACCTCCCTTTAAACCCCCCTTAGCCCCCCAACCTTTCCACTTTTACTGAACTTTCCCCCCCCCCCCCCCCCCCCCCAAAACCCCTAACTCACACACAATTATATGCAAAGGTCTCAGAATGAATATGATTTGTAGATATTAATGCTTTACTTAACATGCTCTAATTTCTTGTAGCTGAAATAACAAACCCATGGTTAGAGTATAGATTGTACCGAAATCCAAAAGCCAGAAATGAGGGAAACTTTGTGTCGTTGGTGGATTTCTTGACATATGCAAAAAATGCCACAACTGTATCTGGTATCATGATCAGCATGGAGGTGAGTTTATTTATTGCCAGTTCTGTTCTCATTGTTAATGCCAAATGTTCAGTCCATATTACATCTAAATGCAAATATCCGTTCTGCAGAAGCTTAATTTAACATGACTTAAATTTTGGGAGTTCATAAAAGGGCATTAATATTCCGTGAAAGCAAAGAAAATCTTGTGAAATATGGATGTAATGATTTTTAACTTAAGTTATTGACATGTTGGGTTTTCCCTTAATAGAGTAAATTCTTTTTGCGTTTATGTTTTGTGTTTTGCACTCAATTGGCTTTAAGGGCTTGAAAACTAATGCCTTGAGATGCAAATTTCCAAAATGAAACTGTGAAATTCAAAGAAGAAGAAGAAGAGATATTGGGAATTTTGGTTTATTCACTTATTCCCTCAAGTTGATGGGTTTAAAAAGCTGTTACAAATAATTTAAATAAGGAAAAAAACTAATAACATATTACACAATCTCCTAACTTATTAGGGAATATTCTCATATCTATACTATCTAATTATACCATAATAACACTCCCCCTCAAGCTGGAGCGTATAAGTCATATGCTCCTAGTTTGCCACAAATATAGTCAATTCTAGCTCCTTGGGTGATTTTGTGAAAATATCCGCCAAATGATCTTTTGAGTTGACAAAACTCATGACGATGTATCCAGACTCAATATTTCCCGAATGAAGTGACAATCTATCTCAATGTGCTTCGTTCTTTCATGAAACACGGCATTAGTACTTGGTTGTTACAAATCAATGTCATTGGTTCAACTCCTCCTATCTTCAATTCTTGGAGAAGTTGTCTCAACCATATAAGTTCACATGTAGCTAGTGCTATAGCTCGATACTCTGCCTCGGCGCTTGATCTAGCTACGACAGTTTGCTTTTTGCTTTTCCAAGATACTAGGTTGCCTCCAATTAGAACACAAATATCCTGAAGTTGATTGCCTCTCAAAAGGAGATCCTGCCCAATCTGCATCAGAATATCCAACAATGTTGGTGTGTCCCCTATCTTCATACAATAAGCCTTGTCGTGGAGAGCCTTTGATATATCGCAGGATGCGAATCACTGCATTCCAGTGACTATCAGAAGGTGATTGCAAAAACTGGCTAACTAGACTAACAACAAATGAGATATCTAGTTGTGTGATTGTAAGATAGTTGAGTTTGCCAACAAGTCTCCGGTATCTGTTAGGATCTTTTAAAGGCTCCCCTTGTTTAGGAATAAGCTTAGCATTTGGATCCATAGGACTGTCCACGTGTTTGCAATCCAGCATATGGCATCTTCCAAAATGTCTAAGGCATATTTCCTTTGTGTAATAGCAATACCATGGCCAGACTGTGCCACTTCAATGCCTAGAAAGTATTTTAGCTTGCCCAAATCCTTCGTCTGAAAGTAACTTGAGAGGTGTTGTTTGAGTTGAACAATACCTTCATGATCATTTCCAGTGATAACAATACATCAACATAAACATTAAAAAGATATGTTTGCCATGAGATGAATGCCTGTAGAATATAGAATGATCAGCTTCGGTTCAAATCATTCCAAACTGTTGGACAACTCCTTGAAAACAACCAAACCATGCTCTGGGAGACTGCTTCAGACCATAAAGAGATCGAAGAAGTTTACAAACTACTCTAGACTCCCCCTGAGCAACAAACCCTGGTGGTTGCTCCATATATACCTCTTCAGCAAGTTCCCCATGGAGGAATGCATTTTTGATGTCCAACTGAAAAAAGGGCCAATGATTCATTGCTACCATAGAGATGAGGAGACGGACGGAAGCCATCTTGGCAACTAGTGAGAAAGTATCTCCATAATCAATACCGTGTATCCCTTAGCAACCTGTCTCGCTTTGAGACGATCAATAGCTCCGTACGAATCCACCTTAACTGTGAATACCCAACGACAGTCAACTGTGGTTTTGCCTTCAAGTAAAGGAACAAGCTTCCAAGTACCATTATCATGCAAAGCAGTCATCTCTTCAATCATAGCCTGACGCCAACCTGGATGAATCAGTGCTACCACAGTTTTGGGAACTTTGACTGTTGATAAGCTAGTAATGAAGGCATGATATGAAGGTGACAGACGATGATAACTTAAATTAGCATAAATGGGAGTTGTATTAGCAGTTGTTCTAGTACCTTTGCAAAGAGCAATGGGAAGATCATCTGATAAGTGCTCAACCGAAGTAGAGGGCAATATTGGAGCAGGTAACGAGTCACTAGGATTGCTTTGTGTATCTGTATGAAAGTTAGAAATACTAACTGGATTAGCAACTTCAGAAGGAAGTTGAGGTCGTCGTGAATAGACCTTAAGAGTCGGAGGTGGAGCTGGGGTTGGAATGGTTGGAATCGGAAGGACCGATAGATTTTCTGTATTAGGAGAAAAATATGGAGAAGTCTCGAAAAAAGCAACATCTGCAGAGACAAAGTACTTATTGGTAGAGGGATCAAAGCATTTGTAACCTTTTTGTAGATGAAAATACCCGAGAAAGATACATTTAAAAGCCTTGTGTTGAAGTTTATCTTTTCCAAGGGCAAGGTTATGGACAAAACAGGTGCAACCAAATACATGTAGAGGAAGAGGAAACAAATTTTGGTCTGGATAGAGGACTGAGTATGGACTCTGGTACTACAAAATAGATGAAGGCATACGATTGACTAAGTAACAAGCAGTAATTAGGGCATCACCCCAAAAACATAAAGTGACATGATTGTGAATGAGTAATGTTCGAGCTGTTTCAATTAGTTGTCTATTTTTTCGCTCAGCAACTCCATTTTTTTGAAGAGTGTGTGCATAAGAAGACAAGTGCAATATGCCCTGGGATGACATAAAAGAAGAGAGAGTAGAGAAGTATTCTCGGGCATTGTCACTGATTAGCTTTTTAATGAAACAACCAAATTGATTAAAATTTCAGCACAAAATTTCTGAAAGATAGAGATAACTCAGATCTATTTTTCATTAAAAATAACCATGTGCACCGAGAATAATCATCAACAAAAATCACAAAACAATGAAAGCCTAAGGAAGAACTGACACGACTTGGACCCTATATATCCGAATGAACAATATCAAACATAGCGGTGGCCCTATTATTAATGTGCTTTGGAAAAGAGGTACGAGTATGCTTCCCAAGCTGGCACGACTCATATTCTAACAAAGATGAACTAGATAAACTAGGGACCATCTTCTGCAATTTCAAGAGACTTGAATGACCCAATTGACTATGAAGCAAGTCAGAAGAAACAACGGAAGTGAAAGCAACATGTGGTGTTGGGATAGAGAGCAGGTACAATCCTTGTGACTCATACCCTTTTCCAATCATTTGTCCTGTACTCCAGTCCTGCACAAGAACAGAATCATCAAGGAAGGTTATAGAACATTTCAGGTTTTTTGTTAATTTGCTAACGGAAATAAGATTATATTGACATTCAGGTGCAAAAAGGACTGATTTTAAAGGTATGGAAGGCAAAGGGTGAGCTGTGCCTATTCCTTTTACAACAGTCTTTGATCCATCAGCCAAAGTAACAATAGAGAGGGTAGAAGGGATAGAAAGAGTAGAGAGAGTATTTTTGTTACCAGAATTAAGAATCCATTGTTCCTGAGGTGAAGATTGTGTGATACAAGCAAAAGAGTTACCAGGTTTTACTACGCAAGCAACTGATGAGGTTGATGCTTGTTGCCTTGATATTTGGTACTGAAGGTAATCATTATAGTCTGCTCCAAGTGATAGATTGAGATGAGCTATCCCTGACATCCGGTGTAGGCAAAATACCATCTCCATTATGCGCCATATTTGCTGTGTGTCGAGGACGATCATCATTGCGTAGGGGCTTACCATGAAGCAATCGACATTCTTCTTTTACATGTCCTCTTTTATTACAATGAGTGCAATGAAACAGGAGATGCCGACATTCCTCTCTTACATGTCCTCCCTTATTACAGTGAGTGCAATGTTTAGTGTTCCTCCATTTTCCTTTTCTGTATCCACTTTGGAAATTGTTAAGTTGGACAGCCATGATAGATGCATCATAGGAATTTACCTCTTGTGGTGCAGATGTGATGCATAGTAATCTTGCAAATACTTCTTCCAAGGTAGGAACAGATGGGCTAGAAAGGATTTGGTCACAAACTGAAGTTAGGTCTGCTCGCAACCCAATCAAAGTCAAGACCATAAAGAACCTGTCTCTTTGTGTCTTCTGATCATCCAATTTGTCAGTAGAAGGCATAAGAGAATCAAATTTATCCTTTAAAGATTCTACCTGACCCAAATAATTTGTCATGTCTTGTTGTTTCTGTTGTAAATGAACAATATCTGACACAACTTTGTAGATGAGTTGTATATCATCTACAAAGTTTGTATACAAAGTTTTGGCTTTATTCACACTTTGTAACAAGTCTTACAAGACTGAAATAAATTTAACAACTTAGGATGAAGTGAATTCCACAAAAGACTACACAATTGTGCATCAACTTTAACCCAAGTAGGTCTATCAGTTAGTCCAATATTACTACTGTTTCTGAGCAAGTGATCTTCAAATCCTTGACCTATAAGCCACAATTCTACATAGGCTACCCAAGAGGTGTAATTACCACTACCATCTAACTTTACTGTTGTAATTGCAAGTGATGGTGTAGAGGAAACAATTGACTTAATAATCTGACTTGTAGTAGTCTGATTATCAGTTTGGTTATTTGTCATTTTTTTTTGGGTCAGAAAAAAAAAGAAAGATTCAAATAGAGGGCAAAAACACCCAATGGCTCTGATACCATATGAAATTCAAAGAAGAAGAAGAAGAGATATTGGGAATTTTGGTTTATTCACTTATTCCCTCAAGTTTATGGGTTTAAATAGCTGTTACAAATAATGTAAATAAGAAAAGAAACTAATAAAATATTACGCAATCTCCTAACTTATTAGGGAATATTCTCATATCTACACTATCTAATTATACCATAATTAACAGAAACGATAAGTTATTTCTATTAAGTTATGAATAAAGCCATCTTGTGGGATTTAGGGTATGTTGTTGTTAAGAATAAAGCCGTGCCTCGAAGATGCTTTACTTGTTACTACTGATCTTCAGTTTCCGATTTTAAATCATGTTTATGTCCAATAACCAATAAGGTTGTACTTGTAAAATATTTGTCAAAATAAATGACATTCAGCCAGAAGGAATCAACAAAATTCCATACCTATTCATTTTTTAACTGTCAATGTGCTCGGAACTTGTGCAGAATGCAGCTTACCTGGCAAATCAAGGATTTGGTGTAACTGCTGCTGTTCTTGAAGCCTTAAGGAATGCTGGTTATAATAATCAGACAGCAAAGAAAGTTATGATCCAATCAAAAGACAGTTCAGTTCTGAAAGAATTTAAGAAAACTGGCTATGAACTTGTTTATAGGGTTGCTGGTAATATTAGTGATATTGAGAGCTCAACTATATCTGAGATCAAGAGCTTTGCTAGTTCTGTAATTTTAACCAAGGAATCCATTTTTCCAAGTGAGAGTCAATTTCTCGTTGGTAAAACAAATGTGGTGCAGAAACTGCACTCATCAAATCTCTCAGTATATGTTCAACAATTTAGTAATGAGTTTGTGTCTCAAGCATGGGATTTTTTCTCAGATTCATCTGTTGAGATAAACAATTATTTTGTTGGAGTTGGAATTGGTGGCCTTATAACAGATTTCCCTCGCACAGCTGCTAGATACAGAAGTAAGTAATTCCTGTACTTCCATTGCGTTCCACCCCCAGCTTCTCTTTATTTTTTACTCATTTTTTTGTGCATTATCTGAAATTCATGCACATGCATCATGTTATTACTGAATAAAAATTTCCCTTCTACCTGCGAAAATTAGCTGCAATCTGCCATGGTCTCTCGTGTTTTGTGGTGCTTTTTCTTGGTCTCACTGCTTTAAATTTATAATAGGAAACACCATTTAGAAGCTTGTGTATCAAAATAAAACTATTACTGATTTGGGCATGTAGGGATTATATTTGGAAATAGCACTGATTTGGGCTAGCATGAATTCTATTTTGGACAATTGTACTGATTGACAAAGGTTCCCAGAAAACAGCCTCTTTACCTCTATGAAGTAGTGGTTAGGTCTGCATACATTCTACCTTTCCCAAACCCCACTTGTGGGATTCCATTGGGTATGTTGTTGTTGTACTGATTTTGGAACTTCTTATTAAGCTTACCCTTTAATACTGAGATATATTCATGTGCTGGGTTATAGGGAACCGTTGTTTGGGTTACAAAGACCCACCACTGTATCTTAGCCTTGTCGAACCTGGAGGTCTCCTACAATTCATGGTTCCTAAGTTATTGCCACCAGCAAAAGCTCCCAGCCCAGTACTTACTGAAAATGATGTAGTTGAGCCACCACTACCTCCTGTTGCAATGAGAACCCCTACTGCTGACAGTGACTCCACAGCTAATGCAGTTGCCATCTCTCCAATCGGTCAATCCTCAGTTGTAGCTGGCATTTTCACATGCTGTCTCGCCATTCTTCTAGCTGATCTTGTGATCTTTTGATTCAGCGAGACCATTTTGTGCAATTTGTATCTCCATTTTGCTGGTCAGCTTCATATTATTAACAAATGTTTAGCTTAAAATTTGTTTAATCAGTTAAATATTAAGAATGTAATTATTCTAAAATTATGTTAATCCTTTGGTAATATGAATAAAGCAAGAGTGAAGTAATATGGATAAAAATATAACTAATTAAGGTGAGATAATTGATCAAGTAAAAGAGAGATTCTTAACTTTTTTCTTTGTTGTCATACTTGGGAGAGAACTAATAATTGGAGACAGCTAATGGGAGAAGTACAAGCTTAAAGTTTATGCGATCCTGATGAATATTTGAATCATCGATTTCTGTAGTTGAAGAAGGAGACTTAGATAATGAATCTCTTTGATTTAAATGTGTTAGGCGTAATATACAACAAATACAATAAATTGCAGTTGAAGTTAAAATGATAAATTAAACAATTTAGATGGAACAATAGATGTGCGACATGCAAATAACTAGGACTCGTTTCAAATGTAAAGTAAATGAAGAAAAGGAAAATAAAGACTTTATTGGGATTCTCAATCTTTATTACAATGCTCTAAAAGGCAAAATAAAAAAAAAAGGAAAAAAAATATTTTATCAAAATTTTGTATTATTATTGTGACGCTTCAAAATACTAAATTCCATGGAGAACAAATCGCATGCAGTGATGAAAAAGATGGGAATAAATGATCTACGCCAGGTCACTAATGAGAAAAGACGCTTCATTTCCATCTGAAGGAAAGTATGACTCGGAGGAAAATGTCCATTTGAGATTCATTGAAAGAAAAAGAATATCATTTACGCTTGTTGGACGATAAGATCTCATCAGCAAAGTGTGCATACTACTATAGGATAAAATTAAATAAGTCATCCGGATGAATTAGATGATGATAGGTGAAAAGATAAGGAAACAATATCATCCATCGTAAAAAAGTAAAATCATACTAATGTAGAATCGAACCAAAACTTGGATGCTCGGAGGGAAGTCATTAGATGGTGCTAGCCATTGTGTAACTATCACAAAAATAATATCAGATATTACAATTCTATTCTCAAATGTCAGTTAAGTCGTCATTCAATATGAGTTAAAAGCAAATAATTCTTCGACTATAAACTCTAAGAATTCATCCCTATAAAAGGATGAATCTTCATGTTAAAGTGCACTTGATCTTACTTATTCAATATTGAAATCTATTTGATAGGCGCATTTCTTACTATTATTATTTATCAGCCCCTGTGTATAAGAAACTTATTTACAGGCTCCGCTCCTTACACTCCTGTCGAGCTACTTCATACCTCTCACTTATGTATGGGAGAGCTCCTTCTTACCTCGGGCGCTTGTATTCGTTCCATTTCATGTAACTGCTTTGCTTTGGTCTCACTACTGCGTACCAAATCGAATCCCAGCTTCCAAGACCCTGCTAAAAGTGTCATACTAGATTTACTTAGGCCTCGTGAAGTTCGACGTTTTCAGGTAGCTATGGAATTGCCAATCGAACGGAGGAAAGCAGTTGAATTAATTACCCACCTGGTAGGGTTCTTTATTTAACATTAACATCCTGAACGACAAAGTAAAGTAATTCAACTATTAGTTGTGAAAGCAGCCTAATTAAACAAGCAATTAGAATAAGACTTGAAAGCAATTGTCTATTCTGTTCGACTTGATAGCCTTTAATGAGACTTTATAGCTGCGTAATTCATTCCACTTTATCACACTCGTGCTCGTGCATACAAAAAAAGAAGAATGGTGCTACTTGAGCAATCAAAGCTAGGCCCTCGTTCAATAGGCTTCTTTCCGCCCCTTGAGAAGGACTAAGCTGGGAAAAGGTTATTCCTTCTCTTCCTTTCCCTTACGGTTGAGTTCGTGATGCCCGGGGAAGGTCTTATCTATTGGCTTTTATCAAGCTTTTCAGTTGGTAGCTGAAAGAAAGCGGTTCGTGAAGGTCATGTCAGAGCATAAGGAAGGAAGCTCAGTCAGAAGCGAATTCCGACTGATCGGAGAAAGAGAAGGGGCTTCGCAGAAGATTTTAGGCGATCTTGGATTTATCTTCGCCTCAGGTGAAGCGCGAAGACTAATTTGTTAAGAATCAATACAATTCTGGGGCAGTCAGAAAGTCTTTCTCTGCTTTGAATAGCAAAAATGCTTTTGTCGTGGAATTGTTTTGAAAGACAAGATCCGACCAGGATTGTCTTTCCGATGCGAGTCGGAGCGAATCCAGAGCAGAAACTTATCCAAGATCATCTTTATCAAGGATATAATTAGAATCGGGCTAAACAAGCTCTAATTACTTGTATTGATTCCTTCAATTGTTTTTAGCTTATCAATTATTTATAGCATTCAAATCTATTATTTCATAATTGTAATCAATTCGATTTATGTGTTTTTAAACCTTAAATGCAAATTTAACTATATGTTTTTTAGGTAAATAAGTGCAATAGTTTTATATTTTTCATATATATATTTCATGTAGAATAATGATAGTTACACTTTTCTAGTGTTCATTTACAACGATAGGTTTGACACACTTGTAGAGTTTTACAGTATTTATCATAACAAATAAAGAGTATAATCAGTCACTTATTTTTTATTTTCTTTTTCTTATTCGTGACACCAAGAATTTATGTTGGCGTTAATTCCCTATGGCCTAAATGGTTATTTAAGCATTTGAAAAGACCCTGCTAAAATTATTTTTGAATTTTTCCTTTTGTAAATGGTCATACAAATTTAAAAAATTCCATTAAAGTCCCTTTAATTTTTTTAAAAATTTTTTCTTGTAAAATTATCTAACTATAATTTTATGTCCTACAAAGAGAAAAGAATCTCTCTCTGTAACTTTCTTCTTTGGCATGCCATGTCATATTAATTTTTTTATTTTTTCAAGTTATATGGGATAAAATTTAGTCTATTTTGAATATAAAAATTGTTGAATGTAGTCGTTTAATTTTAAATATATGTCAATTTAATTCCTGAATCATTTTAACATGAAGTTTTTTTTTCCTTAAAAATCGTGCAAGTCGAATGGCGTCACATAAAATGAGATAAAGGAGCATGAAGAATAAACCATGGACATGATCTGAGTTACCTCAATTGAAATTTTTCTAGAGAATCAATGGACTTAATTTATTTTTATTTTTTAAAAAAATATTAAAATATCTAATAGACTGACCATGTCCATCCATTTTGATTTTTTACATTATGTGAAAAATTAAAAAAATGACTTAGAGTGAAATAATAAAATTAAAATCGACACCTTTCATCAGCTTGCCAAAGTGAGAAAAACACTAATAAATGTGAGTGCATTGATTTTCAAGATTTTGAGTCAAATGAAGTCATCTATTTTTAGCGACTTTTTAGTAGTGCTTATAGGTAAATCCATATAGTATGACCTAAAGAGGCGCGATCCAAATGGACCAATAGCTATGAGACATGCAAATAACAAAGAGTTGTTTCAAAGATAAAGTAAAAGAAGAAAAGTAAAATAAAGATTTTATTAGGATTCTCAATCTTTATTACGATGCTCCAAAAGGAAAAATAAAAAAGAAGGAAAAAAGAAAGATTTTAACAAAATTTTCTATCATTATTGTGACTCTTCAAAAATACTAAACTCCCTGGAGAAACAATCGCATGCAGTGATATGTCTCTAAGAAGATGAAAATAAATGATATACGTCAGGTCATTAATGAGAAGAGACGCTTCACTTCGCCATGAGGAAAGGTGATGACTTGGGAGGAAAATGTCATTTGAGATTCACTGAAAGAAAAAGAATATCATTTATGCTTATTGGACAATAAGAAGATCTCATCAGTAAAGCATGGAGACTATCTATAGGATAAAATTAGATAAGTCGTACAGATGCATTAGTTGATGACAGATTAAAAGATGAGGAAACAATATCATCCATCATAAAAAAGTAAAACATACTAAAGTTTAGAATCGAACCAAAACTTGAATGCTCGCAGGGAGAGTCATCGTATGGCACTAGCCATTACGTAACTGTCCCAAGGATAATGCCAAATGTTACACTTCTATTCTCAAATACCAGTTAAGTCGTCATTCAATATGAGTTAAGAGGGAATAATTGTAGACTATTAAACTCTGAGAATTCATTCCTTTTAAAAGGCTAGAATCTTCATGTTAAAGTACACTTGATCTTATTCAACTGAAATCTTATTTTTGATAGGAACATTTCTAACTATTATTTGTTTATCAGGCCCTGGGTATATCAAACTTATCCATGATCATCTTCATTAAGGATATACTTGGAATCAGGTTAAACAAGCTCTAATTACTTATATTGATTATTTATAGCATTCAAATTCATTATTTCATAATTGTAATCAATTTGATTTACGTGTTTTGTTAAACCTTCAATGCAAATTTAACTATATCTTTTTTAGGTAAAAAGGTGTAATAATTTAATATTTTTCGATATAGATTTCCACGTACAATAATGGTAGTTACTCTATTCTAGTGTTCATTTACAACTATAGGAGTGACACACTAGTAAAATTTTACAATATTTATCATAGGGAAAAAGCTCAAATATGCCATCAAACATTAACAAAGGGTTTATTTATATCATCCGTTAAAAGTTTGGCTCAAATATGTCATTACTGTTAAGGAAAAGGTTCATCCATGCTATTATTTTTAAACGGTGGTTTTGCAAAACCACCTTTTAACATGACATGTTTCAATTCAACCACATCATTTAATTTTTTTAAAAAATAAATTCTAAATAAAATTAAGAAATTTTTTTTTAATTTTTTGGATTTTTTTCTTAATTTTATTTAGAATTTATTGTTGGAAAACTTGAAGAAATCACTCAGGATTACAAGTAAATCACTAGACATGAACATCAATACATAAGAAAGATAAGAACACTAACCTTGTTCCATAACAATACATTATTTGAAGAACTTGATCTTCTAAACCTTGAAGACTGTTGTAGGGTTCTTTTTCTGAAATAGAGAGAAAGAGAAAAACTTGTCTTCTGGTTTATGGACCAAGTATTTAAAGATTTTGCAACACCCTTTCATAAAAGGTATGCCTTTTCATGAAAGATGTATTTTCAAGAAAGATGCCTTTTCTAATAAGTTTCCATCATAATTAAAAGAAAATATTTATGGATATTTATATTTTATGCCCAAATATATATAATACTTTATTAGATCAAAAAAGGGCTAATTTAATGATAGCATTTCTATGTACAATATATTAATATGTGAGTCCATAAATTAAAAATTGCTAACAATCTTTCACTTGGACCACATATATTTCTTTAAGAATCATACATAGATGAAATTTTATTGTGCACAAACTTTTGCTATCTTAATTTAAATATCTCAAACCAATTGGTCCATCGATAATACCAATATTGGATTAAAGAAGTTTTTGTAACATATATTCATAACTAAACCCATCAATGGTCACAAGTATTAGCAATACCAATGAAGTTTTTGTAACATATATTCATAACTAAACCCATCAATGGTCACAAGTATTAGCAATACCAATGACATAGATCAAATATAAAAATTACATGCAAAATGATCTAAACCATGTCTATCTCCAATTGGTCCTACTTAATGACTTTAACAGTCCAAAATCACTTTCTTATACCTTTTGTAACATCATAATAGAAAATTAATATCTTTATTTTCAGAGTTATCAATAAACACATGAAATTCATAAATTTCATAGAACTTTAGTCTGTACAGAAAATAAACTTTATCATGTCAAAAGCATAAACAAAATACAAACTCCCACTAAAATGACTCATCATCAAATCTGACAACATCCATATGAGCCACATGCCCATGAAATACTTTAAGCGGTAGACCTTTTGTGAGTAGATCTGAATCATCAAGTTTGTACTAATATGATCAATCGACACAAGACGATTATGAACTCTTTCCTTATAATAAAAGATTTAATGTTAATGTGCTTTGACTTTGACGAACTACGATTTTTCTTTGAATATAACTCAGTAGATTTATTATCACAATAAATTTTCAATGATCTCTCTATACCATCGACAATCTGTAGTCCAATGATAAAATTTCTTAGTCATATTCTCTGATTTGATGCTTCATAGCAGGCCACAAATTCAGCTTCCATGGTAGATGAAGCTATTAATGTTTGCTTTACACTTTTCCATGAAACATCTCGTCCAACCTACATGAAAACATAACCTGATGTAGATCTCCTACTATCAAGACATGTAGCAAAATCTGAATCGAAATATCCTACGATCTCCAAGTGATCTTGCCTCCAATAAGTTTGCATGTAATCTTTAGTTCTCTGAAGATACCTCATAACCCTTTTTGCTGCTTTCCAATGATTCATTCCTAGATTACTTAAATACCGGCCTAACATTCCCACTATGTATGTTATATCTAGACGCGTACAAACTTTGCATACATAAGACTTCCCACTGCTAATGCATATGGAATTTTGTCCATCTCTTTCTTTTCTATGTCCAAATTTGGACATTGTCATAAATTAAATTTATCACCTTTTGCCACAGGTGTATCTCATGGTGCACAATTTTGCATGCCAAATCTACTTAGCACCTTTTCAATATAAGTCTTTTGTGATAATCTAAATATGTTTCTGGTATGATCTTTATGAATCACTATACCCGAAACATAGGATGCCTCACCAAGATCTTTCATTTCAAATTTTCTAGATAAATTTTTTTTGGTTTCATGCAATAAACCTATATCACTACTAGCCAGTAGAATGTCATCTACATATAGCACAAGAATGATAAATTTTCTCCCGCTGAACTTGAGATATATGCATTGATCAACAGTGTTTTCCTTAAAACCAAAAGTGGTTATCACTTAATCAAACTTTCGGTACCATTGACGGGATGGCTGCTTTAAGCCATATATGGACTTCTTAAGTTTGCATACAATGTGATTTGAATTTTGAGATTCAAAAGTTTCTGATTGCATCATGTATAATGTTTCTTCAATATTTCCATTGAGAAAAGCAGTCTTTACGTCCATTTGGTGTAGCTCTAAGTCATAATGAGTTACAAATGCCATAATGATTCTAAAAGAGTCTTTTGATAAAACTGGCGAAAAAGTCTCTTTAAAATCTATACCTTCATTTTAAGTGAATCCTTTGGAAACTAGACGAGATTTGTATCTCTCAATGTTACCTTTTGAATCACGTTTGGTTTTGAAAATCTGTTTACACCCAATTGGTTTTGATCCTTATGGTAACTCGACAAAATGCCAAACGTCATTGTCTTTCATAAATTTCATCTCATCTTTCGTGGCTCGATCCATTTGACAGAGTTTCAACATGATTTTTCTTGACTAACAGTTATAGGATCATCTTCCAGTCCCACTTCAAAATCATGTTCTTGGAGATAAACGATATAGTCATCAAAAATCACATTTCTCCTTTCTCTGTTGGATCTTCTTTTAGGCACTTCAACTTGAGGTTGTTGAATATGAGGTGATATCATTATGTTGTCTACCAAATCCTGATCCACAGGTTGATAAATATTTGGAATCGATATCATTGTGTTTTCTATGTAATCCTGATTTACAGGCTGAAAAATATTTGGTAAAGTGACCATATTATTTTCAGTAGTAGAATGATATCATCAAATACCTCTTCAAACACAATTTGTTTGTTTTGACTGTTCCCCCCATAATCAATTTCTTCAATAAATTTGGCATTCCTTGTCTCGAAAAAGGATCTATTTGAGGGGTCATAATATTTAAAACTTTTCGACCTTTCAGAGTAACCCACAAAGTAGTAACTAATAGTTCTTGAATCCAGTTTCTTTTCATTAGGCTTATAAGGCCTTTCTTCGACTGGACATCCCCAGACATTTAAGTACCTAATACTAGATTTCTTACCAGTCCACTACTCGTATGGGGTTTTAGCTACTGCTTTGTTTGGAACACTATTTAGTATATACACTGCAGTTTTAAACGCTTCTCCCCAAAGTGATTCAGGTAAAGAAGAATGACTAATAATACTTCTTACATATCTTTTAGAGTTTGATTGCGTCTCTCAGATACACCATTTTGAAGCGGGGTTCATGGCATGGTGTATTGAGGTACAATTCCACACTCTGCTAGATACTTTGCAAAAGGTCCTAGACCTTTTTCACTTGAACCATCATATCTGCGTTAGTATTCTACTCCACGATCAGATTTGACAACTTTAATTTTCTTGCCTAATTGAGTTTCAATTTCGACTTTGAAAATTTTAAAAACATCCAAAGATTGTGACTTCTCATGAATTAAATAGATATAGCCATAACGGGAGTAATCATCTATAAAGTTGATAAAATATTATTGACCATTCCATGAAGTCATAGGGAAAGGATCACAAATATCCATACTTATCAACTCTAAAAGTTCCTTACTCCTATAAGCACTTATTTTCCTTATATTCGTTTGTTTTCCCTTGATGCATTCTATGCAAATCTTCAAATCTGATAAATCAAGGGAATCAAGAATTCCTTCGGACACAAGCTTTTGTATCCTTTATTTTGAAATATGACACAATCGCTTATGTCATAACATTGATGAATTCTCATTTATTAATTTGCGCTTAGTACCAAAATTACTAGAATGTAGGTTTTTATTATTGTATAAGGCTTTTGTTTCTATTTATATAATTTATCAATCAGAATACCAGTTCCAATAATATTAGAGTTCAGAGAAATTGTCACGACCCTAACCCCGGAGTCGTGACTTATGCCGATTAGACACTTGATTCACACAAAAATCCCATCCAAAGCTTACAAATTCTACCGAAATTTCGGCAGAGTTTCCTCTGTTTCTATACCCTATCCATACCTGCAGCAGCTACCAGAAAACACAGAAATGCACATATACACATACACATAACATATACAGCTAATGCGGGCCGACAAGGTCACCGCTGCGGTCCTGCCGCCTAATAAAGTGTCATATATACACGATCAGACCACACTCTATCCTGACTACACCCACACATGCCCACTGGCCTCTACATAACAGAATAAACATTGATGGGACAAGGCCCCGCCATACCCTCAAAAATACTAAAGAACACGTAGTGACGATAATGTAAATCCCTGCGTATATGCC
>JAOTQR010000011.1:5431999-5447763 GCA_025774065.1 Solanum ossicruentum
TGCGACATGCATCTTCTGAACATGTGCCTTTTTAATTGGCCAACACTCCACTCCATACAACAATGATGGTCTAACCATCACTCTGTAAAACTTACCTTTAAGTTTAGGTGGTATCTTCTTGTCACACAATACTCCAGATGCAAGCCTCTTGCTGCCCCAAGACGATGTGTGACATCATCGTCGATATCGCTATTACTATGGATGATGGACCCCAGATACTTAATGTTTTCCCTCTTGGGGATAGGTTGAGCGACAAGCCTCACATCAAAGTTTGCTTCATCTCTCTCAACACTGAATTTGCACTCCAAGCATCCAGTTTTGGTCATGCTCAATTTGAATCCTTTGGACTCCAAGGTGTGTCTCCAAGCCTCCAACTTATCATTAACTTTAGTCCGAGTCTCATCAATCAGTACTATATCATCTGTAAATAGCACACACCATGGTACCTCCTCCTGGATAGATCGCGTCAGCTTATCCATCACCAAGGCAAAAAAGAAAGGGCTCAACACAGATCCTTGGTGGAGTCCCATCTCAATAGGAAAATACTCTGAGTCTCCTCCCACCGTTCTAACCTGAGTTTTGGCTCCATCGTACATGTCCTTAGTTGCCCTGATATATGCCACTGGGACATCTTTCACCTCTAGACACCTCCATAAGACATCCCTTGGGATTTTGTCATATGCCTTCTCAAGATCAATGAACACCATATGAAGGTCCTTCTTTCTTTCCTTATATTTCTCCACTAACTTCCGAATAAGATGAATTGCTTCACT
This sequence comes from Solanum ossicruentum, assembly GCA_025774065.1. NCBI lineage: Eukaryota > Viridiplantae > Streptophyta > Magnoliopsida > Solanales > Solanaceae > Solanum > Solanum ossicruentum. Next base: position 5,432,773 of record JAOTQR010000011.1, read on the forward strand.
AGACGACCGTCCCGGCATTAATCCAAACTGATTCTCTGAGATAGATGCTACTCTTCGTACCCTCATCTCCACTACTCTCTCCCAGACCTTCATAGTGTGGCTTAACAACTTCATACCCCTGTAATTGTTACAGTTTTGTATCTCCCTTATTCTTATACAATGGAACCATTGTACTCCTCCTCCATTCATCAGGCATCTTGGCAATCTTCATAATAGCATTGAACAGTCTAGTCAACCACTCAATGCCATCCTTGATCATATTCTTCTAGAAGTCTACCAGAATCTCATCGGGCCCGATCGCCCTCCCCTTCTTCATCCTACTAATAGCCCATCTTACTTCCTCATCTAGGCCTACTTGGGGTGCATAATCACTAAATACATTCACCACATTTCTACGAACCACGAGTTTAATAAACATCAACCTATCATTAACCCTCCTATCCTCAACCACATACTTCCTTAGATCCTCGTCTACTAAGATACCCACATCATTTCTGTCCCTAGAACCACCCGAGTACCATAGCTTAAACCCATCCACATTCGAGCCTTGGTGCCTACCCACCCGGTTTGTTGGACACACACTATATTGATATGTCTCCACTTAAGATACTTCACTAGTTCTATGGATTTCCTTGTAAGTGATCCTATATTCCACGACCCGATCCTTAACTTGAATAACCCCGTGTCTCCCTTACCATCCCTACCTCTATCCCCTTATCCCGACCGATGACAAGACCCTAGTCCACCATGAGATCCCGACACCAGTAACTAAGAACTAAAAACACTCTAAGCTACAATATCCAAAGAAAAAAATACAAGTAAAATAGTAAAACAATCTAACGAGTATAACAGTAAACAACCAGAAAACTACCAACAATAGGAAGATATCCAAAAACAATATGCTATGCAGCCCACAATCAATATGTAATCAGCAATATCCAACAATATGTAACAACTATCTAGCACTATAAGTTATCAAGGATTTCGAAGCCTAGAAACTAAGAAAATCCAGAAGTAAAAATAATTTAATGCAAGTACTATAAAAAAATTGAATACAGGCCAAAAAAAGGTAATAGGAATTTCGAAGCTTACAATATATGGAAAATGAATTGTAACAGTAATCAGCCTAAGAAGCACAGAGATATGAAGAATCAGTAACAAAGAACATCAAAATCAAGAAGTATAAATAAATAAGGAATCAGTGACAGAATTTCAAAATCAAGAAGTACAGAGAAATGGAGGAACGAGTGAACCTGGACCATCGAAATGGCAAAGCTCTCAGAAGCAGTCGAAGTCGCGAACTCTTATGTCACCGTAGGAGATCGACTAGATGTCGACAAGATTTTGAATCGTTGCTATATCTGGGTTTGGCGCTTGCTAGGTTTTCTGTTGATGGATAAGAAATGGGAGTTGCCGGAGAGTCATGGAGATCCCGAACAATGATCTGGAATATGATTTCGCCGGAGAAGACTAGATATGTCGTCGGTGAACAAGTGCAGTGCTTCTTTTGATTGGAAGGTAACAACCCTCTTTTCTACTCAAACAACTTAAAATTGCAAGAATACTTCCAAATATACTGACGCCCTGATGGCTTCGGCGGTCCGTTTTCCATCAAGTGGATAGAAGAGGAAGAACAAGAGCCGCCGTCAATGACCGCTACAACGGAGAGAGAGGAAGTAGAGAGAGAAAGCAGTATAGTCAAATGTCTACCATTATGTTAATTAAAAATTTCGAATTTGAATCTCCTTGGATACAGAATTGCTGAACATCGGATGTATGTATATGTATATTTTTATAATAAAGAGGTTATAACATGATGAATCATTGTACAGTGGGGGACATGCCAAAATAAGCTTTATCATTTGCTAAGAATTGGATGCTTTGGATATATTGGAAATCTCAAAAAATAATTTAAAGAAAAAAAAGGGGGGAGGATGATTCTTAACTACTCGCAAGAAAATGACTTAATATCAGCCAAGTAGATATAAATTTGTCCAAATTAAATATTTTTTAATTTTTACTCCCTCTATCTCATTTTAAATATGTTTGTGAGGTAAGACAAGCATATTAAGAAAAATATTTAAAGATAAAAGGTTCGTCATACTTTCCATTATTGCACTTTATAAAATCATAAATACGTAGTGTAATTTATCTTCTAGAAAATATAAAAATTTAATAAATGGAAGGGTAAATATGTAAAAAGTTTCAAATATTTTGAATATTGAAAAAAATGTCAGAAATTCTATTAATTTGGGATGGAGGAGTATTAAATATCTATCAAACTCTGATTACCAAGACATTAACTTCTATAACAAAAACAATTGTACTCTCTCTGGTCCCTTTTATATGTCATCTTTTGTAATTGCACTTGCATTAAGAAAAAAAAAGTAACTTTATTATTTTGCCTTATTTAACGTACATTAATTGCCTTTTTAGTTTTTTTAGTTGACCAAATATATTTTTTTTAAAATTCATTAACTATCCAGAGTAAAATAGAAAAAATAATGTTAATAAAGAATGATATATAGAAGGGAGAGGAGTGACTATCAAATTCTTGAAATAGACAATGACATAAACCGCAAAATATGTACTTCTAAATGTAAGTGCCTTTTATATATGTTTTATTTTCAAATTTTCAATTAAATTTAACAGCCAGAGTTTGATAAACATCTTATGAAGGCAATGACTACAGACCTTGACCTTGAAAAACTTAAAAAGATTAAAATTGATCAAGTAATACTAAAGGTACTATTTTGAACTACTACCAAAGTTAATGAACTAATTTGGCAAAGTAGTTTTTGTGGCAAAAAAATGACTTATGTATTAGCTGAGTAGTTTCGATCCTATAAATTTGGCAAAACTAAATGTTTTTTATCTTTATTAAATATCTATCAAACTTTAATTACCAAGAGTCCAAGACGATAACTTCTATAATAAAGAGTGGCAGACGTACTAACAAAGGAGGGAGCCAAATTAATGGTGTTTGTCGGTAAGATGTTAGAAGCAGACAAAGGAGGAACTATTTTTGTCAGGCGAAAAAAATCAACTCTAAACTGCTCTAATTTTGATTATCCTATGTAAAAATTTTCTCCCCTGCAAAAACAGCTAACCCTATCACTTCACTGTAATGATGTATATTATTATATAATATATTAAATCCTTTTATCACCAAAAAATAAACATTCTATAATAAAAAATTGTATCAAATTCTTGAAATAGAGAATAACATAAACTGCAAAATATGTACTTGTAAATGTGAGTGCCTTTTATATATTTTTTATTTTCACATTTTCAATTAAATTGAACAGCCAGAGTTTGGATAAACATCTTATGAAGGCAATTAACCTTGAAAAGCTTTAAAAGATTAAAATTGATGTCAACTATTTTGAACCTTCTAACAAAGTTAATGATTTTCATACTAATAATTAAGTTGAATTCTGGCTTGAGACCTCCAATGCTTTGCTTTTTCAAAACCATTAGTATAATTATCAAAATCTTGCACAGTTTGGTCAATCTCTTGTTGAGTATTCATGACAAAAGGCCCCAATTGTGCTACTGGTTCACCCAATGGTTCACCACCAACCAGTATAAACCTTAAGGGCTTTGTTGATTTGTTCCATGCCTCAAGCCCATCACCAGAGCCACTCAAGAGAAGTAGATTATGTGGTGTTGATTCCTGTGTGCCAAAAATGCCTTCACCTTCTAAGACATACACAAATGCATTGTAGGATTTTGGAATTGGTTGTTGAAGATGGGATCCTGGCTTCAGAGTAAAATCCAAGTACATTGTTGGAGTCCTTGTGTATATGGTTGATTTTGCTCCTAATGATTCCCCTGCTATGATCCTCACCTTTATCCCATCTTTTGCGGCTTCAGCTATGTTGTCGCTTGGTATCTCTTGGTATCGTGGTTGAATCCTGTTGTAACACGCATATTTGAGATTTGAATTTTATGGATTTCAAATGTCGTGTAACTCAATGACAACATACATTTTGTGTTTGGAGGAGAGGTTGATCCACAATTGTAAACCTTTTTGAGTGCCTTCAGCAGCAGGCATTTCAGAATGAACTATTCCTCTTCCAGCAGTCATCCATTGTAAATCACCAGCTTCAATTGTACCTTTGTGACCTTCAAAATCTTCATGACTCACAGCTCCCTGCATTCTCAAAACTGTTGATTTTCAACTGTATATTATAATTAATTATCATTCTCTTATTTTGCTTAAGAGACGAGAATTTTTAGAAAATAATCTCTTTATTTTGTGAGCTAGTGATACAATTGTCTTAATAGGAAAATCCATTAAGTGTCCATATTACTGTATTTTAAATGCTTCTAGAAGGAGCATGTTATAATTATGTACCTTTTCGGCCATTGCTCCACCACAAAAGTTAATGACCCATTGAATTTGAATGAATTTCAAGAAATGCACTACGTAACAAATGCGTCATTATTTTTTCATTTTATTATTATTATTATTTTTCATTCAAAGCAAAATATTATTTGTGTCAGTTTTTAACTTGATTTCAAGTTTTATTAGAAGGAAGTTTTTTTTAAAAAAATTTGGGAATTTAAATTGATTTGAAAATTTGTGTGGTTAGACATTTTTCAAAATGTGTAGGTTTAACTAATCCTTTTCATTATTTCTATTTATTCATTTTGAACACTATACGATTTTTGAAGAAATAATGATTCTCATAATTAATTGATGTATAGTCTTATATCTTAAAAAATAATTTAAGAAATAAGTAACTAGTGTTGAGAGTAAAATATATAAGAAAAATATTATATTTTTTCTCTTGATATATTAAAAGTGACTGTAAGACATTAAACAAGTAAAAGTTAATGAAGAGAGTGTGTCATAACATTTGCGTAATTAATTTTCATCAAAAATAAAATAGAATGTTTGAACTAATTTATTTTCAAATTTAGGAAAAAGATTTTTTTAATTAAAAAAACAGATTAAAAAGAATGAAAGGTCAAGTAATATATATGAAAAAAATCCCTTAATTGGCCTTGATTCCATAATAAATACTTAGTTGATTATTTTTCTTTAAAAAAATTGTAACCATATTAGTTGCTTTCTTAGAAGTTAGACAATCACATCTGCTCAACTACTAATGGGGAAATATATTTATTAATACAGTAATTCATTAGTTTAGTGTTTGACAATCCACACAAACAATGTATGAATATGACTACAAATGGAAAAACCATGATTATGTCTGCATTTAGTTTTTTAATTAAAAGAAGACTCTTATAAAATAATACCTGCAACATGTAGGTGACCGTTTCAAACCCTGTCAAATTAAAAAAAAAAAAACAACATTAGTAAATTATTTATTTTTTGATCTTTACTTGTTATAATAGTCCACGTAGGTTTATTTTCATGTCATAAATCTCAAATTTCATATATATTCTAATAAATATTTTTTGAATGACGTGATAATATATATAACTTAAAACTCGATAAGAATGTAACCTCTATGTGGATGATCAGGAAACCCAGCTGGAGCAGAAACTGAGAATTCATCCAAAACAAGGAAAGGGTCAAAGTATCTCAATTCAAACCTGAAAAACGAAAAAGATAAAATTGAAATTAATCTTCCTGGTGATCATAGCTCCTAAGAACTACATAAAATCAATGTGCATTGTCACTAGTAGTGACTAAATCAAGATTTAAAGTTAAAGAGGGATTTGATATTTACGATATACGAGTATAATTTTTCGACGTACCTTCCGATGCTTCTTCGGACTACAGCCCCAAGTCCTTCATGTTGAGGCCTTGCGAGAAATTTCTTGACGACAGAACGCGGCGGCATTATAGTTAGTTATATGGTTTAATGAATATATAGTTTATGTTTGGCTATGCAAATGTCTGTCTAAATGAGTGAGCACTTTATAGGGGATTTTGGTGGGTTGAAAAATGGAAAAGTCAAAAGAGGTGAAGCATTTTCTTTCTTTTTAGTTTTTTTTCCTAATAAATAGGTTCTTACGTCAGCCTGACCTTTTCATGATGTATGTCTTTCCCAATCTGCCTCATTCAATTCACATTTCACACTATCACCCCCAACCTTTTCCCTAATAAATAAGGTTCTTATGTAATGCATCGAATGAATTTGTTCTTTATATTTAGTCAAAATCATCATTTTGAGCCTTAGATATAAAAAAAAAATTTGATAAAGAGTATTTTTTTTCTCTAAATTAGATTTATACGGCATGAATTCAGATTGATCGGATTTCAAATGTTACTACCTCCATCTCATATTATATCAGTATCTTTTCACAAATATCTATTCCATTTTATATGGACACTTACTAAATTAGGATAGAATTAATTATTTTTTTTTCATTTTACCTCACCATCAATTAGCGTATTAATGATTTTTCTAACTTAATTTAATGCACATTGATATAAATAAAGGGTAAAATGATGTTTTCATTTTTTAGAGTTAAATTATGTATGCTTTGACTAATATTTTTTAGAAAATATCTTTTCATCATATTGATAGAAAAAATTGCAGTCAATAATATTTTTCTTATAAATTTTGAATATCTAAAATTTTAATTTAAAAAAAGAATAGATTAATTTAAAATAATTTAACATTAAAAATCATTCGAATCGACTTCCTAAAGATGCAACGTGACAACTAAAATGGGATAAGAGGGAGTCGTAATACTATATTTTTGAGAAAACGTACAAAATTAGTTTTTAAAAAGATTGACTAAAAAATATTAAATAAGAATAGTTTATGCCTAATAATATGTTTAATTGCTAAAATAATTTTATAAAATTTATTGATGAATTTATGATTATAAATGTTTTAAGCCAAAAGTTTGAAGTGTTAGAAACTTTATATTTTTATTTAATTAAGAGTTTAATTAAATCGTCAACGCTTCCCCTTATATGCAGGCTTTGATTTCTTTATTATGGATCAAAGCACATGATGGAATAGTAGAAATTCAACCCCCATAACTTTAAACAAATAAATTTGGACAAATTTTGTAAGTTATGGATTCACGTAAGCAAAATATATCATTTCATAATTTCATAAAAAAGAAAAATATTTTTTAGTCGTATAAGATAGTTGAATTCAACAAGCGCAGAATGTTATTGTTAATTTGAAAATAAAAAATAATTATAATCCAATAACTATAAGAAAGATAAATTTAAATCCATGTTCAAGATATAACAAGAATTTTTGATCATTTTCTATTAATTAAGTGTGAAATGCAAAGAACAGTCAAGAAACTTATTTATTTATACTTGTAAGTGATATACTTGTCTAAATATGTTTTACGCAATCAATATATAAAGCTTAAACAATTTTATTTAATAGGTCACTTTCTAATTAAACAAATTATCATAGTTGAAATAAACATTTAATATGACGTAGTAATATGAGAAAATATGAATACCATGATAAATCTATTGAATTCTGAGAAAGGAAAATATGAATCAGTTACATAGTTTCTTAAAGGTTTGAAAACATGTCTTATCAAAATTGTCTTTGAACTTATCCAATAAGTAATAAATTAAATTTAATAATTATATTGAAATTTTCGTCCATGGAATTAAATTAATGGGGATATGGAGGAGCTCTAGTGGGATTAAAAGATAAGAAGTCATAATTAATTTGATTTACGTGCATGTTCTTCCTAATGTTTTAGTCACACTATTTGCCTGATTTGAATAATTTATAACTTGGAAGGAAAAAAAATATAGTATTTATACTTTGCAATGGAAGTGAAAATTCTTTACATTTTTTGGTCAACTTGACGTGAAGCAATAGGTAATTCTCTTTTCCTATTTATCAAATTTTGAGATAAGAACCTTTTTGAATCTTGTAATATTAATTCTTTTTAAAATGTATTAATTTTATAATTTTATATAACCCTAGATAGAAAGGAGAAAAGATAGCATATTAGGCTAGTAAGGTAGATTGATGTTTGGCCTGGTGTTTTAGTAGGATAATAAGACTAGTCGTGTCTTTTTATCTTGCAGCTTATATTTGTTACTTCTATTGTATTTTTATATTATCATTTGATTTCCATTTTAGTGGATATTTTTTCTCCTTTTTCTGTTCTCTTTGTTTTATATCTAGTTTCTTTTGCTTTTGGGGCTTAATATTTTTCTTATAAGGGTCTTTCGAAAATAACATCTCTATCTCTATGAGGTAGCGGTAAAGTCTGTGTATATTTTATCCTTTACAAATTCCACTTTGTGGAGTTCTACTAGTTATGTTGTTATTGTTTATGTACAAAATTTGAATTAATAAATGAGTTGTCATTATTTATCTTTTAAAACGAACTTAAAAAAAGAAGATAAATATATATAAGTAGAGGCAATATTAAGTAGGATATTGCATCTTAAAAAATAAAGTAGTAACATATCATTACCAACATATATTGGCCTACTAATATATATTATAATTTTTTTACATAATTATTATATAATACTCCTTTCGTCTCAAATTAACTGAACTTTTGAGATTTTTTTCAATGTTCAAAATATTTGAATTGTTCAAAGTTCAAGATGAATGTTTGAAACTTTTTTCATATTTGTCTTTTCATTTATTGAATTTTTATATTTTATATGAGATAAATTACACCACTAATTTATGATTTTATAAAGGACAATAGTGAAAAATATAGTGTAAAATTTACTTTTAAATATTTTTTTAATATGTATGTATTATCTCACAAATTTAATTAAAATGAGATAGAAAGGGAATAACTCTTTTGAATCGCCTGTCGTGAATTGTAATGATATGAACAAGATTCTTCCGTGACTTGATTTTTCAATTGAAATGGAATTCTTGACTAGATTTTTTAGCTAAGGTTTGACAGAATTTTTTTTGAATAAAAACGAAGTGACATCTCCTTTAATGAGTTAATTAATTTAAATAAATTGAAGCCTCAAATCCAATATCAAAATATGTAGGTGAGACATAACAAAATGAAATTGATTGAACTAACAAGGACTGGTCTGCTTGGCATTCCCTGAGCCATCAAATATTTCATAACACAAAAATCACAAGGTGAAGATAGTGAAAGGTGAAAGAAACAACAAAATGGTTGATTAATGCCACCTATCAAACGCCTCAATTACCCATTTCCTCTTCCCACACGCTTTATACTTTCCCCTTTCTTTCATTCTTTAGCACCAAAATTTTCAAATGAAATTACTCCCGATATCTTTTGACTTAGCAAGATATTTTAAAAAAAAGAAGATTTTTAAAATTTGTTATCTAAAATCATTATTAGATATTTGTATAGCTGAAAATTATTTTAGTAAAAGATAAACAGAAAATTTTAAAGATAAAATGTTATATAAAATGAGACAGAGAGAATAGTTGTTTCAAGTTTTAATCCACTTAAAAGAATACTCTATCTTTTTTTTCAACAACTATTTAATTCTAAGTTTTGTAATTATAAAAATTATTTTAATATATCCTGTATATTTTTAATTTAAAATCATTAGGTTCAAAATATTTTTTATTTTTAAATCAAATTAAAATGAGATAAACAAATTAAAATGGAGATAACATTAATTTTGTTTCATTTTAAAAAAAAATCTTGTAAAGGGAGAAAGGAGAAAGTGGGAATAAATGACAAAGGGAATCAAATCGGTCCAATCAAAAAGACGAAAAAAGGCTTTTACGTATAGGTGATGTCATACTTGCATTTCTTACTTGTATGGTTGATGTCATAAAAACAGAAGCATGACGATAACAAAAATTAAAATGGACAGAAGGAAGTTGTACCAATCAAACAACTTAGCGTTGGATGGTTGTGTGGGCTATGGGAGATATTTAGGTGGATATAAAAATTTTAGTTCCATCAAAGGGTAGGACTAATATTTAATACTCTTGTCATTTTTTCTATTTAAAATAAATATTTTATTTAATTTGTTCAATAATATACCACATTTAGTTGTATAATATTCTTTTGCATGTTTTATTCAGAAAGAAAGAAAGGAAAAAATATATCAAAATATTTTATTAATTATATATAGGAAAAGTATCACAACTGAGCAAACATTCAATACAAAATAACATAAATTAATTATAGTTTTTTAAAATTACATCAAACAACCAACGTTCGAAAAAGTTGACTATAAGATTTTATAGGACTCGCAAACTTTTTTGTATAAGTCTCTTCACCTTCCACCTTCACTTTCTCTCTCCATTCCATACAACAAGACTTTTTTTTCATAAATGAAAACCTAATTTATCTCCTTTAATAGCTCAATAGATCTTCATACACACAAGTAAGGATTTCAAAAATAAAAAATCCTATATCCCTCCAATATTTTGTAGAAAAATATCGTTCAACAAAAATTCTACTGTTGAAACCACATTTATACCTTTATAGTATTTCAATAGACAAAGGACAGGGGCGGAGGGGGAGGGGGGAGTATTAGCTGTTGATATCAACTTTCTATGTATAATTCAAAACCTTATGCACATGCAAAACCTCATTTTCTTTTTACACACACACACATATGACTGACTAAATTATATACATTTAATTTTGTATATCAACAACTATCAATTTCTTGTTTTTTTGTATAAATATGTTTGGTTTCTTATAGTATTAACTTTATACATTTCTCATCTATAAATACAACATTATACCACTGTATATTAATAAAACTTATTCATCCATTTGTATTTATATAAATATAATTAGGTTTCACTAAGAGTTGCCAAATATATACACTATCAAGACATATTTTTCAAAAATAGTATACAAATATGATTATAAACAAATGTGATATATACAACATACTAGTTCTTCTCTCTTTTTCAGTACAAGCATGGTAAGATTTAAATTGCCAACTGTATATAATTTCCACATACATAGATCTTAGTATACAATTGTGATTAACTCACACTTTGTAACTGTATATGGATTTAAATCTAATCAATATACAGACTAGGGTTTTGTGTATATTTTTAAATGCGAAAAATCATATATTTTATAACTCACTGTCACATTCCAGCCTGAGGGCGGAGTAATTGTATAATATCATCAGTCCACACGAGCAAATGTATCAAAACAAAAACAATTCTCTCTATTATCTCACCATATTTTCGTATAATGACGACGGAATTTTTTTTGCAATGTTTTTATCGATCTAGCGCAAATCAGGCAACTATGGTGTTTATTTATGCTTTAGAGCTTCATTAAAGGTAAGAAAGATTGATTACATTGACCTTCTATTATTTAAGGAATTGTTTCCTTTTATTGCATCTAATCAGTGGTTAATCAACATTAAATGCCAACTCAACTTTTTTGTATAAAGTCCCATTACACACACGATTTATACAAAACATGATTCAAGACCGTAACCTATAAAATGTAATTTTAGAAACTATAGTTATTTTAGCCCATTATGTTTCACTAGGTGGCTGTTTATGAAATTTCCTCTTATATACATACAAAAAGCTTAGCTCAAATACTAAGTTTACAACGAATCAAAATATTTAAAGTGAATTGAATTAGGAAAGTAGAAATATAGAAACATCCATATCAACACCTTTCTCAATTCCTTTACCGTACTGTCGACCTTGTCTGCTAGCTTCACGATCTCTGATATATCGTCAATCTTCAGTTGAGAAAGAGCATAGCCAATCATAGTTGCTGAAAAGCATGGGCTTCAACCTTCCGTTTATATCCCTTGTTGGTTGTTGTTGTTATCTCCGTCTTTCCAGGACTCCAAACCAAGTATTTTGAAGTGTATCTCTGCGATAGCGTGGGTAAGTTCGCACCTCATTCCTTGGAAGCTTAGATATATGCAAGCTTAGATTCATTTGTTATGATTTTATATCATTTATGGCACCTTAAGCTTTCACTAGGTGCATGATATGTAACCACAAAATCTAATTTAGAAACAGTGTAACCTAGGCCTATTAGTTTAGGGTGGTTTTTGTGATATAATTTTTCCTATTCCTTGTCAAAGTATTACTGATTAGCTTGCCTTATTCTCAATTGTGGTAGATCATATTTGTCTGCATTGATAATTGCCTTTACTGCATTTGGAACTTGTTGAAAATGTGTAAACGTGTCACGACCCGTATCTAAGATCTAGATGTGACATGGCAAATGGGAACCCAAGAGTCCCCAAACAATCCTCAAGATACCAAAACGTGCATTATCGATTCGGAAGCGCATTCAACAATCAACACATAGTTCTAAGGGACGAGAAAGTAGGACTCACACTATGGGAATACCGTAGGAAAAGAGATTGACATGAGTTCACACAGCACATAAATACTAAGAGGCGGGTACGTATGACTCACGCTATGGGGTATTTCAATACTTAGGATCTTTCCATCAAACATATAGCCAAACCATAAATCACATAACCAACTCACATGACAATAGTCAAAGATAGCCAATACATAACATAGACTTAACTGTAACACGTAACATACATCGTATAGAGGTTTACAGGTGTCCAACAATGCCTCTACATAGATGGGTCAGGGACCAAGACATTCTCCTGGCTCACCCTCAACTACATAAAGAAACGAAAGTAGTATAGGCAGATAGATGGTGGATCATCCTTGGAAAATAGGACTCACCACTACAAGTAAACTTAGAATCCGAGCAAATTGTCAAACGGTAGATGATCAAGGTCCTTGGTCCATACATGGTGAAATCATGTAGGTAAAAGTATATGTTAGTACATTTGAATGTATTAAGTATGTGGGGTGCAATGCATGTAACTTACCAAAACCTGTATATCAATGTTAGATGACAAGGGCACATAATATAGAAATATATAGCAAAGAGCAATATAATAAGATGCTATGAAAGTCATGGTACATGAAATGCAAATGATGTTCATATATATATATATTGGGGATGTGACCTCAACCGACATAAGTAAGACCAAGTAGGCTATTACTTAGAATCCCGATGAAATCCCCTCATCAGTAAAGAGATGGTCTACTTGCCAAGGGTAAACCATGCTTCACCTTGTAGGAACACCACCCATTTCGTATGAAGTAACCTTCCTTACGTGAACCCCCATTTCGGATAGGATTTTCACATATAGCAAATCATATCGTATTACGTCTTCTCCTTATGGGAATGCCACCCATTTCAAAGGCATCTTTCCTTACGAGAATACCACCCATTTTGGAAAGGAAACCTATGATAGGCCCATAGTTCAAGGAAAAAGAGAGATCCCTCCTTCCATCGGTGCTAAGTCATTATCCCACAAGAATATTTATAGTATAAGTAGTTATACATGCTTTCAAAGAGATACAAGTCTTTGCCAAAACATTCCAATGCACAGTTAGGCCTAAAAGCAAACATTTTTTATAATAGTTCATACTTAGGCTTAAATGCCAAAACCATAATTTCATAGTCATAATACTCATACATAAGAATAACCCATTCATATACAAAATAGTGCAAGCACCCAAAATGCTTAAAGAGCCATAATCAATAGACATATATGTGATCACAATATTGTCATAACCAATATCTTATCAAAATCATATCATATAACAAAATTGGGATTAACCCACTTCATAATTTTCGTAAATAATTCATGTACATAAATGCATATGCTATGAATCATGAGAGAATGACATGAGTACTTAACATTCAATCTAAAATCAATACTACAATAAGAAATTTAAGTGTAAACATAATTAAATCCACATTTTAAAATCATAATATAATCACCCTTGCGTAAACAAACCTTAAAGGGGACATGCATACTTATAATTCCATAAACTCAAAGTAAATTTTCATATCATAGTTTAAATCACATTAAAATCATCAAATAAACACTATCCATGCATAAATAGAATTTTAGGATTTATAATATTCAAAACCCCGATTTAAAGTAAGCTAAAGATTCATAAAATTACTTGAAAATAATTTGGGTCTCCTTGATTGGAAGATAATCAAGGATCAAATGCACATACCTTCACTAAGATGAAGAAACCCTAAAGAATTTTGAAGAGGAGTTGAGTTCCTTAGCTCCCAAGTTGAAATTCCCCAAAAGATCTTTTGAAAGATGTTTTTGAGAGATTCAAATTATGAGGAATATATTTGAATATTTGAAATAGGTTTTAGGTCTTTAGATGACCTTAGAATAGCCTAGGAATTCCCAAAAGACCAGTAGAAATAATCAAATTTACGAAAATGCCAGTAATTAATTGGAGGAAAATTTTACCGAAAGCCATTTGACAGGCGGGTAAACGGGTCATGTGATATTACACGGTCCATTTACTTGCCCGTAAACCCACATTTAGACAAATTTCTGAAAATTGGAACTTCGCTCAACATTAGAAAAATTTCACTCTGAAAGCCACACGGAGGGCCTCAGGCCCGTGCCATACCACACGGTTCGTGTGTCTATTCGTGGCACAAGACTTGGCCAAAACGTGTTTGTCTTAGGCTCAAGGGTAGTCTCACGAGTCGTGAGATGTCTCACTGCTCGTTTACTTGCCCGTGTGGCAACACTGCACATGAGGGTCTTACGAAAATGGGCATAACTTTTTCATCCGAACTCGAAATGAGGTGAAACCAAGTGCATTGGAAAGCTAATTCAAGAGCTTTAATTTGATAGGTCTTTGGTCACTCAGTTCATTTTGTGCTAAGAGATATGCCCATTTAAAGTTGACCCTTCTATCAGTACTTGTGAAAAACTTAGCCAATTAAATTCCTTTGAACTTGACTTGATGTAGGATACCCATGGTGGCCTTAAACAACATAAATGAGCTTGAATTGAAGGCTTGAAAGTGAACTTAGATCGAGCTTGGAGGTTTCATAAGGTGTCACCTTGGCCCAAAACTTTTCGAAACCAAATCTCAAACGTCGCTAAAGCTATACAAAAATTCGGCTTTAAAGAAAAATTGAAAATTGTTCAAAAATCGAGAATTAATCCAAACTTAATTAATTTAAGCAAAATCAATTCTCGAGATTCGAAAGGACACAGAGTCGCCACCTAATTTTACGGATAAT
>JAOTQR010000011.1:5457131-5471065 GCA_025774065.1 Solanum ossicruentum
AGAAATAAAACTCTAACTCTCGACATAGTCCATTGATACTCACTTTCTTGTGGATGCACAACACACATCAACTGTAGGTCAAGTATAATCGGATATACATCTTGATTAATGGCTGATAAAGGAGCCTAAATTGCTTTCGAAAAACTGAAACCTCAAACCAGAATACAAAATCCCTTTAAAAACTGCTCTCTCTCATATACATATACTTTTTTTCAAACAGGCCCCTCGTTAGCTCTATATGATTATGTGAAATATGTATTAACATTCACAGCCCACTTAATTTTTTTAAGGCACTTCTAAGAATAATCAGGTATCCGAAATAAAGAGATCTCCTATGCCGCAATTCCTGGAAACATTCAAGAACAAAAGATTGAGCAGTCTCAGTATCTGGACAACTTTCCACAGAGTATGATATAACATTGATTCAAGAAACTAGGCAAAAGTCAGAGAAAAATAATGCACAAAAGGCAACCGCATTTTACTGAATAGCAAGTTTGACAAAAGCAAAAATAACATCATTTATATGTGACAAGTTTTAAGTGAAGGATCTTATCATATACTAGAAAACTGCATCTAGCCAGGTTTGTATACTCCCCACATTTGAGTGAGGATATCCTTTACTATTGAACTGATAGGAGTCTACAACTAAATCTTCACAGTTCTGCCTCCTGGACACAAAAGGCGCAATTGCTTTCTCTTAAAGCAAATACAAAGTAATGTTCCAAAACATTTTCAGACAGACTGAACTAGAAATGTTGTCTATTCTGGTATACACAGTCCTTTTATATGTCTGCTACAAATTCATTATTCATCAGTAAGGCCGGAAAAACAGACTCAGCAAGAGATGATCCTACTTCAGCCCCTGAATATAGACTTCCTGTACATCTGCAGGACCCCAGGGAATGTAGGAAATCAAATTTTAAACCATGTTTCTGAAGTAAGCAAGGGGAACGAGGAGAAGTCCCACACATTCAGCCTCTCTTTAGGCACACTAGCTCGCAAGAGTCACTAATCTTTATTTTTCCTTTCCTTATTTAGCATGCAATTGATTTAAATTACAAAAGAAACAAAATTTAGCTAAGAAAAGTCGTGATCATATGGCCATACGGTTTAAGAAACTACGGCGGTGGATGGAGAAGGGACGAAGAACCAAAATCTAACCACTTTTCTTGTTCCCCTCAGTACTATCTCATTCTAAATCAAGGTACCTTTATCTCATGGTTGCATATATAATGATGTATATGCAATTTGGCCATGTTAACTCGAAAACAAAGTTGTGCTGCAAAGTCATAATTTTTTGAATTTGGTAACTTTGTATTATATCATAAGAGTACATGGGTTGTACTCAAACTTTATATACAAACGCACTCCAAAATTCTATTTCTATATTGAGGCTAAAACATCAACTATAGGACAGTGCTATTTGAGTATAGTTGATTGCACCAAAAACATAACAAGATGCAGTTTAGTTTAACTTCTTGCACACTATTTTCTACACCTTCAAAACATCTAGAGTTTCTCTCTTTCCAATTTCCAAATTGCCAAACAAATTGAAGCAGGGATAATTCTCCATCTAATTCTGTCGTCAAAAATCATAATTACTAGTGTAGTTTGAAAGTTTTAACATCCAGCACTGTATGACACAAACAATACGGCAGCTCCTTTGAAAGTTGTCAAACCTTTTAATGTAAATGATATCTCTTACATTAACTATCAGGAGGAAAAATATTTTACCCCATTCTCCATTCAGAACCTCTACTCCCACACCATTAGGGGCGGACATACACAAATGCCTAGTTCCTTCCCTCTCATTCCAATAAAACAACAAGGCTTTACTATTTTATGAAAGCTCATGAAAACCATTTCTGGTTTAATAAGTAATTAGACTAATGCTTATGTAGCTTGAAGAAACGTTTTTAGTAGAAGTTATGGCTACAAACTTCACGATTGTAATTTTAAATTTAAGAACAATTTCCATGAACTTAACTGGTAAAGCCTATCTATTTGTCTTTTGTTAAGAGAGAGGGAAGTTTCACTTTTAGGAACATCTTGCAGACTTAGAAAAAAAAAATCAAATGCAAGATTTGCCTAAGGAACCTAAAAAAAATGCTGCATGCACACAGTTCTACCAATATTTCAATTATAATTGCTTGAACAGTGCGTCCTATTTTGCCTAGGAGAAAAAAGGCCAGTGAAGGTATCCTCAAGGCTTTTCTAATAAGGTATTTCCAAAATTCAGGATGCATAATAAGGGTGTTTCAATCACTCATCTTATTCCGGATAAGAAGACATTGATTCATCCCAGTATAAATTAATTCAAATGAGCAAACCACATCAATGTAATAAACAGAAATTAGGAGTGTGGGACAACATTTTTTTACGTTCTGAATCCTTTCAATGTATCTCACTCCAAAATCTTCCCGTCAAATCCATGATAATGAAGTTACCATAATTTATAGAATGTCAAAATGTCAACTCCAATTTAAACTTAGGACAAAATACTAACTAAAATGAGATCAAATCTTCAAGAGCCATCTTGCAAATATCTTCCAATGATCTTTCAAGTTAAGAATCTATTAATCACAAAAGTAAGGTGTCCCCCTTGCAAATGAAAACAGGGTGTGTAATTGAACTAGTACTCATACCTCTATTCGACTGTCTATTTGCAATACTATAATTTCCAATATAATTCTCGGAGTCTTTAGCGGAATCATCTGCCGGATTTTCAAGTCCATATCCAAATGTATTAGAGCCATCCATGTCAGAAGCCACAGCTTGCCATGTTGAGTCAACATACATTGAGCCACTGCGATATACATCTCCATAAGACCCCTCATAAGCACCACTTGATGCAGCAAATAAAGTTGGGACAGCACTTGCTGCATTGCTTCTTGTAAGTCCTCCAGATCCCAGCCCATAAGTGTTTGCCCCACTCCTAGACCCCACATTCCGACCACCATATCCAGAACCACTACCAACTTGCGCAGAAACAGCTGACAAGCCCCAACTGAAACCATTATTCCCAAAGACCCCATAACCACCACTTCCGGATCCCAAAAATGAACCGGAGCTACCAGGACCTGGAGAACTGTTAAGACCACCATTTCCCCAAACATTCCTGGTTGGTGAGCTGAGTAAAGAATCACCTCCATTGCTGCCTGTGCTATATCCAATGGGTGTAGTGTATCTGCTTGAGTTGCCAGCGAAATATGGGTTCAGAACCCGCCCATAACCAAGATTGTTGCTAAAATTGGAAGCTCCTGCAAAGGTGGGGCTCAAAGATGGATCCAAATTGACACCCATTCCATAAGCAGGAGAAGAAAACTGAGAGAAACTTGCACGTCCGCTGGCAACTGGACTAAATCTACCATCCATTCTGACCCCATACCCTCCAATTGAACCTAAACTATACCCTTGAGCATAGTTGTTGAGAAAGTTATTTACTCTACCAAGTCCGTAGTTGTATCCAGTGAAAGGGCTCCTGTTGGGCCCTGGAGACAGCTCTTTAGGAACAGCGCGCTTCACCTCAATCATTTTACCATTTAGATCGTGAAAGGTCTTATATAATGCCCTATCCACTGCCTCCTCTGAATCATAAGTTATAAATCCAAAGCCTCTTGGCCTCTGGGTGTTATGGTCATACATCACTACCACATCTGTAATTGTACCAAACTGATCGAAGTATGTCTTGAAGTCGCTCTCCGTAACAGTAGATGCTAAACCTCCTACAAATATCTTTTTTGTGCGTCCAGGACCTGGAGATCCTTGAATGCTGCTATTGTTTCTATTTATTAAGTGTTGATCATCCCTAGGAACAGCCTTCTTTGCCTCAACCTGAAAATTTGATGCCAATGAAGAATTTGGAGATATAAAGATGATTATTCATCCATCTAATCAGCACAATCCAGCGGGGATTAATCTTTAACTAAAGCTTTTCGGGAACATTTCAGGCATTGTCCCATCAGTTATGTGTAGTAAATTGTGAACAGAAAACTTTCTGAACTGAAGCATAAAATTCACATAGGCAATGCCAACTAGTTGAGTTTCATGATGACACATCATTGAATATTGGAATGAAGTAAAATAGATAGTGAGGATTCATATAACCGACCCAACTAGACACATAATTATTGCTGTTATATTCTTATCAGTCATGTAATGTGGAAAAAATTTATAAAACTGACCGTCCTCCCATCAATGATGTGCTTCTCACTAACCACTCTTTCAGCAACAGCAGGATTAGCAAAGACAACAAAACCAAAACCACGAGCCCGACCAGTATTGCGATCTCTCATGATCACAGCTTCTACCACTTCTCCATATGAAGTGAAATATTCTTTAAGACGTTCCTCATCTGTGTCCCAAGATATCCCACCTATAAATAGCTTACCGAGATCTGTCTCCATCATTTCTGCAATCAAAATTCAATGAATAACAGTAACATCCAGATCATAACAAATACAAAAATCAATAACTAAGACCCATCATCATCACTAAGCATATGGATCCAGATTTGGATAAGAAAAGCAATCAACAAACCTTTTTATAAAGAAAATCAGGCAGACCCCAGTTTGCGAATACTGATTAAACAGCACAAGGAAAGTTTTGGATTCAATCTAGGAACATCAGATCTTTGTGCCACCAATCAAAACTCAATCCACAATCTCTGAAAATCCACAATTCAGATCAGAAACGTATGTATGAAGCATATATATGAAAGAGAAAATGCAACATTTGAGAATGATTAAAGGGAAAATGCGTACAAACCAGAAGAGATCTATAAGAAAATGAAAACAGAGGATATTGTGGTCATCATCCTCTTTTCTTTTCATTGATCTTTGGTTATTCCAAAGCTTTTCTCTTTATTATTATATAGTTTATATAAAATGGAAGTGGCAATGTTGAACAAATAATTTGGGTTAGAAAAAATTATATACAAGAAAGAGGGGAAAATATGCGTGTATGTATGACGCAGCAAAGAATATTTGGAGTGCACAACATGCTACACGATGACTACCCTTTTGTTCAATCCAAAGGCCTACAATACAAATTACAATAAAATGTACCACTATTACCATATCTATTTTTTTATTTATTTATATTTTTACAATTTATAACTAGCCTAGTAGTTATCTTCTGCTTATGGGGCTTGATCATTTTGAGATAAGAATTTTTCAAAATAGTTTCTCCATTTCTAGGAGGTAGTGATAAAGTTTGGATACGTTCTATCCTCCTCAGATCCCACTTGTGGATTTCACTTAGTATGTTATTGTTTTACAACTAGCCTAGTAGCTAGTACCTATTTTTTGTCTATTTTAATTTATTTATTTGATTTTATTTTGACATAATTCATTATGAAATTTAGAAAAAGTAATTTTTTTTTTGAAGTGAAAATAATATTTGAAAATTGGAGCTATATTTGATCATGAATACAATTTGGAGTTATTTTTACAAAAAATAAAAATATTTTTTTCTTGATTTTCCAAATTCATAAAAACTCTCGAAGTCAACTTCAAATTGAATTTTAAAATTTACAACTATATTTTGGGGAGTAGTATTGTAGAAAAAAATTTCACAATCAAACATCTCCTAACATATCATATTAAAGTCAGAAAAGACTTTTTAAAGATTAGATAAATAAAAACTAAAGTAAAAAGATTAAATGGATGAAGTATTAAAATAATGGAAATGAATTATTAAAATTACTAGCAATGCTTATGCAGATAAAGTTGTCCAAAAAAAAAAACAGAAGAGGTTCTTTTGCACTGAAACCAAATTTGTTTTGTTCGTACACTATTTTCATATTAATATTAAATAATATGAAAATTTGTGTCAGTATAGATCTTAATACATATTATTTTTACAATCTCAATTTATGTGACATGTTGAAAAATTAGTATCATGATCTAAAATCAGATCACGACTAAAAAAAGAAACAGAACTTGAGCAAAAACAACATGACATTCAAAATTAAATCCTAAAACCTAAAGTTTATGAGTACAAGAGTTTCAAAATAATACGATAAAGTAAATACAAGGTCATCTCAAAAGAAAATACAAAGTCTGAAATAGATGCCAATAAGGATAAGTATCAATGATACAATGGCAACTCGAAAAATCTGAGCTTCACTGTTGAAATCTGAAAATGATATGAAATCTCGCACAATAAAATCAACTACCCCATGGGAGTCATTGTGCTCGATCGAAAGGGAGGAAACAAAAGTAGGGGTGAGTACACTGAAATGTACCCAGTAGGTTCAACCAATTGTGTAAAAGAAATTAGACAAATATGTAATAACGAAGATCTCTATCACCTGCAAAAAAAAAGGGGTTAGTACACTATATATATATATACGCGAGATTCTACGTGCCACATGCTACTCGATCAGAGCATAAGCTAGTGATGCTTTCGGCTATTGGACTTTCGCTATCTACGGTGCAACATTCATACTGCTTCGCCTAGCAGCATGATGCTTGTATTGCTCTCCCACAACCTCGTTTTCACTGTTTAGGTTGCTCCCATTTCGCTCGCCGCTACTACGGGAATCGCTTTTGCTTTCTTTTCCTCTGGCTACTAAGATGTTTCAGTTCGCTAGGTTGTCTCTTGCTTGCTCATGGATTCAGCAGCAGTTAGAAAAGTTGCCCTATTAGGGAATCTCCAGATCTATGCTTATTTTCAACTCCCTGAAGCATTTCGTCGATTACTATGCCCTTCCTCGTCTCTAGGTGCCTAGGTATCCACCGTAAGCCTTTCTCCGTTTGAACCTCGTCGTTCACTTTTAAGGCTATGTCATTCTAAGGTGCTGCTAAATGGATGGATCTTATCAACATCTATGAATGATAAATCATAGATTGAACTGCCGAATCAGAAAAATTAGGTGCTATCATAAAGCTTTGTATCGGCTAAGTTTACGAATTGGAGATAAGCGGACTCGAATCGCTGACATCTATTGCATGGTAAACCACCTCTCAGGCCCCCCGACTGATTCTACCAAGAGGCCAACGATATATATATAGCATAAGACAACAATAGTAATTATTGATGCAATGCACATACAATGTATGAATGCATGCATGGGTTGGAATCATGAGAATTGCAGGGCCAGTGTATACATCTACCGAGCTAAGGTATCAGGTAAAACCCATGGGAGTCTCGTCAAACCATATATAAAAATCTCTCAAGTGTCTCAATATCTCAACTTTACCACATGTCTGTGGTCAAGGGAGTTTTATAAAAGGTGGTACAATATATCAAAAGTGGTATATCTCACCCTTGCCACTTACTCGTGATGAAAGGATTTTATAACAAGGTGGTACACTATCTCAATCCTTGTCACTTACCCGTGGTCAAGGGGTGGTACAAATACAATATGAAATGAATGCATGTCAATGCTCCAAATCAAGATAAATAATAGCTTCATGCTAAGATTACTGGTAAATATCTACCATAGAATCATGGAGAATAATAACAAGTCCACAACTGGTACGACAAACCATCATCATGTCTCGAATCATCATATTTTTTACTAATAGTCAAGTGTACCAAATATATTGGACCTCACACGTTCCAAAATATACACATATTTTTCGAAAATATCTCAAGTACCATCAAATTGCCACAAACTTTTCAAATGATGTCACAAGTCTCATATTATCACAATAATATCCAAAATATGTCAAAGAAATTCGTGGGTGAAAATTTCATTTAAAATCAAGCTCAAATTGAGGGAGAAATCAACAATTAAAGTTTTCAAATCATAAACATAAAATCCCCAATTCTAGATACCCAAAATCATGAAATTCAAGACAAAATCAAGATAAAATCATGAAAATTAATTAATTCAATGAAAGAAACACTTACCAAAGAGTTTTCCACAAAATATTCTCGTCAAAAATCGTCTAAGAGATCTTGAAAGTAATAAAAATGGTGGAATGAGTATTTTTACGTATTTAAAAACTGATCAGGTAGTTTGTACTCCACGAATGCGGATATAGATTCACAAATGTGAAGCCAAGAAAAGATAAGCCTCCGCCGAATGCGAGGGAGGGGCCAGGGAATGCGGGGCATACCGCAGAATACCTCCGCGAATGTAGCCATGGGACTAGTGAACATAGAGGTCAATTGCCCCAAGCCTCCGCGAACGCAGAAAGGTAATTAGGCTTGCACCAAATTTCCTCCACAGCAGCAATTTCAACTATAAATTCCAACTCGAAACGGATATCCAGGGTCCATTCAAAAATCAAATTACACAAACCAGACATGCATCCATTCAAGAAACGACGATTCGGACTCAATAAAATTATTAAAGTTTATTTATGAGGTCTCCTCGACACAGTTAACGGTAAACTTGATTAAATTAGCTAAAATCTCAATATACCAAAGCTGCCCTAGCTTGGAAACTTCAAAGATTACAATAACACCATTTTTACCGTTACATCCACCGTACAAAACTATCGAAACTGTCAAAATTTTGATCTAAGCTTTTGAACTCTAAATGTTGACCAAAGTCAAGCCTTGGCTCCAGAAAAAATTGAAAATACAACTTTGGGTTCAAATTCTTCATTTTAACTCCAAATTTAGTGTTGTAACTTCTCGTAGATTAGATTCGATGTTTCGTAGCTAATGGAATCGATGGATTTCTGATCTGACACCCAAAACTCAGAATGGTACAAAAACTCATTTTTTTCAACAACTTAAGCTTCCAAAAATGCCAAAACTCATTTTTTTTCCTTCACTTTTAAGACACATAATATCAGTTTCAACAATATAAATAGTTCAAAATATGAAGAAACTTAAATTCGTTTTCTTGAAACCCTAGGTTATGATTTAAGATATATTTCTCTTATTAGAGATTCATGAATAGATGAAGAAATTTGGATTGTGAAGCTTAAAATTTATGAAGAAACTTACCTTGATGATGCATCTTGAAAGCTAACCCTAACTTGATTATTTCCTTGATGATTGTTGAGCGTTTAAGTTTAGGAGTGAAGAAAAGGGTTTTACTTATGAAAAAACTGACTTCTATGCATTTTGGGATACTAAAGTAAACCCCAAAAGGTCATGGGATAAAAATACCCTCAAAATATAGTGAAAGGACGTTATTTAACTTGTTGGGAAGAGTCCATGCCCACTCCGCGATGCGGAGCAGTCGTGGACTTCGGTCAGCTCTGTACGTTTCCAATAAAATGGTCATAATGTTTTACTCCGAACTTCAATTAAAGCAAAATTGAATGTGTTGAAAAGCTAATTCAAAGTTCTTTAATTTGATATATTATAAGATACCTAACTCATCATATCATAGGAGATATAATCATTTGAAGTTGACCTTTCTATCAACTCATACGAAAACTTAGTCGGTAGAAATTTTTGGACTTGACTTGATGTAAAAGATCCCTTATAACTTAAATCACATCTAGTATGCTTTAAATACTTAGAAATTAATCCTATCATGTATATACAACCTAAAAGTCATTGGTCTACCTAACTTAAACAAAATCTTACAATGGAACTCAATCGCTAAGAAAGATTTTAACTTAACTTCACACTAGAGGATTTGTGTGACCTCAACTCATCTCCAAATCTATTCTCACACTAAGAAATTGACTTTAAAACCTATTTTCAATTAAGAATCATCGATTATAATCTTATATCATATGAAGGATGACTCAACATTAGCTAAAAAAATGGGGTGTTACAAAAATGGTGTAAAGGGACAAGCTAAGCCAATAACATTCAATCCCTATCTTTTTTTTTTTTAACGAAAAAGAGTCTAAAATGCACTCCAACATTTGGAAATAGTACAAAAATGTCTTTCATTCACTTATTCAGCCTAAAATGTCCTTATCATCCCCCCTAGTGAATCTAAAATGCCCTTTTCTTTAATAGAATAATTATGGGTCCAAAAATATCTTTTATTCACTTTTTGAGCTCACTTGTACTTTTGAAACTAACAAGACTTTCTTTTTTTTTTAAAAAAAATATTTATTACATTTCATTTTCTCACGAAGTACATTAAACTCCATCCTCAATTCTTTTTTTATAAAAAGGCCTTATAATTTTTTTTAAAAAAAAGTTTGTTTGGGATTATAAAGAAGGATATTATTTAGGTCTGGACAAAATATATGAAAAATCTAATAAAAAAATAAACTAGTTTTTTTACTCTAATTTTTTTTTTAAAAAAATATTTTTTGGGCCATGAAGAAGGGTAAAAATCTTTAATAAAAAGACTCAAAAAAAAAATCCAAAGTCACAACAAAACATATTTTGAAATTTTTTAAAACAAATTGCACACATTTGACTATATTTAGACAAAATAATTAACCTTTTAAGAATCAAAATAATTTATTAAAATTGATTTAGCTTTCTTTTATGTTTTATTTAATCAAATTTGAATAGTTTTCGTTATTTTAAATTATAACATTAAAAAAGTAAAAACTTACTCCTTAGATAAATTAAAAACTTATTTTTTCATTAACTTTATATATTTCGTTTCTTTTCTAGAAAGCTAAATCAGTTATTATTTTAATAAATCGCTTTGATCACTTTTTTTAAAAAAATCACTTTCTATCTTAAAAAGATACGTTATTTCAGTTTGGATAAATTATGAAAAAAATCTAACAGAGATGGAGATTTATCTTATTCCATACGAAAATGAAACAAAACAAATATTGTAAAAAAAAAAAAAGAGTTGTTAGTTTTAAAGGTATAAGTGAGCCAAAAAGGCGAATGAAGGATATATTTGGACCTAAAAATATTCCGGTAAAGAAAAAATACTTTTAAACCAAAAAATGAATGACAAAGACATTATATGCCCAATAGATGGATGAAAAACATTTTAATACTATAATAGTTAGATCAAGAACATTTTAGGCCCTTTTTGTTTTTCTATAACCAAAAAACAAAAAACTCTACAATTCTAAACTCATAAATATAAAACCAAGATTTTTTAACCATTATCTAAACATTGCCTTAAAAAATATTACTATCTTTCATCTCAATATTTTTATACATAAGATGAATGTAGTCACTTAATATATTAATTAAATATGAATTTTTATTAATAACTACTGAATACAAGTAGTGTTTATTTTGAAAATGCTTTTTCTTTAAAAAAAAGAATTTCTTATTTTTTTGATCAAGCTAAACATGTTAAATCATTTAAGTAAAATTATTTTTATCACAGAAAATAATAAAGTATTCTTTTCAAATAGAATGGATGGTCATTAGATTGTCTACATGAAATAAAAGTTTGATTTTCCATGTTATAATCTCTCATCAATTTCCCTTTTCTTACTTCTATTTTGAAAACCGAAAGGAAAAACTCAAAAATATTTTTAAAAAGTTACTCCCATAATCTTATTTTGTATAAATTAGTTCGATTTGACGTGAAATTTAAGAAAAAAGAAAGACTTTTGAAAGTGATCTAAAATAAATAGTAAATGTTTGTGTTGCTGTAAATTATTTTATTAAGAATAAAATAGACAATTTAAAACTAATTTGTTATTAAATTTAGAAATGTGTTATCATTTTTGAAACTGATTAAAAGAAGAAATGAGCCATATGAATTTAGACAGAGCAAATAGTAAACTTTTCATTTACTTAATTTATATAAATTAGTTATCTTTTGGAGAATTTTCATAAATAGCTTAGCCTTGAAATTTAATATAGTCAAATAGCTATATTTTATATAATTACGTGGTTTAACCTCAGCTATGTGAGTTAGAGAGGAGGAGAGAGATGAATTGTATATTTATATTTGTCAAATTATATGTGTATATTTGTCAAATAATTCTATATGTGCAACTAATTTACATATGTATTTGTATATCTGGCAAGCGAGAATGAGAAAGGGAGGAGAGAGACGAGTGAGAGAGAGCAGAGAGTGGAGGGAAGAGAATTGTATATGTATATCTGTCGAATTGACTATGTATATCTATCAAAATAATTTTATATATACAGCTGGTATACATATTTAATTGTATATCTGACAAGAAATTATAGAGAGAGAAAGAGAGAGGAGAGAGAAAATATAATACCAAATCCAAATTATAGCTATAAATTGTAAAATTTTCAAACTATAGTTGTATAATTGTTTACCTAGTTACGTTATTTTTCCTTATTTTTATGTAGCTCATCTAATAAATCAAATGTTTAGATAATTAATTGGTAATTTTACACAAATTCCATACTTTTTGAAGCTAATTGCAACTAATACCAATTTTTTTCAAAATTACGAAAAATCTATTCTTTTTTATACAAAAAATGAAACCAGTGATATATGTCGAAGAGGTAGGAGCATTAAAGGATTTTAACTATGATATATGAAAAAGTAGGGATTATAATTTGTATCAATAAGTGTTGTAGTTTTGTATCATTTTAAATTTTTTAATAATTTTTTAAAAGAATCAAAATGATATGAAATTATGTAAATATAAATAGTATATTTTCGTAATTTTGAGTACCAATCCTTCCAATTAGCAGCCCAACAGTGACTCGGCCCTTCTTGGCCTAGCCCCATTCCCTGTCCCCTCGTGGCCCCACACCTCACCCCACACCTCAGCCCACACCCCATCCCGTTTCTCTCCTTTTGACTGTGTCTCCACTCTCCTCCTACCTCCAAAAACTCTTCTGAATCCGTCAATGGAAGATTCTCAGTCTCAGTGCCTCTCTTACTCTCACTCTCACTCTGACCAATACAGACAATCATCTCCACTCTCTTCCATCAATGAATCTTCCGAGCAAGTCAAATTTGCAAGCTCCGATGCTGCCTTCTCCCACAACGTCTCCTCCGCCGTTGGATCCAACACCGGTGCTAAGTACAAGCTCATGTCACCTTCTAAGCTTCCGATCTCCCGCTCCTCAACATGTATCACCATTCCTCCTGGTCTCAGCCCTTCGTCCTTTCTCGAATCTCCCGTTCTTCTTTCTAACATCAAAGTTAGTTCTACTCTCAACACATGTAATTTACGCTAACGGTTAATACTATGAGAAATTTCACTTCCAGATTTGAGATCCGATTCCCTAATTTATATGTTTTTTTTTTGCTTGTTAAGAAAACGAAGTTGGATATGTTAACTAATTATTTTTTATTGCTACTCTTGATTAGTTTGGATGTTGTTAAGAGTAAGGTAATATAGTTGTGCTGTCTTCAATTTGAGTGAAAATGCTAACCTAATTGTTTTCCTTATTTAATTGTAAGTTTAGATAATGCTCTATTAATATTCTGGAGTGGAAGACTGGAGGAATTTATTGATGTGATTGCTGCTTTCTTAAAGTACATTTTGAACTATTTTAATTAGTTCTTTGGTTGTTTTCATTATATTGCAATTTGTTGCCTTGATTCTTTTTCCCCATCTGAGTGCTATTTTGGGGAATACGTGTGTGTATATATGTATTTCTGTCCAATTTGCAACCGTACATTTTGATGCTTCCATTGTGGACACTGACATGATTATTCCTCTACATTTTTGTAGAATTATATTCTTTCTTTCTCTGCATATTTAGCCGTCACTGTGTTTCTTCACATGTTGAATCTTCCTTTTGGCAAGGTGTTCAACTTACCACTAAGTTGTTCCATAGAGAAAAAGATACTGGTGTTATGAATGTGGCTAGAATAATGGCATCAGAGAGTTATATAAGCTGTTGTTATTCTAACCAGTATATGATTATTATAAGAATGTGTGCTGCATGTGTCACTTAAGTCTTACATTGAAAGGTTCCAACTTAAGTGGCTGGTGATGAATCACCTATGAAACTACTTTAAGTGGCATCTATTTTTTCTTGAAAAGCATCTTCATCCATCACTAAGATGGAATGATAATTGATAAAGAAATATAGCACCCCCCCCCCCCCCCCCAAAAAACAAAAAAAAAAAAAAAAAAAAAGAAAACTAACATCGCCCCAACAAAAAAGAGAGAGGAGAGAAAAAAGAATGG
>JAOTQR010000011.1:5471075-5490229 GCA_025774065.1 Solanum ossicruentum
AGAAGAAGAAGAAGAAGTTTCTTCCCCCATAAAGAAGCTGAGAGGAAAGAGGAAAATTACTTTGGTTATCATATGTTCAGATGCTACTTTATTTGGAAAGGAGAATGTGATCACTTAATAGTATTTCACTTATAACCTGCAGGCTGAGCCGTCTCCAACCACAGGTTCCTTCGCCAAGTTTCAACTAATGCAGGGCTCTAGTGGGAGTGCTGCTTTTTCATTGATGAGAAGCTCTTCCAGTGGAAATGCATATGGTGAAACGGCCGATGAATTTGAGTTTAAATTTTCTATTGGATCTAGTCCTACATCAGGATCACTGACAAAGGAAGCTGCGGCGGTAATGCCCTTGACTGTTATCCTTGGCATTATTGGACATAAATCACCTAGGTTTTATTCAAAGCCCATATGCTTGAATTAAATTAGAAACGAGGAAACACAACAAGAGCACTATTGAATATTAGTTATTTTCTCTTTCCCCCTTCAAAACTTCTCAATGGGTCTATCCGTTCCTTAAATTGAACTGTGCTTGATTCAGAAATTTTCTTAAAATCTGACTTTGGTGTTCTTAAAATTCTCTCTCTCTCTCTCTCTCTCTCTCTCTCTCTCTCGGCACATCTCATTCGTGAAAGAATTGATACACAACTCTTACCAATAAAAAAAGGGAGTAAAACACAATTCTTCACACTAGATTCCCATTGCGTGCTTTGTAATTATAACATGCAATGTCAGTCAAAGTAGTTATGTTGATCTTCTTATACATGAATTACAAACATACAGAAGGCATCTTCAAGTGAGAGAGTACAAAATTCTTGCATATGAATTTCATCACATGGCAACCTTTTCCAACCAGTAACTGGACCTAGTTTTTATTACATAACTTCTTTGTGACCAAAGATGTGGAAACAGGTGGGATTTTGGTTCATTCTCTCTTTCGCTGGAACATAAAGCAGTACAATGACTGCACTTTTTTGTTTGTTTGTTTTTAGTTTCTGTAACAAGGTGATTACATCTCTTTTATTAATAGTTCAAAACCCTTAAATGAATTAATTTTGACGATTGACTTTATAAAATTGAAAAGAATGCAGTGTAGCTGTTAAAAGTACAGTCAAAAGGTGTTAATTCATTGCCAGGAAAATGATGATTGGTTTGCCTCATGTATTTAGTTTCCATGTAGGTCGCAATTGCTGCTTCTTGGTTATTTTTTTTCTTCTACAGTTTGAGTGGATGTGTGGTTCTGACGAATTGGTTACCTCACTTGACTAATACTTTGGGGGTTTGGAAGCATTTCCTTTTTTTCTACACTTTATGATTTAATGACGGAGGATCCAACAACAGTAGGAAGCCCTGCAGATTTAGTTTTTAATTTTATTTTAGTACCTAAAGAAGCAACATGTGATTTTCATTATTATTTTTATTTTTTAATTAAGGTAACATGCTGTATATCAATCATCAGCTCAAAGCTAGTATCCAAGATTTTCACTATTATTTTAACCTAGTTGAATTTAGGTAGTTCCTAATACACTGTTGTAGCGAAGATTGCTGCAGGTTTCAACCAACCGCAAAGTGAACCTCTACTTCAAGTTCAAAATCGATATCTTTCTCTATCATCAGCACCTTCAGCTCTTGTTGAAAGTGAGATGCCTAATTCAAAAGAGCTGAGCTTACCTGCACCTGGTAGTTTAGATGTCTCGTCAATTAGTACTTCTACTGCTGCAACTGATAATGAGGAAATAAATCAGAGAGGTCAATCAAATCCAAGCTCGCAAGGTTCACATGTTGATAATAAAGATGTATCGTCAGTAACAGCTGAGAGGTCATCAGAAGATGGGTATAACTGGAGAAAGTATGGACAGAAACTTGTTAAAGGAAGTGAATTTCCAAGGAGCTACTACAAATGTACATACCCAAACTGTGAAGTTAAAAAGATATTTGAGCGCTCTCCAGATGGACAAATAACAGAGATTGTGTATAAAGGTTTCCATGATCATCCTAAACCCCAACCCAGCCGGAGGTTTACTGCTGGTGCACTTACGTCCATCCAAGAAGACCGAGGGGAGAGAGATGCATGCCTCACTGGTCAAGAAGGTAAACTGAATTGCTCTTTAGGGGTTGTTTCCCACTCAACAAATGCATGACATGGCACTCTTTATTGAAGCTTATTTGATCTCATATGGAGTTATTCCTCTCTCTGGTTTATCTTTTCTTGAAGACAAATTCAACACTGATGCCCAGACTAGTAACACCGAGCCCAGTGGTACTCCACTATCACCTAGACAAGCAGATGATGATGGTCTTGAAGGTACAGTGTCTCAGTTGCACAGTTCTAATGATCAGATGGATGAGGATGATCCATTTGCCAAAAGAAGGTAAAAACTAAGGGTCCTAAGTTTATCCTATGTATTAGTTCAACTTAACAATTGAGTCTTTAAGCAGGAAAATGGATGGTGGCATGGATATTACACCAGTTGTTAAGCCTATCCGTGAACCACGCGTTGTTGTTCAAACTGTGAGTGAAGTTGATATATTGGATGATGGATACAGGTGGCGGAAATATGGTCAAAAGGTGGTCCGTGGAAATCCTAATCCCAGGTACGTAAAGCATTGAGTGGCATCTAATGCTAAGTGTCTGAAGTTCATGGTGGTTGAGAGGTTATTTTATGGTCGTAAGTAAATCAATACTTTTAAGTGGATTTCCCCATAATGTTCTAAGCCATCTTTCTAGTCAACTCGAAAGATTCCCCTCTCAATAACTGTGTTACTTATCAAAGTGAAGAACTAGACAGTCAACCATTACTATGGGTGAGATGAGTTGTAGTGGTGATGTCTTATTAAGCTGTGAACTGAAATTTACTGACAATGTCATGCAACCATAACTGGGAAAATTGGGAAGTCATGTGTTATAGGAGAAAGCTTTGGCGTCT
This sequence comes from Solanum ossicruentum, assembly GCA_025774065.1. Lineage (NCBI taxonomy): Eukaryota > Viridiplantae > Streptophyta > Magnoliopsida > Solanales > Solanaceae > Solanum > Solanum ossicruentum. The sequence continues at coordinate 5,473,997 of JAOTQR010000011.1, forward strand.
GTAACATGGTCAGCTTAGAATGCAAGCTCTTTCAACTAATTAGACTTTCTAAATGAGGTCTTAGATGAATCAATACTGACTGTTGAGAAATGATTTGAAATCATTTACATGTCAATTCTTATTGCTTGGCAGCCACTAGCCATGTACACAAATCAAATAAACTTTATTAGGTGAAATGAACACATTTAGCTCTCCACCCCTCCTCTCCCCCATCTAGCAGTGACTTTTCTGACCCCCTTTTTGCCACCTAATTTTCTTGTTTGATATTTTATGTTATATTATTTAACTCAATTTTTGTCCATGAGATCTTTTTGGTTCTGAATCCACTCCTATTTTTATCTATCGTAGTATTAATAATACAACAATAACATACCCAATGTAATCCCACAAAGTGGTGGGGTCTGGGGAGGGGAGAGTGTATGCAAACATTACCCTACATTGGAGTTAGACAGGCATATCGTAGTATTAATACATATAAAAATTGCAGTGTTAATAATACTATAATAGCTTAATGGAAGCAGTGCCATCATTGAGTGTATTACTTTGACAACTTTCTTGGCTGAAATTTGATTGAAAGGTTAATTACCACTTGTTGCCCTGTAGGTTAACAGCATATGAAGCTGTTGTTGGAGAAACACCTTAGTATTCATTAATCCAATCTGTGTTTTTCTCTGCTCATTTAATTCTTGGTACTCTGGAGAGCTCCTTAATAGCAAGGTTTAATATGCACCTGCATGACTGCGTGTGAACTTTGTGCCTCTAAAATATTAGAAAGTTGGACCACTCAGTATTTCATTTATTTGCATTAGGCCTGACTGTAATGTCCTTGTTTCAGCATCAGACCACAGAGTTTTATATGCAGCTTATCAAACAGACATTTAAGAATGAGCTGAATGTACCTCTAGTGAGACATCTAAGTAGTAGAGGGTTAACGGCTTTCAAGCTTTGATTGATTATCTTCAGCTAAATGTTTTATTAGGAATCTAGTACAAGTGAATAAAACCTTGTGTCAAAATATCAAGGTAGTTTGTGACTAGTTCATACCTGCCTAGATTCGTTGTATTGAATAAAGAAAATCAGATAGAATACCTCAGGATATTCTCTATTTAAATATAGAATATTTACTTATCTTTTTAGCATAGGGATTGATTACCTACTATATTATGTACTTAGTCAACTTGAAGTTTTCTATTTTTTCACAGTATGAATATCTTTTCTCCTAAATTTTCTTTCTGAAAATCAAAATACCCTTAATTAGCTTTCATGTGTGGAAATTGCTAAACTGAAGACTGAGCAGGCAGAGAGATCATGCATTTAGCAATTCATCAAGCCTGTTATAAACTTCTGAATATCTTTACTCAAAAAAAGATTAACTTCTGAATATCTTATGGAGGACCTGGTGATGTTTTCATTAATTTTGCGCACTTTAAACAGGAAGGTGAAAGAACATAAATTTGTTCACCTCTCTTTCAATTTCGTAGTCATTGGAAAGAGGGTATAGAAAAATAGTTAGTTTACCTCTAAAGTCTAAACTGTAAAGTCTACATTCAAAAAAACAATGAACCTATGGTTTGTTGTTTCTTCACTCTAGGCGTGGGTCTCTTATGTGTTTATGGTTTTCATGTGAATGTGATGTAGGAGTTATTACAAGTGCACCAATGCTGGATGCCCTGTGAGGAAACATGTGGAGAGGGCATCCCATGATCCCAAAGCTGTAATTACTACATATGAAGGGAAACACAATCACGACGTACCAACGGCCAGGACTAATAACCATGAAATGGCAGGATTGGTGCCTGTAACTGGGGGTTCAAGGGTCAGGACAGAAGAGAATGGCTCAAATAGCTTGGATCTGGGTGTTGGTATAGGATATGGTATGGAGAATAGGCACAATGGACAACTTCACACACTGCCTGCAGAAACCGTATGTAACCAAGTTCAGGTTTCAAGTTCTAGTATCATGGTAGTACAGCCAGCTGCAGTTGCAGCATGCTACAACATTGTAAATGGTGGAATAAGCCGGTTTGGAACTATAGAAAATCATGTTCAGGGCCCTGGTTTTGAGACTCTGCCCTTGCAATCTTCTGCTCAATGTCCTCAAAACTATGGAAGGATACTTTTGGGCCCGTGACTGTTTCTGCCGTAAGGCAAAAACTTAAAAGTAAGAAACTTCCATCCCTTTTCTTTTTCGGCGTCTTGGTGGATTACAGAGGGCTACATCTCTTGTTGTCATATACTCTTCGCTTCAGAATTGAGAACCCAACATGTTGTATGATACAGTTTCACCAAGTGTTCATTATGTAATTAGCTTTAATATCACAGTTGCTTTATACCGACAGTATGCTACAAAATATAACAATTATGGATGTCTTAGTGGATGTGAACATCAATGTAGCCGTGAAGAACTTGAAAGTATGGGCTCCATTTAGGAAATTATAAGATACTTGAATATGATGTATTTTCTGTAATATGTAGTCACATGAAATGTATTTTCCTAATATAGGATGTGTATAATAGATCCTTGTGGTCCAATCTTTCCTTGGCTCCCGCTCATAGCAAGAACTTTAATGTATCGGGCTACCTCCATTGACGCTCTTGTATCCTTTTCCTTGTCTTTACACCTGCATGGCTGCATTTGTAGGCAATTGCTTCCCACAAACCTAGGGAACGTTTCTGCTAAATTCACATGGTTTTACTTTATGTGTCTGACTGTGTAAGATCCTTTTGCACTAGCGGAATTTAACATATGTTAGTAGGTTGCATGTGTTATTTTCCTAGTTGTAGCTTGCATGTGTTATTTTCCTAGTTTTAGCATACGTACATTGCGCTTGTATATTATTTCAAACTATGTAATTGATGCTTCATATTTCTTGATATATTTGTTCATTTCTAAAATCTTATATTCAACTCTCACTGTACTCATAGGCACAGCACAAATATTCATACGCTATTTATGATGAATTCATTTATAGTTAATTCGAGTTCTTTTTAAATTAATTAAATCAAAGATTTAATTTCCTGTTATTGATACTTGGAACAAAAATCTTATTAATATTCTTAGAATTAGCTGATCCAAACCCGTGTACTTTCCTTCACTTTTTCTATCACTCGTGTACTGTTAAAATATTGTTGCAGCTTCTAGTTTTCAGGCAACTTAATTTGTAATTGGCTTGAATACAAATATTCTATCTGTTTTAACTTAATACGATATTTAAGAATTTTTTAAAAAAATGAAAATTATGATCTAGAATAAAGTATTGATGTTTGTATGATTATAATTTATTTTATTGAGAATAATATAAGTATTTTAAAACTTAAATTAACATTAAATATAGAAATGTGTCGGTTTCTTGAGACTAAGTGAACCAAGGTCACACATCGAAATGTTGTATATTACAAATGGTATACATATGTATAAGGTGAATCATCAAAGTTGGCATGAAGCTTCCACAAACTATATACTAACCAGTGAAGAATCTTCTCCAAGACTGCCAAGGCAGAAATCCCCCTGTTTTACATCAAAAGAAGAAAATGAAAAAAATCTCTTGAAGAGATAATACTAGATTGACATATTCAATTTGCAGTCATGAAAGGAAAAATTGAAAGCCAAAAAAGAATAGTAGTATAGCATAGTACCACAATTAGGACATCTCCTATAATACTTTTTCTTTAGAACAAGTCCTGAACCACCACAAACTTCACATTTCCTCTGTTTAACAATTCTCTTGCTGAACTCCACTCCGGCAACCACAAAAGGTGTCACACCCGCTGCATATATAAATGGTTCTCACTAATTTATTAATCTCAAAGAGGGAAAGAAATTACTACTTCCCAATTTATCGGTCTAAAATTAGGTCTTAGACCCAGCTTTCGCCCCAAAAGCTAACTTAAAAGGAGGATTGCCCAAGAGTCCACCCAGATTTTTGTTATTCTTCGACACCCCATCTCACACACAATCACATCTGGTGCGTAGATAATTTTTAATTTTCAGGAGCTCAACATTGGATGAGATAGATGCTACTCTGATACCATGTAAAATTAGTTTTGGACTTAACTCACACCCAAGAACTAATTGTTGGGGTGTGATTTAGACTCAAAACTTAATTTTACAACACATTTCAACATTCGTGAAACAAACCTTTTTTTTTAAAAAAAAATAAAATAAAACATACATATTTAGAAACTAAGAAAAAGTGTCACAAATTAGATAAAACAATTGAAGATTTGAAAATCATGAATAATAGAGTATGAATAGTACCCAATGAGCCAACAACAATTTGCCAAGTAATGTCCACTTGAGCTGGGTCTGAAGTAATAATATCTGTGGCAACGGCGTTGATTGACTTGCTTAATTGCTTGTTACGTTTGATAAGAAGAGGAAGATGGGGTTGCTTGTTTAATGGAAAGGCCTCATGAGGATTGGATGAAATTCTGCAGGCGTGAAGAGTAGCCATTGGATTGGAAGTACTCAATGATTCGACTTTGTGCTATGGCCTATGAGGGGCTTAAATGCTGAACAACCACAAATTTGTATTCTCTTACTCTTTCCACGTTGCTTTCCTTGCTCTCTCCTCGTTTCTTTTTTCTTTGGTCAAGTTTGGATTGGTGTTAGTTAAGGCTATACTCAGTTAAAGTTAGACAGATATTAGTAATACAGAGATTAGTTATAAACAACATGTATTATTTTATGTTGGTATTAGTTATTTTACCTTTAATCCTTTGTAAAATAATGCATAGATTTCCTCATAACTTATATATGTATTAGTTATGCTTATTTCTAAATTGTCAACCAAATGAAGTATTAATTTTATATGTGAATAAATTATTTTTAATTAATGGGATATATATTATTAACCATAAAATATATACTATTAGCCATGAGTTTGGATATAGTATTTATTATAAAATAATTGTAAATTCAATATTTAATAAAAGTTTCAATAGATCATATATTCGTTTGTGTCTCTATTTACTTATATAGTAGATGATTTAGTGTATAGAGTTTTAACTTATATATAGGGGATTAAATTGTCTGTTCTTTTAAGTATAAAAAAATCGACAATCTAAGATGGAAATTAGACAAGCTATCGGTATGATTATAGTACAAGATTATATATAATTTATCTTGATTATTGGAAAGATGTATTTCTAACTTCTTGTATTAGTGCATTTCGTATGTATTGGACCAGATTGGATAGAGATAGTTGTTTTACACTATCTAACATCTCTAAACTATGAAATAAACTTATATTCTCAATTCTAATATAACTATTATGATATGTATATATTAATTATCTGTAACAATCTATCTTGAGATGAGAAGTTACACATCGACAAAATACAAAAGAGATATTGGTATATAAGTAATGGACTGATCTAATATACTATAAGACGCCTTTTGGGGTGAGCCCAAAGGGACAAATTTGTGATGGGCTAGGCCCAAAAGCGGACAATATTTCACAGTGATGGGCCAGATCATTACAGATGGTATCAGAGTCACTCTTGTATTAGCCTTGTCGATGTGGGTCAGAGTTCAAGTGTTGAGTCTAGGCGAATCCCCATACATTGGGGTAAACCTCAACGAGGATGCTGAGTCCATAGAGAGGGTGTATGTAACAACCCATCTTGAGATGAGAAGTCCCACATCGGCAAAACACAAGAGAGATGTTACATATATAAGTAAAGAACTGGTCTATATACTGGAGGTGCCTTTTGGGTTGAGCCCAAAGGGACAAATCCGTGATGGACTAGGCCTAAAGGCAGACAATATTTCACAATGTTGAGTCAAGTCTTTATATTATCACTTTGATTTATTAAAAAATAAGATTTTGAAATGAGTCAATATGCCTATGAATTGGATGATAATAATATATAGTTGGTAAAATAATAAGTTAGTTGATGGAATCTATATCTTGATTTAGAGGTTGATGATATGCCCTTTTGATAAGCTTATAAGTTTTCATTGTATCAAACTTTGCAAGTGGATTTATGAATCCGACAGATGAAATAAGTTAAGAAGTGCTCTAAAGAAAATTAGCCACAGAATTAATTAGTGTGATACCCCATAACTCTATTCTTGCATATACCTATATTTCAAGCCTCATTCTTATATGTGGGAAGTGGGTTAGGATTATAAGGGACCTCTAGACTTAGTCGAGTTTAAAACTTTCCTATAAATTGAGTTTTTAATATTATAATATGTAATGGTCAACTATAAATGATCATAACTCTTAGCACATAAAGAATTAGGTGGCCCATGACCTACCAAATGAAAGTTTTTGAATTGGCTCTCTAAGCAATTAATTTTACCTCATTTGAAATTTAGAGTCAAACATTATAGTTGTTTAACTGAAGACTGCCAGAACAGAGAAGAAATGTGAAACCTAATATGGCCTGTGGTTAAAGTACAACCCGTCTGCTAACTCTTGAAAAAGGTTCCTGAAAATTCAATTTTTGGTCTTAGATTTTACAGACCAATCTATGGGTCATAGAAACTTCTACAGGGCGTAGATTGGGTTCATGGAAGTGATCCACAGACCCCAAAATTTTTCCAAAAATGGAAGGGTCCCTACGGGCCGTGGAAGTTTCTACGGGCTGTAGGTGGCCCCGTAGACGACTTTTGACAGCTATTTTAGAAAAGGTTATTTTGGTCTTTTTCCACCCTTTCAAAGCCTAAACCTAATATTTTTACACCTAAATAAAGCCCCAAACATTTCAATTTAACATTTTAAAGCTAAAGCAGCCTCTCCAACTTAGAACAAGGTTTCAAGGGAGAAAAAGGCTAGGGTTTGAAGGTGATCTTGTGAATTTCCTTAAGTTGTTCCAAGACTCAAAATTTTCAGGTATGTAAGGCTAAGTAGAACATGGATTATGTTCTTCCATGTGTCCTTCAACCAAATAGATAGAGCTGGGAATGGACTGGGTTTTCTATGCATGAATTACAAATTTTATGAATTAAAGACTTAAGATAGATGATTTTACTTTTCTATATGAACACTAGAATAAATTCTTGTTATTCTTATGCCACTTAAATTGGTGTGCATGAGTATAATTTGAGCCTTAGGAGTATATAGAATTTCTAAATGCTTTAGCTCTACTTTTGTTTCCTGAATACTATGAGCCGGAATGACACATGATAGCGAGTCTTGATGAGTCATTAGCTAATCCTAAACGAATGTTCCTAATCAAAGAGTTGATAGTTGATGTAATGAATTGAGTTCACAAATGTCCGCTGAGACTAGTTGATTGAGTGCAATTGTCTTATGTGCATTGAGTCTTGGGAGAAGTATCGAACACCAAATTGAGTAAGAGTAAATCTAACTCAAACTCAATAACTACATCGCCAAACGTAGAAGAGGGGTGAAACCATTAAGTCGAGTGTTCCTCTTACTAGGTCATTGAAATTATAGAGGACTTGGTTGATTGGATCGATTCGTTCGTTATCCTGACAAGTACCGAATGGTTGTGGCAATATCAATGAGATTGTTGTACAATCATTGGCTCATAAGTGATTGTTGTTGGATTAGAGAAACTCTTAAATAGGTTCTATACTGATAGTACTCTGACTTGATTGGATCAGATTGATTTGGATTGTATTAATTGGTCATTATGTGCTCTTTATTCTTGATTTAGATAAACATTTGACATCTTGATTGAGTATTTTTAAGTTATTATTTTTCTACTTATATCTATTTCACTTAGTTATTTTACTTACTCGTACATTCTACATACTGATATTCATTTGGGCCTGCATCTTTTCATGATGCAGAGATAAGTACTAGAGATTATCAACATGCACTCCATTGAAGATCTTCCCTCTTATTCCGAGTCTTCCTCGAGTTCGGGAGATGCATATTATTTCATCTACCTTTATAGTCGAACTTTTAAACTTGTTTATTTTGTTTTGAGGTAGCCATAAGTGTATCATGACACCATCTAAACAGCTTAAATAGAGATTTCATAGATTAGATTTGAAATTGATGACTTAAATATTGTCTGACTAATTTATTTTATTTATAACTTTTAATATGCATGTAAATAAAGTGATTAACTAATATGAAATGGAGGAAATATCCACTTACATTTGACCTATAGCACCAGCACAAAAAGATACTGATCTAAAGACTGTCGATATTATTTTCACTTCAACTTCAAGAGATTCATCTAAACATTTTGAAAAATAAAATAATAAATTATGAAATATTTTAAAATAATATATATATATATATATATATATATATGAGAGGGTGTGTTTTGGTCCGTATTTTTCTAAAAAGTGCCCGTTTAACAAGTGATATTCAAAAAATATGTAGGGACTCAATTAGACAGCACCCTTAAAAATAGGGAATTTATACAGTAGAAATGTCAGTTGGGAAGAGCAAAGAGTGTGGACCATTCTCCTCTTGTGCATTTTTGTGAAGATAAGATGGCCACGGGAGCATCTTCTTCTCCTCATACGTACCATGTACTTCCAATTTTAGGGTTTTAGAGTATATTCCTTCCTCTGCTTCTCATTTTCACTAATATAGGATAATGGCAGCAATTTCTATTATCTGCAGCTTCCCTCTCCCTGACGTTTTCCTCAATATCAGTTTCCCTCCTTCTGACCCAATTCGTTACAGAAAGAGCTGCTTCTTCAGGTTTAGCAGAATTTGCCTTGTTTCTTCCCACACCAATCCAAAGATTCTCAAACCCAATCGAAGGTCTAGGTACGGCCAGACAATATCAACTTATGATTCTGAGTCCGACACAGACGATGTTGACAGTTTTCAAGAGGAAGACGATATTTCGACTTCTGATGTGAGTTATTTCTGACATTTATTTACTGAATTTCAACTTTCTCTCACATTTTATGTTTTTTGTCCATTTCAAAAGAAAACAATTTAACCTTTTCACTTCCTTTTTTATCCTATTCTCAGCTAGTAAGAATTATTTTAGACTAGATTTGGTGTGAGACATAAGTTATAATGATCTCGAGATAAAATGTAGGATTATTTAATCCTATGTTTGGTTGGAGGTAAATTACCGGGATTGATTATCCAGGATAACATGTCGCCAACCAAAAATCATGTAAGTCAAAAGTTGCCATATAAAATGGGATAGAGAGTAATACTTTACCTGGCTTTTGGCCTGGGGAAGTAATAGTAACACTTAATGACATATATTTATGGTCACTACTACAATTTCATTAGTGTGGATGGTTCTCCGATACATTTATGAAAAGCTTCAATGGCTAGGAGAAAGTATTTTTAATCTCACCGAGAGATTCATGATAAAAGTAGAATATCAATTTGAATGTTAACCATACGACTTATATATACTCTGCAATATTCTTTGATCGTCCATTTTACTAAATTAACATGTTCAATTAATTGATATTGGATCTTATAATGTGGGTAAGTTTAACTAAGTGCTGCAAAGTTAGGTAAATCTTTTGGAGAATTGGAATGTACCCCCACTATTTAGTATGAGATAAAGCTACTTTGTTGTTGAATGATGTTGTATAAATTATAAATCGCTTGGATGAAAAGAAAATAATTGTCGAATGTAAAAGAGCAAGTATTGGTACCACAGGGCAGCACATACTTTTGTTATGGAGTCATCTTGTTTCAAAAAGATTTACACTTTTCTGTTGTTGCAGCATAGTCACCCTGCTGTATCTTCAATTTCCCAATAATAAATGTTTGAGTTATGTATCCTTCAAATTGCTTGCTCATTTCAACCTGAGAAAATGTCTTATATTGATCTGTTCACATTGGCACTCTGTTTAGATAATCTTGGTTAAGTTTTTTCGGTTTTCTCAAAAGACGAGATAGTGAAAATGTAGGTTGAAAATGTCTCTCAATGATTTTACTAATCACGAAAGGGTTTTAAATAGCCAAACTTAAAACAAAAGATTTGCATAATTTAAAATTTTCAACAATCTTAAATATCTCTACTAAAACAACTTCACAGAAATTTAAATTTCAAATTCATTCTAAACCTAGGCAACTTTATATCTAGGTTTATTGCAGTAACTGAAAGCAATTTTCAACACTTCTCATTTGCTTTAGTTGCTACAATTTGAAAAATGCTCCTCCTCAGTTTTTCTGCTTTGGCAATTGGTGTGGAATTCTTTTGATTGCTTTTGAACTTGCACAACTTTTTGATATTGATTTTCTACTCCTCTTTCTTCTTTTTTTTCTTTGGGGTTTGTGCTTATATCGCCTTCAATAACCTTGTTGTGTCTGGAAGTTCTTTAATCTGAACTATTGTATGATTTGCAAAATGTTGTTGTAAGGATCTTTCTTCTATCACAACAAATAAAGCGTATAGTTCAAATATGAATTTATTTTCATTGACGAATTCTGATAGTTCTCGCTATTGAAAATTTGTAGGGCATTGAAAGAGAGACGGTTGCTTGCCTTTTTTTTTTAAGTTAAAAATAGCTGGTGCATTGGAAAAAACATGGGTCGAGAATAGCCCGATGGTTTCAAAATATTTCTTTAGAAGAACTCACAGATCTAGTAAGATCAACGAGGCTTTTGATACCACTCTTGGTTTTTTTAAAAAGATGGGGCAGCAAAAATGGGTCAAAAATGTCTTAAAATGATTTACTAATCATATAGAGCTTTAAATAGCCAACTTAAAATTAAAAAATCGACCTAATTTAAAATCCAAAGATCCTAAAATATCTCAATAACTAAAATAGCCTAACAGAAATTTAAATGTCAAATTCATTCTAAACCTAGGCAACTTATTATGCTAAAGTTTATGTAGTAACTGAAAGCAATTTTCAGCAATTTCTTTTGGGATTTATTCTTGGCTATTGATGCAACAATCTCCTCTTACTCCCCATCCCATTTTCTTCGATTTGTAGAAACTTGATACTTCTTTTTCTTCCTTTTTTATAACCAACTTTCAATCACCCAGGATGAAGATCTAGATGTGAGAGTTTCTGTCCCGGATCGCCAGCACCTGAAGTTTCAGAATGCAACACACATCAGACGAGGTATACTTCCAGTTTTTTCATCTTAATGGTTGGGAAGGAACGTAAATTACATGCTATGTGTGTGTCATGCAGACAGTCATCATCATTTTGAAAGAGAATCGAATGCAAATTTGAGACAATGGAAGCAAACTCCTGAGATAACCCAAGGCAAGTAGAGCAATAAAAAATGATGAAACTTCCCAAGAACAATAAAAAATAACGATGGAAGTTCTCAAGAGGTACCTATTGGATTACCTAATGCTTCAAGTAAACTGACTAGTAAAACTTTCTTGAATGCAGATTGCAGAGAAAAGGTATTAACTGTTAGCATGTCAAGCTGTATAGTTTGCTTCATCCGTTAGCTGCAAAATCATGTCTTGTGGCGTTGTAGGAGGCAAGGGGAAGCTTGGCTAAGGACAGATTTAGTCATCTAGCAGAGGAGCTGGAGCTGGATGAGAGATGGCTTCCACTTCTCGATTACCTAAGTTCCTTTGGATTTAAGGATTCTCACTTCATCCAGATGTATGAAAGGCACATGCCTTCCCTTCAAATAAATAAGGGTTCTGCACAGGAAAGGTTGGAGTTCTTGTTGGGTGTCGGTGTCAAACATAAAGACATCAGGAAGATACTATTGAGGCAGCCTCAACTTCTCGAGTATACTGTGGAAAATAATCTGAAATCCCATGTCACATTTTTAACTAGTTTGGGTATCCCAGACTCAAGAATAGGGCAGATAATTACTGCAGCTCCTTCGCTTTTTTCCTATAGTGTGGAAAATTCATTAAAACCCACAGTGACTTACTTGCTTGAGGAGGTTGGTATTGAGAAGAATGACCTGGCTAAAGTTGTGCAGTTAAGCCCTCAAATTCTGGTGCAGCGGATCAACACTTCATGGACAACTCGCTTCAATTTTCTCACTAAAGAATTGGGTGCACCCAGAGATAGTATAGTCAAAATGGTTAGGAAGCATCCTCAATTACTTCACTACAGCATAGAGGATGGATTGCTTCCCCGGATTAATTTTTTTAGGAGTATCGGAATGCGCAATTCAGAGATAGTGAAAGTGCTAACTAGCATTACACAGGTCAGCTTTATTGCTTTCGGCAGTTTATCTATTCATCTGTGAATGAGGTTGGTTGTTTCACCAAGTTAGAAAATGGTGCTCTGGCCAATTTCTCATATGATTTTTTTTTTAATTATTGCATATATCTCCTATTTCGGAGAATTATAGCTGTGCTAGCATGGAAGTCTTCATGTTCTGGAAGATTTTATGGACGTATTTTCACAATGTCTACATGCAGGTCTTTTCTCTATCTCTTGAGGGCAATCTGAAACCTAAGTACAGATACCTGGTTAATGAACTTGGCAATGAAGTGCGATCATTGACTAAATATCCTATGTACCTAAGCTTGTCGCTGGATCAGAGAATTAGGCCTCGCCATATGTTTTTGGTTTCTCTAAAGAGGGCACCCAAGGGACCATTTCCGTTAAGTTCATTGGTCCCAACTGATGAATCTTTTTGTCAGCAGTGGGCAAGGACTAGCTTGGACAAATATCTTGCTTTTCGGCAGAGATTGCTTCTAAAGGAACTTGCCAGAAAATATGAAAGACGATAATATGTTTGATCTCATTGGTAGCAGATCTTCTGCTTCGCACACTTATTATAAGGCTAATTTTGTGAAAGGATTTTATAGCATTTAGGTGGAAGCGTTAAAGATCAATACACATACCCAGGTAAGCAAGCATCCGTATTTATGTTCTCCAAATACTATTTCTCTTTTCGTAACTTGATGCTGAATAATCTTGTTACTTTCAATTCTCATTATTCGTGGCAGGAACCTGGTCATTTTCTTTTTTATACAGTAAAGACATACAATTTCAGCTGTTGAAGTGGTCCTTCTGCACTACCGTTGACGTTCTGAAGGCGAATCACATGAGCATGACCATATATTCTCAAAGTGAAGCATGTTTGGGGATTTAATGGCAAGTGTAATTATATAATGATACAGTGTATATTGTGAGATACTGCAGAAAATTTTGACGTCATTAGCTGGGGCTGTATCCTTCAAGATCTTGTAATTTTGCTACACTGCTGCAAATGTTCAAAATGCAACTTTTTGGATTTGCTGAGAAAATCTCACTTAAGTAGGGGCAGAGGTACATTCACCTTAAAGTGGTTAGATGAACACTGTTCGATGGAAAACTTTTTTGAATATATAGGTTAAATATAGATATTTTGATATATATTAATTTGTTGAACATCTTTGATACAAAAATCATCCACCAATGTTCTAAAAGTATGAACACCCACTGCAGTTATGGGATACTTATTGAAATCAGTTTGTTGTCCAGTTCCCTTTTACATTTGTAAATAATTGTGTTGATCTGGTGCATAATCTGGAGTGCAAAAACTTGTTAAAATGAAATTTGGTAAAAATCTTCTTATGTTTTACTTTTTGTATTAGAGTAAAATTTCTTTTGCTTCAGACAAAAATTCTACCCATTTCAGTTCTCTTCCTTTTATGTGTGTGCGTCGGGGCGGGCTTCAGAATGTCCTATTTTAGAGGCTATTTGAGTAGAAAATGACTAAAATGGTCCATACATTATGAGTAATATTTTATTATGATCCTTAATATATTTACTTGATTGAAATGATCATTGATGTCTGAAAAATATGTTCATTTTGGTCTTTGATATATTTCACCTGATTAAAATGGTCGTTAATGTATAGCAAAAGGTGTTAAATTTGGTCTTTAATATAGAAACTTCTATGGACTGTAGTTGAATCAAAACCACCATATTTTGTGGGTATTCTATATAATTTTCTGTTCCTACAAATGGGCTTCTTTTTAGCCTCATTTCTGTTGTATATGATCAGTGAATATTCCTTGTATATTGCTGTATATCGGCTGTATACAAATGTATCAACCCATTCTCCAGTTCTCGAAAACATCGATCTTGAATTTTGACTCAAGTAAAAATGCAAATGAGGAGGAGGGTCCATTGTGGGCTCTAAGGACAAGTTCACATGAAGGAGAAAGAATTAACAATTCATAAACAATAAACTTACATTCACATTAACTCATCCGGAGATTCTATTTCACATAAAAGCATGGAAAACATATTCATCCACCATTCAAAAAAAAAACATACAAGTGAGAAATTGATTGAAGATTGGCCAAAAATTGGGTCTGAAAATGGGTTAAAGGGAGTGAGAAATTCATTGAAGATTCAGTCATTGAGTCTTGCCATTATGGCCGATTAGAATTTAAATTGTAGTCAAATTGAGTTAAATGGTTAATTCGGTTACGAGACAAATTAATTAATGAGCCTCTTAAATTAACAAAGCGAAATAATTAACTTAATTATTAACTAATTAATTCAAGAGTTTGATTTTTTTGGGGTGATAGTGGAAAAGTTGACATATTAACCTATGATTAAACTCAACTGATTACAAAATATTTAGTCAAAGAATAAAATCTTTTGAGAATGACTTTTTTTCGAATAATTATGGAAAGATGATTAAATATAATTATGTGTGTATGTGTGTGTGTATATATATATTAACTTAAAAATATTTTTTTACAGTTCAAATATTTTAAATTATTGAAAAATTAAAGAAGTTCGATAATTAATCTATATTGTGGGGGATAAAAATTGGATGTCAACAACCAGATCTATAATGCTACAATAAATTCTTCCAATATTCTTAGTCCATTTGCTTTCAGACTTGGATACTTAATTTCTTTTTATGTGGTTTGCCTTTTTCGGGGTTGCACTCCCTTATGATAAATTTTGGCACAATGACTTTCAATTTTTGGAAAGTGTTTGTATTATTTAGTTTTCTTTATGAGTTTATGGGAATTCAATTCAGTTTTGTTATTTAAACTTGTTTATGTGATTTTTAAGTGCTTTTTTTGCGTTAGTTGAGTTAGAGTATCGATTTTCTTATTGTAAAATTAGTGTGGACACCACTTATTATAGCCTGCCCAAGATTATAAAATTCTTTCAAAAAGAATTTCAGTAAAATATGCATAATTTCAATATTAGAAATTTTATTTTGACCATTTTAATGGTAAGACTATTTAGTTTTACACTACTACGAAGTTGTTAATAATTAATTTTATTTGATCTGTTTACCTTCATTTATTAGTGTGAAGTTAATAATTTCTTTTTCATTCCATTTAATTTGATTTTCATTTCTTACAGTAATCAGATTTAGAAAAAAAGTTATCTATAGCCAGAGTAAAAGTTACTACATCTATCTCATATTATATAGACATATTTCTATAAATATTTATCTTATATTATATGGACAGTTACTAGATTAGGATAGAATTAATTACTTTTTTTCTATTTTACTCCACAAATAATTAGTGCATTAATGAGTTTTTCTAACTTAATTAAGATACATTACTAGAAATAAAGGTAAAATGGTCAAGTTCACTAGAGCATTGATGATTTCTTAATAACCGTGTAAAATGGAAAATGTCCATATAATTTGGGATAAAGGTAGTAAGTTTTTAAGTGTTATAAATAACACCTACATGCCGCTTGATACTACATTCAATTCTAAAAAACTTTCAAGTGAGAGTTTGTGAAATCTTCGTTCATTGATCTACAATCATCTCTTCAATTTCAGAATGTAAGATTATTTTCTTCTCAATTTATTTTTATATAATTTGGAGTACTATAAAACTATTGTCAATAACACTAGTAACCTTTATCGTCACCCATCATTTTTATCTGTCACGAATTCTGTACAATTATTATCAACCTCTTCAACAAATCATGATTATTATCAATAACCGTCTATAATCATTATCATCGAGCATCATCATAAATTTTTTAAATTTTCTTTATAAAATAAATAATTATAGCATTTTCTAAAATAATTGTTTTTATAATGTAACAAATGTATTTATTTTTAATTCTTAATCTATTAGATTCCTATATATAAATTATAAAGAAAAAATGTGTGTGTGTGTCTATATATATATATATATATATATTCAAATGTGAGAATTTTTAGATTTTGATAAATCACTTAGATACACATGAGACCTACATTTATGAATATTAATGATTGTAACTTTTTTAATGGCTAATTATTTAGGTCTCAATGCAATGATGCTTCAAACAATCGTCAACCTTTCACAACCTTGTTGCAGGAAGCTTCCATGTCAAGCAGGTATCAATTGATATATTTATTCGATTGAAATATTTATTATAGAAAATTATGATTTCAATGCATAAACATTTTA
>JAOTQR010000011.1:5490329-5505545 GCA_025774065.1 Solanum ossicruentum
TTTTAAAATATTTAATGGTTTCCTAATTATCCGTAAAATTAGGTGGCGACTCTATTTTTCTTTTGAAATTTCAAAAATTGGTTTTCACTTAAAATAAGTTGAGTTTTTTAAACTAGATTTTTGAATTTTCTTTTCAAAAAGCCATTTTTCGGCATAACAGTGAGTATCAGCAGATCTGGATATTCTGCAGCCTCCTTCTGTTTTGATAGCTGTCTTTGTTTTCAGACACTGACCTTGTATATATAGTTTAGATTGTATTTATAGATGGTCATTCTGGTTATATACGTAGATATGTATATTTTATCTTAAGTCTATAATAGCTCTGTACAGTTGATTTCCAGGTTTTGGATAGGTTTCGTTATTTATATTGTGGTATTTGCTATGATTTGACTAGAGAGTCAGGATAGGTACCCTGTGGCTTGAGTAATTGGCTTGCCTGTTGGTGGGATCTACAGGCGCCATCATGATCGAGATCGGGTCATGACATTTTTTATGTAGATTTTTAAATATATAAATTTTATTTCAAAAGAATTAAAAACATCAAGATTTTTAAACTAAGACAAATAAATTAAAATTAAGAGAATAATAAATTTGGATTCGAGATGGATATAAAGCCTTGTACCATAGACCATATGATAAGAAAATTGAACTTTAGCTGAATAAGCAAGTTGATAACATATGTATACTTAAGTTATAAAGCCTAGTTGATAGGATTTGAGTAGGAGGTGGATTGAGGGTATTTTTTCCTATAGACTAAGCTGACTGAAATAGGAAGCTATTTTGTAAAGATTATCACAGAAAAATTAACAAAATAAGTTAATTACCTAAATGAAATTGATAAAGCTATGTTTTTGTTGCCTAATGGATAGAGCAAGTAAACAACAACAACATACCCAATGAAATTTCATAAGTGGGGTCTAGAGGAGGGTAGAATATACGTAGACCTTATCAAAAGGGCGCGAACGTAGAGCAGTTCACCTGATGCGCTAACAACTAAATAACTATACAACATAGGAATCATGAATTGAACCCTCAAAATTCGTGCAGGACCCCATAAATACAAACCAAACATGAAACCCTACCAGAAACGACATTTTGGACTTCATGGAATCGTCAGAATTCGAATTCGGGACCTTGGCCTAAAATACCAGAAAGATCATTTAAACTAGTTTCGAACTCAAGAACTCAAAATATTTTTGAAAACCCTAAAAATGACAACAAAGCCATTTCTAGCACCATCCTGATCCATAGGAACTAATGGAATTTTGATCCGAGCCTCCGAAATCTGATGTTGAGCAAAGTCAAACTTATGTTCCAAAATGAACTAAAAATGCAAATTTGGGCCTAAAATCTCCGTTTTAACTCCAAATTCAGTTTTGCCAGTTCTTCTAGACTAATTTGACATTCCGGGGGCTGATGGAATTGGCCGAGTTAAATTTTGGCACTTGAAACTCAATGACCCAAAACTTAAAATTTCTAACTTTAAGCCTTTAAAAACTCTTTCTTTGGCAAAGCTCCAACTTTTTACAAGGTTTTCAAAATTTGACCTTTAAACTTGACCAAAAATGATTCAAGACAACTTTCGAGAATGACAAAATGGTAATTTGGTCGGAAATGCCAAAAGTGACCTTTGAGGTCATTACATCATTCATTACTAAAAACAATGTTCATCCTCGATCATGAGATAAGGGACATACCTGAAGGCTCAAATAATTGAGGATATTGTTGTTGATGCACTTAGCCGAAAGTCCATGGGAAGTCTAAGTCATGTTGAAGCTGATAAGGTTGAAATGATAAAAGACCTATATCAACTAGCTAGATTTCAGGTGCGATTGGTAGATGCAGAGGATGGAGGTATAATCGTTTAGAATACAACAAAATCTTCCTTTGTTGCTGAAGTAAAAGAATGACAACAAGAGGATCCTGAGCTTATGACACTAAGAGAATGTATTCCACAATAACATCATCCTTTATTTGAACTAATTGGAGATGAAGTCCTTAGGTACTAGGGCCGCTTATGTCTGCTAAATATTGAAGGACTTCGTGCCAAAATTCTTTCTGAGGCTCATTACTCTAGATATTTAGCTCACACTAGAGAAACAAATATGTATTCGGACCTTCGATAGATATATTGGTGGAATTACATAAAAAAGGATATTGCAGAGATGGTACCCGATGCCCGAACTGCCAGCAAGTTAAAGCAGATAGCTTAGTATATTGAGTTTCCGTTATGGAAATGAGATATGATAAATATTAATTTCATCACTAGCTTTCCTCGTACTCCACGTAGGTATGATTCTATTTGGGTAATCATTGATAAGTTGACAAAATCTACTCATTTCTTGCCAGTTTGAATGATATATTCAGCGGAGGATTATGCTAGGTTTTACATTTGAGAGATTGTTCGCCTTCATAGAGTTCCATTATCTATCATCTCTGATTGAGGGGCTCAATTTACAACATATATTTAAAAGTCTTTTCAGGAAGGTATGGGTACTTAAGTAAATCTTAGCTTTTCATTGACAAATTGATGAACAGACAGAGCGTACTATTCAGACCATTGAGGATATGTTATGTGCCTACATGTTGGACTTTAAAGGAAGTTGGGATGATCATATACCTCTTATCGAGTTCGCTTATACTAACAACTTACAAGCTAGTATTCAAATGGCACCTTATAAATCACTATACGGAAGGAGGTGTAGGTCGCCAATCGGTTGGTTTAGTCGGAGAGGCAAAGTTGCTAGGTCCTAATCTAGTTCAGCAAGTAGTGGAAAAAGTGAAACTTATTAGTGACCAATTGCAAATGGCTCAGAGTCAGCAGAAGTCTTACACAACCGTTTGATAACGAGATTGAGAGTTTGATGTAGAAGATTGGATTTTTTTGAAAGTATCATCTATGAAAGATATCATGCAATTTAGAAAGAAAGCAAAGCTCAGTCTTAGGTATGTTAGACCATATAAGATTATTCGAAAAATTGGCAAGATGAAATACAAGTTTGATTTGCCTTCAGAATTTGGAGCAGTCCATCCGATGTTTCATGTATCTATGTTGTGGAAGTGTATTAAACATCCTTCACGTATTACTCACATTGAGGATATCCACTTGCTAAAGACTTATCTTATGATGATGCATCAATTGCTATTTTAGATCGACAAAGATTTGAAATAAAGAAGTGGACTCCGTGAAAATGTTGGGGCAAAACAACAACAGTGTGGAAATTACTTACGAAGCCGCAGAGGAAATGATGAAGAGGCACCCCCAACTATTTACAACTTAAGGTGAGTCGTATTTGAAAAATTGGTAGTTATCTTTTTACAATAACTTAAATTTTAAATGATTTAAAGTGTAATTTGTATGGTTTGTCACAAGATAGCTAATGCGAAGCTTAGTAGTAAGTATTTTTAGAAGTTGCTCTATGGTTTGGAGGGATAACTGGTATATCCTCAAAAAAAAAAAAAACATGTTGGTAGATAAGAAGGCAACCAAGGGGTTGTCTTGACACATTCATGGATGAATGTTCTTAAGGGGGGAGACCGTGACGTCTTCCATAATATACATAGTGTGACATGTTATATAAGACATATATCATTTCGGATAGCACCTAAGGATAATAAGGTTGCAAATATCAAGTAATTAAAGTTTTAAGTTAAAGAAATCTCCTAAATACATATGTGGGATTAAAGAAATGGTTTGAATGACACCTCACTCTTTTCAGAAGGTTTAAATTAAGTTTCACTTTTCGAATGGGACTAAGAGTGCATAATTAGATAATAATAGATGTCTAAGGGGTATTTTTCAGTGAATTTTCTAAGGGATATGGAACTTAATTTTTGCCGACATTATTTTAAGCTTTCTCAAGAAATATTTGAGAAATTATGCTAAGAGAAAGAGATTTAGCTTAATTTGACACGCAGACAAAAGAAATGATAAAAATTGAGTCATGATGCATCTGCAACATATCAAGGAAAACAATCTCATCTCTATCTCCTCTAAAGCAAAGAAAAATTTGTAGATCTATGAAAGGGAAAAGAAGGCGTACCTTTGTTTTTCTTAGAAATATCAACGCTGTGCAGCCTAAAAAATTGTCAATCTTCCAAATTTGATCATGAAGGAAAAGTGATGTTTTGTCTAAAATGTGATGGCAACAATTTGCAAGAAAAATAGTTAGGAAGGTGGAGTATAAAATGGTAGATTTATTCACGTTAATGAAAAAGCACGTGGGAAATAAAAAAGTGCATCTGAAGAGGACCCAAAATGGGAAAAATGGGAGGCAAAATGATGGTTATACCCTTGGTAGTCCAAGAATAACTCGCAGTTATATAGAACGAAGTTGCTAAAAGTGAATTATGAAGCACATGGATTCATTCCCGTGAATAGAAAAATACATGAGAAACAGAAAAAGGCCTCTAAAGAGGACCCAAAACAGGAGAAATGGGAGGCAAATGACGTGTATACCGTTAGTAGTCCAAGGGTAACTCGCACTTATATAGAATAAAATAGTTAAGAAGGTGAAATATGTATGGATTCATTCGCGTGAATGGGAAGACACGTGGAAAGTAGAAAAGAGCTGTAAAGAGGACCCAAAACAGAAAAGATGAGAGGCAGAATGAATTGTATACCTTGATATTCTAAGGTAACTCACACACATAAATTTTACCAAATATTATTTTTATCTAAAATATCCTTAAATTTTAGTTACTTTTAAAATTATATTTTTGTCTCTCTACTCCTATGGTAGTGGTAAGATCTGCGTACATTCTACCTTGCTCATACCTCACTTGTGAGATTTTACTGGATATTATGTTGTTGTTGTTAAAATTATATTTTAAAACTTTTATAAGTGAAACTTCATAAAAACAAAAATAGCTTTTTATTTAAGTTAAAAATTATTCAAATATATTTTTACCTGAAAATATCCTTAAAATTTTAAATAATAAATTATAATTTTTTATTTTCTAATATAACAATAATAAAAATAACTATGTGTGAATTTTACCCATTTTTCCAGTCTTCTTCGTTTTCGTATTTATCATATTCCGTCCTCATTCCTTTCTCCCATTTGCACATTCCAGAAATCCTGAAGTGAGTTCTTGCTTGATACAAATCCCAAGGCAAGTTTTATTTTGTGTTTGCCTACTTGTGCTAAATTTTTCACCTCAATCGCTAGGAAAATAAATTGATTAATACCCGTTGTAGAAAATATTAATTAATGAAAAGGGTTTACTTTGATTACCTTCTACAGGTACTTATGGTTATGTGCATATTCTTTTGTGTTTTGTGCAAACCTAAGTTAATTACCTGTAAAACCCGTTTGCCGATATGATTGAGTATAGGAAAATTAGAAGAATTGTCTGCTAATGTGTGAAAAGGGTTGCAACACTTGGATTCCGTATTACCGTTGTTCTTTCTATGCCTTGATTTACATAGATATGTATAGAATCCATAGGTCATGGACAACTGATATTTTTCTTAAAGGGAAGTTCAAGGTTTTCTTTTTAGGCTAGTTAGCAGGTGGTATAAAGTAATTCTCTTGTATATTCGAAAAGTTACAACTCCAGCTTCGACCTTAGGGAAAAAAACTGAAATTTTTAGACAGATGTCAGAGATGAGATGAAAAAAATTAGTGATTTTCTTTCATCTACCTTGGTAGAGTTATTCAGGTGCTTCTGCTAGTAGTAGCTAGTGGAATAGTTGTGGTATGAGCAGTGTTTTGAGAAGCAAGAAGCGGAAAAAAGCAACGAGGGCTAGCTTCACAGAGTGAGAAGCAAAGCGCGTGCTTTTTTCTAGCAAAGCGCGTGCTTTTTTCTAATAAAGCACTATTTAGACTAAAAAGTAAATAGATAGTCAAATTGCACATGGCAAATAACACAAGTACATTACCAAAAGACAAATTGAGTAAAATCCTGTTCTGTTACAGCAACACAGAGCAACTGAAAAGAACTGATAAATCCGAGAGCCGAACTGCAAAAGAAGAAACTGAAAAAGGACTGGGAAGAAGAGAAGAAGAGAAGAGGAGTAGAAGAAGAGGGGGATGAAGAGAAGTAGAACTTACCTGGAAACTGAAGTCGCCGAAGAAGACAGACTGGAGTCGTAGGCTCGCAGAAGTCGTAGACTAACAGTTACGAAAGAAGTAAAGCAACATTATTTGGGTAATTTAAACTCTTAACTAGTTTTTAAAAATAAAAATTAAAAAACACCCTAAACAGAGCTTAAGCGACGGTTTTGTCGCTTCAACAGAAAGTGCGCTTCATGCTTCTAATTCTGAAGCGTACGCTTTTTCCACTGCTTCGCGCTTCAACAAGAATAAGCGTCGTACCCTCGCTTCGCTTCAAAGCGCGCTTTAAGCGCTGAAGCAAGCGCTTTTAATAACACTGGTATGAGTAAATTGTCGTCAACTATACCGCAAGAACAAACAAAAACATTCCTGGTATCTAAGTTGCTCAGACTCGGATACGGGTGTTCGATACGTGTGCGGATCTAGAGTTTGGATCCTTCATGATCTAATTTTTAAGATTTGGGGATATGGATCCACATATGAATACAGGTGTAGGGATTTGCCTAAATATAACTAAAATATCTAAAAGTAGAGTGATAAATCCTAAATTATGTGATATCACTTTCACCTTAGCTTTTGTATTGATTACAAAATCGTTAAAATTGTCCAAACTTTCCCTATCGATTTTGGTCAAAGTACCTGAAACCGATCGACCAAATAGGAAACGGACTCCACAACCACATCGTGTCGTGTATACACGGGTGTGGCACTAAAAGTGAAGAGTCCGAGCAACTTAGCCCGGTATATCCCACAAGTGAGTCTATGTACGTAACCTTAACCGTACCTTGTGAAGATAGATAGACTATTTCCGATAGTTCCTTGACTCAAGAAAAATATGTCTAAATCAGGTATGAAAAGGAAATACAGTAGTGAAAAAGTCATGCTGAAAATTTAGAGAATAGAATAGTAGCAATCTAAGTTGCGCGGACTTTTTGCTTTCAATGCCGCACCCGTGTCGGATTCTCTGAAAGTACACTACTTTTGGCAAATCCGACATGCACCTGCTAACACTTTTGAAGAGTTCGAGCAACATAGGTAGCAATAACAAAATAATTTAGTAACCAAGGCAAAAGAAACAATAGGTAGTAATAAGATCAAATAATAAGGTAGTAGAAGACTAATAATAACAATACTGATAAGAGAAACTAGACAATGTTCAATTACCTATCGACCTTCTTTCCTTATTCTTGACCTCTAAATCCTCTTATCTAGGGTCATTTCCTCGGTAAGCTATAGTTGTGCTGTATCATGTCATGTTTAATCACCTTTTTTCAATATTTCTTTGGCATGCCTCTATCTCTTTCTCATATCTACCATAGTCAGCTTCTCATACCTCCTTGTTAGGTCATGTGTTCATCTCTTCTTCACATTCCCGGACCAAAATACAATATTAAAGAAGTCATGCTAAAAATATAGAGAAAAGAACAATAGAATGAAGAAAATAATACAATAATTGTTAGAATAGGAATAGGAACAAGAATAGTATATACAATTCTACTTAGAATGGGAATTGGAATAGTATATAGAATCCTACTTGAAAAAGAATTGTATTGTAGTGTACTCGCTGGAAAAAGAGCCTAATATGTTGTGAATATATAGGGTTTCAATGTAATAATATAGACACAACAATTCAATAATGTTCTTCTCCAATGTTTCTCACATGCTATCAGAACTTATATGATCTTGTATAGAATCAAAGAGCTTCCGTTGTCCGAGGGCAGCTATTACCCATATATGTCGTCCATTTGGCCAATGATTATGTTAGCAAAAATTGGATCATCATGTGATCTTTTCGATGACTATTCTCATATATGATTTGCATCATACCATGTCATCTTTTCGGTGACTACTTTCTCATATCTGATTTGCATAGCACCTTGCATCTCTCCGGGCTACTTCTCGTATTTAACTTGAGCAGTATAATGGATTTTTTTGAACCACTTTCTCATATCTGAGTTGCATAGCATCCTGTGTCTTTTTAGTGACTCCTCGAATTTGATTTTCATAGTTTAATTCGTCTTTCTAGTGACTCTTCAAATTTGATTTTCATAAGGTCATTCCATCATTTTGATTCTACCTATATAATTCTTCTTACTCAATAGGGTTGTTCCATCATTCTGACCCTATCCATATACTTTTCTTTCTCAGTAGGATTGTGCCTCATTCTAGCCTCAGCCATATAAATTTTTTTTCTAGATTGTGACCACTTTCAGCCATCAAATCTAATAATCCGACACATGAGCATGTTTTGGCTAGTTTTAGGGTGACTGACTTGTTTAACATCTACTCATCTCTTGATTCCAAGATGATCCATATATTTTACATCAGATTTCGACCACTTTCCAGCAACCATTGCATTGTTTCTGACAATTTGAGTTTTTTTTTGTGTTTTCCTTCTGTTTCAGATTTGTTGCTGCCCAAAAAATGTACTTATATATTTCGGCTGGATTATAGCGAAATTTTCTCTTGTGTGGCTAAAATAGCATATGTCCATCTTTTTCTATCTATAGTTGTCGTTCTCCATTGGCCTTTTAATATGTTGGACATTAAGAATGTTTTTCTCCATGGTGATCTCAAGAAAGAAGTCTATATAGAGCAACCACTTGATTTTGTTGCTTAGGGGGAGCTTGGGTAGCCTTATGTGTCGATTGTGTAAGTCCCTCTATGGTGTGAAACAGTCTTCTCAAGTTTGGTTTGGAAAGTTCAACACTGTAATTCAAGAATTTAGCACGCTCTGTTTTATCACATTCTTCATCAAATCCAGCATGAGAAAACTAAACACATTGAGATTAATTGTCAATTTTATAAAGTCGCGTGATCAACTTGCAGTTATCTCACCAAGCCCTTCATCGTCCTGGTATAATTACATTTGCAACAAGTTAAGTTCATATTACTTGTATGTAACTAGCTTGAGGGCGGATGTTAGTATAGGAATAGGAATAAGAATAATATATATAATCCTACTTATAATAGGTATAGTATATAGAATCCTACTTGGAAAAAGATTGTATGGTATTGTCCTAGTTGAAAAAGGAATCTAATGTAGTCTCTGTAAATAGGGTCTCAATGTGATAATGTAGACACAACAGTTCAATAATATGCTTTTTCAATATTTCTCACAATAACCAAGACAAAGCAAATAGTGGGTAGTAATAAAATTGAAGAATGAGATTTTAGGTGAGTAATAATAATCTAAGTTGCTTGGACTCGAGTGTGGGTGTCCGATACGGGTGCGGATCTAGAGGTCGAATCCTTCATGATCTAATTTGTAAGATTCAAGGATATGGATCCATATATGGATACAGGTGCAGGGATTTGCCTAAAATATAACTAAAATATCTAAATTATGAGATATTACATGGAGAACTTAAGGAGAATCCTGGAGGGAGATTAAAGGAAAAGCAATGACAGAGAAATTTCTATATAAAAATGTATTCGATTTTCTTCAATTTCACGTTAGCTTTTGTATTGATTACAAAAATCATTAAAACTGACCAAACTTCCCTAGCGATTTTGGTCAAAGTACCCAAAATTGATTGACCAAATCAGACACAGAAGCCACACCCACACCCACACCCACACCCATGTCGTGTCGACACATGTGGCACCAAAAGTGAAGAGTTCGAGCAACTTAGATAATAATAATAATATTGATAGGAATATCTAGACAATGCTTGACTACCTTCTAGCTTTTTATCTAGTGTTATTAAAAGCGCTCGCTTTAGCGTTGAAAACGCGCTTTTAATCGAAGCAAGGGTCCGACGCTTATTCTTGTTGATGCGCGAAGCAATGGAAAAGTGTACGCTTCACAAGTAGAAGCATGAATCGCGCTTTCTGTTGAAGCGACAAAAGCGTCTCTTAATCACTGTTTAGGGTGTATTTTTATTTTATTTTTTTTTAAAAATAGTTAAGAGTTTAAATTATCCAAATATTTTTGCTTTGCTTCTTTCGTAACTGTGAGTCTACGACTATTGCGAGGTTGCGACTCCAGTCCCTCTTCTTCGGGGACTTCAATCTCTAGGTAAGTTCTACTTCTCTTCCTCCCCCTGTTCTTCTTCTCCTCTTCTCTTCTTTCTTCTCAGTTCTTTTTCAGTTTCTTCTTCTACAGTTCTGCTACAGTTTTCCTTGATCAGTTCTTTTCAGTTGCTCTGCGCTACTGCAACAGAATAGGATTTTGCTCACTTTGTCTTTTTTTTTATGTACTTGCATTATTTGCTATATGCAATTTGACTATCTATTTACTTTTTAATCTAAATAGTGCTTTATTTGAAAAAAGTGTGCGCTTTGCTTGTCGCTTCTTTGAACCGAGCCCTTGTCGCTTTTTTCTGCTTCTTGCTTCTCAAAACATTGCTTTCTTACCTTAAGGCCCATTGAGGCTTTAAGCGCAAAGTGCAAATAAAGCATGGACTTTAATGGAAAAGGTGCAAAAGGAGAAACAAATACAAATATATATGCTTAGTTTAAGACTAATAATTATAAACATGAATGACAAATATATTACCAAAGAAATTATAATAAAGTGAAATATCAATTGTTTAGTGCCACTTTTTCGGTAGAAGCTCATTAGCAAGGAAAAATTTGCCTTGGAACCTTGATGATGACACTGAAGTGCACATAGAGCGAGGGGAAGCGCTCAACACGTTTTGCGCCTCGCTTCAAGGCTTAAGTGCTCTTAGAGTGTGGCTTTGACTACATTACCGAATACTTTTTTGGTTTACCTCTGCCTCTGCTCAAACGTACCATATCCAACCTCTTGCACCTCCTTATTGGGCATATTTCACATGCCCAAACCATTTCAACCTTGCCTCCCTCATTTTGTCCACCATAGAGCTACTCACACTTTGTTCCAAATATCCGTGTTCCTAATCCTTTATCTTCTAGTATGGCCACACATATCCATCTTAACATCCTCTTTTTTGCTACTTTTATCTTCTGGATGTGTGAGTTCTTGACCAATCAATAATGCACCCCATACAAAATATTTGGTCCAACAATCCTCTTTATAAAATTTACATTTAAGTCTTGGTACATTTTAATCACACAAGGCACCAGATGTGAGCTTCTATTTCATCCATCTGGCTCTAATATGATGAGTATCATCATTGTCAATCTTCCAATTTCCTTTGATTATTGACCAAGATACTTGAAACTTCCTCTCTCGGAGATGACTTGTGCATTAATCCTCTCTTCCACATTTGCCACATGAATTATGACAGCTGAAGTTGCATGCCAGCTACTCTCCCTTATTCCTGCTCAAACTAAACCCTTCAGACTCCAGGGTCTGTCTCCAAAACTCCGGTGTATCCGTTGCATCTCCCCTTAGCCCTGGCTAATTGTTATTAAAAAAAATACATTTGTTCTAATTAAGCTAGTAGTGTACGGTATAATAAAGCAACCATGACAGGGCTTAAAAACTTTTACTATGAGATTTTTCAGATCTGTATACTAGTTACTAGTAAACTATACAGGAGCGACCACATGCATTTTTGTAACTTTTGGATATCAGCAATGGTTTTATGATGCAAGCAAACCTTACTTCATTAGTCTTCCATATGAATCTCTTCTTCATAACCTGATTGAGGTTGCTATCTTTTCTAAAAATGGTGAAATTTGTTTGCAATACTTTTTACTTTATGGCCTTCCTATTATGTACCTAGACTAGAGTTTGAATATGATGTTTGCGAGCTGTTCCCAAACTTGTATAGATTACACTCTGCTGCACCACCGTAACGGTGCTATATATGCGGTAAAGTTGGTTCGTCAAAACAGTTATGTCTATTAAATGTAGTGTTCTGTGAGCCCTTTTCTACAACATAATCTTTCAACAAATGGTGATGTATGTTTGGAATTTAACGTCGTTCTTACATTGTTTACAGCTTAGAGTGTACAGAGTGACCAGCGCTCCTAGTTTGTAATGGCCCAGTCTGGTAGAAAAACTGAAAAAGTTGACATAAATTGGGAACGAGCGTTTGATCTTTATTTAAATGCAATTGCATGTGACAATGAGCTTTTATGGGTTCAAGCTACCAGTAAGCTTGCCAAATTGTCGAAACATGCGCCTGAGGATCTATTAGCACGCACTATTCCTGTCCTTGCAGAGCTTCTCAGAAGGATCCCTTCCTCTAAGTTGAGTCCTTCAATTCAGGAAGCTGCTGCTCACTGCTTGAAATGTGTTGCTTGTCAAGGGGAAGGCAGATTGGCTGTACTTATTGGTGAATCAGGTGCCATCCCTTCTCTTTTGAGTTTATTGTTGCATGCTGATGGGAGTTTGCGAAGGGTTTTATTGAAGTGCCTTAGAAATAGTGTCACGTTTGCTGCTCATAACCGTGAGATTGTAGTTAGACATGGTGGGCTGGAAATCATTCTCAATTTGTTGAATACTTGCTCAGATGATCTAAAGCAATACTTACTAGAAATTCTCAGTGCATTGGCTCTTTTGAGAGAAGTTAGGAGGACCATTTTGATTTCTGGGGGTGTTAATTTTCTTGTTGAAGCTGCTAGATGTGGCAGCATCGTATCTAGATGTAGAGCTGCTCAGGCGATCGGGTTGCTTGGATTGGTTAAGAGAGCAAGGCGCACGCTTGTTGACTCGGGCACATTTTCAGTGCTTTTAGAACTACTTCAGGTTGGGGATACTTCAACTAAGGTGGTAGCTGCTAATGCACTTGGTGTGATCTCATCTCATGTCGATTATATTAGACCACTTGCTAATGCTGGAGCAATTCCTCTTTACGCTGATCTTCTGCAAGGAGCTGATCCCATGGGTAAGGAGATCGCTGAGGATGTCTTTTGCGTTCTAGCAGTGGTAGAAGAGAATGCTGTAGCAATTTTTGAACACTTGGCTAGAATCCTAAGAGGAGATGGTGTGGAAGCTAGAGCTGCTGCTGCTGATGTATTGTGGGATCTCACTAGTGATCTCGCAGATTACAAGCATTTGTCATCAGTTGTGCGAAATTCAGGTGCAATTCCTATTCTTGTTCAGCTGTTGGAAGACCAAAACATTGATGTCAGGGAGAACGTTTCTGGAGCTATCGCCCAGTTGAGTTACAATGAAGCAGATAGAGCTGCTCTTGCAAATTCTGGAGCTATTCCGCGATTAATAGATATGTTGCAGGATGAGTCGGAGGAAATGAGAGATAATGCTGCAGAAGCTCTTTTCAACTTCTTAGAGGACCCATCACTAGGTGATAGAATGTCAGATGTGTTGAATAGTCCTTCGTTCCGGAATATGCAAGAAAGAATGATGAGAATTCATGCTTCAGATGCTCATATGGCTGCGTCTGTTAGACATATCAGCGTTGAGCAGTTAACTATGGACCCTGCTGCTCTTATCTGACTCCTGATTTTGTCGTAAATGTAAGAATTATCTTTTCAAAAGCATTATTTGACTAATCCCTTCTCCGAAACTTGATTGAATTATTCAATTAAAGGTGAATAGTATTGATCTTGAATTTAAAGATGGTATTGTTGATGATCAGTACAACTAATTGGGGCTGTTTCTTCTACATTACAAATATATGCTTTAAATACATTCCATCGTCACATTTATTTTGAATGCAGCTCAGTTCTCTTGACTTTTTCGTCACTTGATTTCATCGACAAGCTCCAGGCTGGCATGGCCGACCTTCTTCCTCAATAAGCTGGTAATGCCTGCTGCATCTACTGCCTCTCCTATTATGACCACTTTATCTTTCTTCTCCCCTTCTAATGCCACCGAGTTGACTCCTGCATAAAACGAAGAGCATGAGCAAAATGAAAGGGGGATTTATCTATAGAAACAGGGTTGATGTTATAGTAAAATTCCAGTACCAGTTGACATAGCAGCAATCATCAAGGCTTTTGATTGACATTTCTGACACTTGTGCTGTACTCTTATGACAATTTTTTGCTGCAATATTACATGGAAACTGTCTGAGCGGTTTGAAGTAAGAAGGAAAAAAAAGTGAACTTGTCTAGTTGTAGTGTGTCTTTACCTTCATTGCTTAGGAGTAGAACCAGAACTAAGCTTTGGTAGTTGCTAGTTTCTCAAAGTGGACAGAACGGACAAGTAATGACGAAGAAGCTGTATCACATATATAGAGTCACAGTTGTAGGCAACACTTTAAAGAGAGACAATGTAAGAAATACGCCCCCCAATTTGTCTCGTATATATCACTTTTAAGTTATCAATAAAACACAATTGCATACTAACTTTTTCCTATTTTACATTGTACACTTATTACTTCCCAAAAGGTTAATATGAATATTGTGGTAATATGCATATTAATTATTGTTTCTTAAGAGGGAAGAATTTTTAAATAAATTTTTTGGCATGTGCGTGTATTGAATTCAGTTTGCAAGGACAGATTTGTCTGGTGGACTTTCCCTTATTTTTGGCATTGTCAAACTCTCTTTCGGTCGTCGGTTCTTCTTAAGCTGTTTATGGCTGAACAATAGAGTACACAAAATTACATATATTGTTATGCGGTTTTATGATTTAAACTTTTATTTTGACTTTAATACTTTTTCTGAATGATTGTTTTATAATGTCTGATATTGCGTGACATATGTATTGTTTTAATAAATAAATTTTTTTGATAGATTGCATTGTTACAGAATGATGAATTAAAACAAACACTACGGCATTGACACTTCCCCCATTACATCTTTGGTCTCTCTACCCCTCCGTATAACTCTTAAATCCAACATCTCGCACTTCCTAACAGGAGTATCAATACTTATTTTCTGTACATGTTCAAACTATCTCAATCTCGCTTCTCTCATCTTGTCAAAACTGGACAAGTAAAATTAATAACCATTTCAATATCTTTCGATGATTATATTTGTGTCAAAAAAGAAACATTTTTTCAGTAATATAAATAAACAAAAGAAGTTCGTGCATATTACTTGAAATGATGTAAAAAGCACTATAGGTCATAGTAAGAACTAATTTAAAATTTAAATTAATTTAAAATTTATATAAAACGTATTAAATTACAACATATCAATAATTTAAAATATCTACAAACTAAATAAAAATTTGATTGACTCACTAAGATTTATTTATGCAACATAAATTGAATAAGTAAGTAACATACATTATTTTAAAATAACATAAAATGCAGTAGTCGCAGCAAATAACAACTTAAAATTACAAAATAAATTTTAAAAAAGTCTA
>JAOTQR010000011.1:5512962-5524019 GCA_025774065.1 Solanum ossicruentum
TCTACACCATGAAATGATGCATCGCCGAGTGGCGTCAGTACATGGAATGTACGGTATGTAAAATAGCTCAAGAAACCTATAAGGCTCAAACTAAAGCATTCGACTCGACTCGAGACTCAATTCCTCATTTAATAACTCAACTTGAGTAATATGATGCAAGTTTAAAGTTTGACAATCATGCTTTTTGAAATAAACATTAGTATTTAGTGCAACTCAGTTTGAAAACTCAGAATATGCTCAACTTAATTGTTTGCTTGGAAGTTTCTCTAACCGACATAACTCTCCACCCACATTTGTTTGGTGATGTACAACGAAAAGACGTCATTGCCACGTCCGTCCTAAACTTGCCAAGAAATAGGATGTCAACCTCTAACTCTCTTTCTCGGATCCTAATAGAGTGTTCCTCAATTGGGAACATGGGTCACCATAATTTTTCTATGCGACCATCCTACCTGGTAATATAGTTCTGGGGTGAATTTTCTCACTCAACTCGGTGCTCAATCTCCTTCCAATACAAAACTATGCTCATCAACTCAAACTTATCTCAATCAACTGAACAACAACTTTCTCAATTTAACTCCATAACTCAAAATGGGAACTTAAACAGTGCAATTCAAGGTTCAATTCACATTATACAAGACTCTTACGAATTGCGATCAAGTGACATCATATCATCCATGCTCAAGACATAAGACATAATAGACATTCATTACATGCATATATGAAACAAGAAAACATACTTCCTTGGTTCAACTTACTTGATTTAGGAGGTTAGATTCAACATTCCAATTTAGTGAATGAGCAAGAAGATACTAAACTTAGGGTGTAATGCCCTTATTATTAAATAATGTATTCACTTTCAAAAAAGTATTCCCTTAAGATAAAATCAACCTCTACTTGACAACTCTTTGACTTGAGTTTGTGTCATTAGAAAATCGATTTCTTCAATCGTAAAAAGGAATGAGGGAGGGATTCGCTTTAGTGCAATTTATTTACTTTTATGCAATTATATATGTTAAACAAGTCTTAATAATTATTATTATGTGTGAACAAAATAAATAAGGAGTGAAAAAGGAAAAAATTGGGCAGCCACCTTATTAGACAATTTTTCTTTTAACATGCTTTTGACATAGAATAAATTTTCCCCAAAGTAAGTCGTTTTACTGACCATATAAAACCTTATAAACTCTCTCATAACCTTATATTTGATAAAAACACATGAAATAAGTCATTTCCTTGGAGTAAAGTTGAGAAATCCCCTATCCTTTGGTAAGTGGTTGAATTCTATCTTTAAATTGCATAGTGTGTAATAATTGTGGAATATCTCATTGTATATTTTAGCTGTGTTTTTAGTGTGTAAATATTTTTTGGAAAGCTAATTCACATACCTACAACTTTTATGTTTATGTTAAAATCTGAATCTGCTTATATGGTATCGAAAGAAGGTGTGAAACACGGTGAAAGTTATAGCTAGTTTTCTGTTGAGAAGCCTTTTATGTACTGTTGTTAGTATTTTAATCATATCTTGATGTGTGAGCTGTAATTTGTGATGATTCTTTATTATTTGCAACCCCAAGACATGTATCTACAATTCTTATGTTAATGTTGGGACCTAATTTGGTAGTTGTGGATTCAAAATAATGGATGCAAGTTAGGACAAATTATGTCTAGAGTCTGACGTAGAAATCCTTGGGAGTGTGCTATTAGTATTTCGATTTTAAATAATTGTATAAAGGGTATTTTGAAGGATTATTGATCATTTGCAACCTATAATTATATACTTACAATTTTCATATAGACTGGAAAGCCTAGTTTGTCCATTTACCATTTCAAAATCTAGTTGCGTTTCAAGGCAGTAAAGCTGTCGAGAAGAGTGTGATTTATAAAAATAGGACTCCGTTTTGACATTTATCTTGTTAGTTTCTACCTGTTGAAAGTGCTGAATATTAAATGAGCATGTAAATGACACTTGACATCCTTGTGGACTTTGTCCTTCTTGTAGCTGTGACTTTCTCACCATTGGCATGTTTGTCTAAGTATGGTTGCAGTCCATTTTAAGCACAAACTAGAAAGTCACTCTTAATGTGGTTCTTGGTTCTCTTGATAATTGAATTTTCACCCTTCTTGATACAGGGCTTCGGTCCTTCTTGATACTTGATTATGTTTGGTGTAACGGCATGACTTTCATACTGGGCGAAACTTGCTATTTGAATGTCTTGTAAAAATTGTTCCAAGAACCCTTGATACTTAGATCTTTAAATATCCTACTTGATACTATTAATGTATTTGTTCACTTGTTCTATGTACTATATTCCAATTGTGTTTTCCTTTGACTTAAGAAGGGTAAATTGAGGAATTTAAGGTTCTCAACTTTTAGCTTTTACATCACTAAGCTTCATGCTTAGTGATAGTTGTTTTAAGTGTAGGGAGTACCCGAGATGATGCTTGAGTATGACCATTGAAGATAAATTTTGAGAGTTGTGCAGAAGATCATATTTACATCTAGACATATATATTGTATTAATTTTCGGACATGTACATGATTCTCCTATTCCATATGTATATATAAGTTTGAAAAGCTAGTATAAATTATGGAGCTATGGTTTGTAACTTTAAGTTTTGGCTTGCTTAGTTAAATTTGAGCCGGCGAGCTTGTTTCTATATTAAAATACAAGTTATGTTAAGACGATTGTATGAGACGGTAACTAGTACATTTTATGTCCTTGGATTTTAACATTGATAATACTTTTCAGCGTGGTACAATAATATGGGCAATATATAAATATCTCGCAAGATAGTAGTTTAAATTACTTGCAAGGTACTTATACCAAAAGCTTAAGCTAGAAATCAACTTAACCACCTTTAGAAAAAAGTTCTTATACCTTTAACTATTTTGAATTCATTACTTAAATATGATTAATATGTCACATGTTAAATTCTTCATATGTTAGTAAGTGTTATGTAAGCTTAGAGTGTACAGAAGTGGCACCCTCCCGCAAGGGTTGCCACAAGTGTTGCTCACTTGTACAGAAGAAGCATCCTCCCGCGAGGGTTACCACATAGGGCTACGGTATCAAGCATTCTAATAACAACCATATGTCATGATAATAATGATCCAACTCATAATTTATCTTATATATATTCATGATAACTCAGACATGTACAAAGATTCGGGACTCAAAACTCACGGGATTGAGAATATGCAATAAGACTCAGAATCTTTAACTCAAGTAGACGAAGAGGCGTGTGGATGAACATAATCCAATGCTTTGGATAAGCTTATATACCTGGAATTGGGGAAAGCTTAAACCTTGACTCAAGAACCCTTGCTTCTTCTCTTCTTCTCCTCAAGAATTCTAACCTAGTTTATGTGTTGGTGGTTTAGAAGTACGTTTAAAAGGCTCTTTTCTGATTAAAAACGACTTAATTTAACATGGTTTACGTTTATGAGAGGTTGAGAAAAGTCTAGAAGGCCCCTCACAAAAGAAGAAAAACAGTCATACTACGAAATACCTAGTCTGCATCGCGGACTGGGCACACTTGTGTATATTTTTATCCAAAATTTTTCGAACGAGTTTTTCCCCTCCCATCAAAAATTTTTTTTTAAAAAATATAATTGTTGGTCCGTTCCCAAGGCACATCGTGGCCCTAGCGTGCATCAACATTATTTTGGTTTTTAGATCCAATTACTCTAAAATTCAAACGAGGCAATTTTTCCACTCAATTTTTCATGCTGATTGCAAATTCGATCTCGAATTTGCAAATGGAGTATGGAAAGTTGCATTATGCGCACATCCCTCCTCTAGGGGTATTTTGGTAATTTTATTGGGCATTACATCATCTCCCCTTTGGGATCATTCGTCCTCGAATGATGAGTAGAGGTGGATAAAATGCACGAATAATCTCAAAACTCATCTCATTACTCTCTCGACAATTCAAACTGTATTGACTCCTCATTGACCTCGATAAACTCTACTCAGATTTAGGAATAGATACATCAACTAAACAATACAAACACTGATCAAGTCAAAGATAGGAATATTACCTTCAGCATTCTCCTCAATCGACATGAATAGATGTGGGTATTTAGCTCTTATATCTTCCTCAGCTTCCCAGGTGGCTTCCTGATGGAGACAATCTCCTTGGTCCTTAGTTTTCGAACCTGACGATCAGGGATTTGGGCTGGAATCTCTTCATAGGACAAACTATCCTTTATTCCAATGCGCTCATCGACAATGACCAAGGTAGGATCTCTAAAGCACTTCTTTAACATCGTGACGTTGAATACATGATGGATTGTAACTAGCTCGGAGGGCAACTCTAACTCATAGGCAACCTTCTCAATCCTCCTCAAGATTTGATAAGGGCCAATAAAGTGAGGGATTAATTTTACTTTCCTCCCAAACCTCATGATACCCTTTATAGGTGATACTTTCAAGTACACCTAGTCGTTTACCTCAAATTCTAAGTCTCTCCTCCTCACGTCGATGTAAGACTTTTGGTGGCTCTATATAGTTTTCAACCTCTCTTTAATGACCTTAACCTTATCTATTGATTGGTGGACGAGATCGGGTCCAATCAACTCAGCTTCTCCTACCTCAAACCACCCAATTGGTAATCTACATCTCCTCCCATACAAGGCTTCATAGGGGGCCATCTGAATGCTTGCGTGATAACTATTGTTATACGCAAATTCGATCAATGGAAGATGGCCATCCCAATATCGCTTGAAGTCAAGGATACAAGCTCTCAACATATCTTCTAACGTCTGAATGGTGCGCTCTGCTCGATATATGTCTATGGATAAAAAGTTATATTCAAGTTTACCTTCGTACCCAATCCCTTCTCGAAAGATCTCCAAAATTAGGAGGTGAATTGAGCTTCTCTATCCGAGATAATGGAGAAAGGAACTCAATACAGCCTCACAATCTCTTGGATGTACAACTTGGCATATTTCTCCGCACTGTTAGTTATCTTGACTGCCAAGAAGTGAGTTGACTTGGTCATCCTATCCATGATCACCCATAATGAATCATGTTACTTTCGGGACTTCGGGAGATTGGTAATGAAGTCCATGTTGATCATCTCCCACTTCCACTTAGGAAACTCAAAGTTTTATCCAGCCCACATGGCCATTGATTCTTAACTTTGACTTGCTGATAGTTTGGGCACTTAGAAACAAACTCAGCGATATCCCTCTTCATCTCACTCCACCTATAGACTTCTCTCAAATCGTGGTACATCTTGGTAGAGTCAGGATGAATAGAATACCTAGAGCTATGAGCTTCTGCCATGATTCTCTCTCTTATACCATCAACATTAGGAACATATAACTTATTATAGTATCTCAACACCCCATCTCCCCCTTTGGAAAAGACCATCACTTTCTGTTTGTGGACAACCTCCTTCAGTTGGAGTATGAGAGGATCTCGATCTTGCTTCTCCTTCATCTCTACCACTAGGGATGATGCATACCCGCTCTGGACATTGACTCCTCCCTTGTCATTCTCCTCAAGTAGGACTCCCAATCGAGCTATTCTATGCACTTCCTTCACTAGCTCTTTCTTTCCTTCCTCCACATGGGCAGTGCTACCCATTGAAAACCTGCTAAGATCATCAACATGTTAGCTTTACCTGGGTGGTAGAGAATGCTCATTTCATAATCCTTGAGCAACTCCAACAATCTCCTATGCCATAAGTTAAGCTCCTTCTGACGAAAGACATACTGCAAGCTCTTATAGTCAGTGAACACATGCACATGTACTCTATATAGGTAGTGGTGCCAGATTTTAGGTGCAAAAACTCCACGCCGCCAACTCAAGATCATGGATTGGGTAGTTCCTCTCATGAACCTTAAGTTGTCTGGAAGTATAGGCTATCACCTTCCCTCGCTGCATCAACACACAACCCAACCCACTCTTGACATATCACAATATATTACAAAGTCCTTCGTCCCATCAAGCAAATTCAAAACAGGTGTAGTAGTCAATCTAGTCTTTAACTCTTGAAAACTCTTCTCACATTCCTCAAATCACTGAAACTTAACCTTTTTCCAGGTCAATTTGGTCAATAGTGCAGATAGTGAAGAAAACCTGTCATCAAACCTATGGTACTAACTTGCCAACCCCAAGAAACTCCTTATGTCGGTTCGAGAGGTCAGTCTGGGCCAATTTTTAACCACTTTTATCTTCTAAGCATCCACTCAAATACCTTCACCCCAGAAAACATGACCTAAGAAGGTGACTGACTTGAGCCAGAACTCACATTTTGAGAATTTCGCATACAACTCATGATCTTTAAGAGTTTGGTGGACAACTCTGAGGTGATTGACATGATCCTCCTCATCTTTCGAGTATACCAAGATGTCATCGATAAACATAATTATAAACATATCCAAATATGGTCTGAACACTCTATTCATCAAGTACATGAAGGTTGCAGGTGAATTCATCAACATAAAAGTACATAACCAAGAACTCAAAGTGGCCATATCTAGTCCTAAAGGTTGTTTTTGAAATATCACATTCTCTCACACTCAATTGATGGTAGCCTGATCTGAGGTCTATCTTTGAGAAACTTGAGGCACCCTGAAGTTGGTAAAATAGATAATCTATCCTTGGGAGAGGATATTTGTTCCTAATCGTGACCTTATTCAGTTGTTTGTAATCTATTCACATTCTGATAGACCTATCTTTCTTTCACACGAATAGAACAGGGGCACCCAAGGGAGAAACACTCGGCCTGATAAAACCTTTCTCTAATAAGTCTCTCAACTGCTCCTTCAACTCTTTCAACTCAGCATAGGTCATCTTAAAAGGTGGAATTGAGATAGGCTGGGTATCGGGAAGAACAACAATCCCGAAATCGATCTCCCTATCAGGAGGGACTCCAGGTAGATCCTTGGTAAACACTTTTGGGAACTCACTCACAATTGGTACTAACTCAAGAGTAGGAGCCTCAACATCATCAGATTTGACTCGTGTGAGGTGGTAGATGCACCCTTTAGAGATTAACTTTCTAGCTCTAAGATAGGAAATAAACTTGCACTTGGGTGCAATAGAATCTCCCCTCCATTCTATAACAGGCTTATTAGGAAACTAAAACTTGACGGTTTGGGTTCTATAGTCAATAGTGGCATAGCAGATGTGTAGCCAATCCATACCAAAAATTATATCAAAGTCAATCATCTCTAATTTAGCCAGATCAACAAGAGTATACCTATGCTAGATAGACACTATGCAATCTCTATAAACTTTCTTGGCTATGATAGACTTACCAATAGGAGTGGAAATGGGGAAAAGCTCAAGTAAACACTCAGGAGAAATCTCAAATTTTCTAGCCACATATGGCGTCACTAAGGATTAGCAAAGCATAACAATCAAAGGTAAATACTCAAAGCATACCTGTCATGACATCTGGTGCAACCTCTTGGTCCTGTCTGTTTTCCATTGTATAAAGACGGTTCATTCCTCCATTTGTCCTTGGTATGGCACCCTTCTAGTTACCCTTGGGTGGTGGAATGGTAGTAAAAGATTGTGCCCTATTGCCCCAAAATGGACAGTCTCTCAGGAAATGACCTATCTGGCCATATTTATAACAACCATTTTCTCCATCCTTGCATTCTCCCAAATGTATCCTGCCATACTTTCCATAAGGGGGGTTACCCTCTTGAGCCAAGGGTCACACTGGCTTGCGAACCCTGTGCTTTAAAGTTCGACTTCCCTTGAGATTTCTGATCATACATGGTGTTCGGGGTTAGTGCACTGGCTGATGATAGTGCATACCTCGAATGCTTCTTTTGAAAGTAAGATCTATCTCCCTTATCCAGCTTGTGCTGGCTAGGCTCATGCCCTGTAGACTTGGCTTTCTTACTCAAGTGTTCTTCTCAGTCTTTCTTCTTATCCTCCTCAATTTTTTAGCATAAACCATGATTCTGGAGATGTCCATGCCCGGAATCAATAATGCCGTCTTGCACTCCCTCTTCACATGTTTACCCAAACTAAACACAAACTTTCTCATCCTCACCCTCATGTCCTGGACCATCTCTGAAGCATACCTTGATAGCTTAATGAACTTGAGGTTGTACTCCTTGACGGTCATCCCCTCTTTCTTCAAGTGCACGAACTCTTCAATCTTTTCCTCCCTCAACTCTTGGGAAAAGAAGTGGGAAAGCACTCTCAAACTCATCCCTCTCAGCAAGATCAACACCCTCACCCCGACTATCTTTGCACTAGTTATACTAGACGTTTGCCATATCTTTAAGCTGATAAGAGGTAAGCTCAACTCCCTCAACCTTAGTCGCATGCATAGCCTCAACACCTTGCACATCTTATTGATGAAATTCTATGCGTCCTCCTCAACTTTCGACCCAATGTAGACCAGTGGGTTCATCCTCAAGAAGTCTCTAAGCCTAATAGCAACTGCGGGCTCTTGGGAACTAGAGCTAGGGGTTTGGGGACCTCAGTTGTTGCTCTACGAGGCCACTAGCTGGGTGAGCATCATAATGGCTCCTCTAAAGTCTGCTTTAGAAATGGAGGTTAGTTGAGCAGGAGGCGCCTGTGATTAGCTCGAGCAAGTCGATCTCGTCTCCTCGTTCCTGCTTGTGTAGGGACCTCTGGTGGAGGATTTTCGACATTCGAGGCTCAAGCATGTCATTGGGCTGTTGTATGCTTAGGAGGCATGATCTGCAAATGCGCAATGCACGAATTAGACAAGAATTTTATAGAGTTAAACTCTATCGAACGACTAAGAATACCAAAGAAAGGTAACCGTTACTAATGTCCTATAGCCTCCTGCTTTTGCAGTGTGGTGCACAACACACCCATAAACAAGACTCAACTAGACACGGCTTCATAGACTCTCTAGGATACTTGAACTCTGTGCTCTGATACCAAGTTTGTCATGTCTCGGATGGTATCCTAGGTGTTGTCGGCACTCAAAGACTATTGTTAGTCCCCTAGCGAACCACTTTGTAACGACCCAATCCATTTTATAGAATATTCTTATCCCTAAAAGCTTTTTGTTTCACTTGGTTTTGTCCAGACAAATTATCTCTTTATGATCCATTAATGCCTATTACTGATCTTTGTTAGATTTAGACATTTTTTTTATGTTTCAAAAACTCTTTGACCCTTACTGTTTATGCTTCTTTGGAGATGTAGAAGAGGCATTGATGCCAACGTAAATAAGAGCACATTCTACTTATTTTTGAAGAAGAGACAGAACAGAAGAAAAGATAAACGAAAAGACATATAGTTGTGGTTGAGAAGGTGACCTATGCGACGTTGCAAGAAAAACCATCGCACTTCAGGTTAGTGAATCTGGTTGAACATATTTATTTGGTAATATGAAGATGCTTCCAAGGTTAGTGATAAACATTATAAGTAATGATTATGTAAGCGTAAGGTTAATTATGTTGGTGTATAAACTTGACAGCAGTAAAATAAAGAAGAATAAGTTGGAAGAACTTATAAGTAGACAACCAGCGTGCTCGTTAATAAATCCAAGAAAGTGCCTTGGTCATATTCATCCATTATGGTATTAAAAAAATTCAAGAAAGTGCCTTCGTCATAGTCATCCATTATGGTATTAATAAATCCAAGAAAGTTCCTTGGTCATGTCATGAAAGATGCTTTTACAAACAACATTGTCGTGAGTTCTTTTTCTTCTCTTCATAGTTGTATATAATGTATTTTATAATAATAAAAATAATAATTATAATTGTAAATCATTATACAGAATACCTTTAGGTTGTTAATTAGAGGACTTGACACTTAACTTTAAGCTTAATATTTTGAAATGTAATTATGGATTTGAATGAGTTAGATTTAATCTAGGTATATAATAGTTTAGATGTTGATTTGAAATCTCATGGTAATAATTTATGTGACTAGATTGTGGTGCTATGGATTCCATTCAAAATGGAAAGGCGCAAGTGTTAAACTGACCGTGATTCGACTAAGGTAAGTGGACTTACAAAACTTTGTAATTCTCGTAGAATTCTCAAATTTTCTTTTCTCCTACATATGATATGTGAAATATTTTAATATTATACGAAATGAGATGATAAAAGAAAGGGTAGATACGGGTTGACATGTTATTATGGTGCTTGAATTCACAAATATGGTAAAGTGATGAGAATTCTATATTTTTTGATATATATATTGTTGTGGTTAAAAATACTGAGTGAATGTGTCTGTGGAATTCATATCATGTTCATTCATTCTATGACATGCATACTTGCATTGGTTCCGGATATTAACAAAATAAGGTAAAAAAAAATATATTGGGACCGAGGTCTTTACCGGTCAAGATATTATCTGTGATGCCGAGGTAACATGCCAGGCGAATATACTGTGATGCCGAGGTAACATGCCGGCGAATTTATTGTGATGCCGAGGTAACATGTCGGTGAATTATGATGATACTGTGATCCAAGGTCTTTGCCGACAATTATTGCATAATGCATTACATATCACGCTTGCATACTATTGCATAGCATGGTGTATTCTTATGATTGATTATGCTATCACTATTAGTTTGTGATTCTGAAAATTGTAATATGATGAAATACTATCTTTATTATGTATTGCGGGGTTGAATGAACTTTTTGTACAGGTTGTATGTTGTGGAGATCGACGGGGACGAAAGAAGTTTGTGTATTCTATTAGACTCACTTTATTTTGTTAGTTGACTTGCTGGGTACCGCGAGGTATTTGATACTCACCCCTTGCTTCTACACTCGTGTAGGTGGTAAACTCAAGCAGTGAAAAGTAATTCCTTGATCCACCGAAGATTCTCAGGAGTCATAGATAGGTAGCTGTTGTCATTTGGCTGACTCTCTTATTCCTATTTCTTCTGTACTTGTTCTATTTGAGAAGAAGGACAATTTAGACTTGTATTTTTTTGATTTTCTATATTTCTAGTGGCTTGTACGCGTGACAACTAATCCTTGGAAGGGATTTAAGTTTATGGAAATTATCAATTTTAGTTATTTATTTTAGTCAAAAATTACTTCCGCGTGTTATGTTTATTACCTTTTGAGTTAAGGCTGACTT
>JAOTQR010000011.1:5556976-5571093 GCA_025774065.1 Solanum ossicruentum
AGAGGATAATGGAAGAAGCCCATCATTCCAGATATTCCATCCATCCAGGATCAACTAAGATGTACCATGACTTGAAGAGAATGTTTTGGTGGGGAGGAATGAAAAGGGACCTTGCAAAATTTGTGGCTCAATATCCAAATTGTCAACAAGTGAAAGTGGAACACCAAAAGCCAGGAGGTTATATGCAATGTATAGAGCTTCCAACATGGAAGTGGGATATGATTACTATGGATTTTGTTACCGGTTTGCCTCGCACATTTCAGAAGTTTGACTCCATATGGGTAATAGTTGACAGACTCATAAAATCAGCACACTTCTTGCCAGTCAAGAGTGATTAGTGTCACGCCCTGAGTCCCGTTAGGGCAGAGCGGCACCCGTTGCCGATAAGGCTCGAGAGAATCAACCTATATCTATGCACTTTTTAAACGTATTATAAGGGATTTCTATCTTCATTATGCCTTTAAGAAAGTAAACGATAATAACAAGCCAAAAGAAAATGCATATGCTTAGGCTGTTGGGGCCACGATATCTAAGGTACGAGACATGACCATACTTTAGTTTACATAGTCTACAAAGCCTCTAGATAAGAGAAATCGTCTGACAAGGGTCGGGACAAGCCCCGCCTCCACTAACTGTATAATACAAACATATTAGCTCTAGACACACACAAAGCTCTGAAACAACCTGGAGCTTGTAACAGCAATTGGATATCCTGTACTCTACTGGAGAGATCCACTAGAACCTGTACCTCGTTGTATGACCTCATTACTACCTTGGAGTGGCTGTGTTTTCCCTCAAATATTTATCTTTGCCTTCAAGATTTAGTTTTTCCTTCAAGCCTTAGAGGATTGTATTTGCAACTTAGTAAATTGAAATAGATAGAAGATAAGAGTATTTAGGAAAGTTGAAAAATTGTTTCAAGTGGAATGACTTTAGAGGATGCTTTGGATCGATTTTCAAAAACTTTTTTGGCCAATTTTCTTTTGCACTTTTGACTAGATAATGACACCTATCAATACACTTGTGATGCAGCATCTTATCCCTTAGACTTGGGCCTAAATGGTTCTCCAAATTAATGGGCCTTTTTGCTGCCCATTATTCTCCTTTCGCTTTAATTACTTTGGGCCAAATTTTCAAATGAATTGGGATAGGCTTGGCCCCATTTTCTATGCTTCCTAAATTGAAAATTCAATTCATTTATGATGTCAAAACATGGGCTAAATTTACTCCCTTAACATGAATTTTATTCATAATCGAACTTGGACAAATTCGATGTCAGGCCTCGTCTTCGTTTAGCTAGCAAATTTAAGCTAAGCAAGTATGTGACTCACCAACTAGCTTATTAAGTCCTATAAGTACCTCAACTCTCTCACTTTGTTTAAGGCTGTGATCTCCTCAATTTAACACAAAACATGTATACATTCGACCCTTTTAAGCGTTAGACGCACATATCGCCCATTAACATGAGATTCAAGTACTTTTAAAAATTGGCGCTAATTTAACCAAACTATAACATGTTTCATTTAGATAGCATTAATACATGTAAAATGTGGGGTGTTACAATTATACAGCTGAAGAGTAAGCCAAGCTCTACCTCAAAGAGATAGTCGAGATACAAGGAGTCCCGATCTCCATTATATCTGACTGAGGAGCTCA
Organism: Solanum ossicruentum; assembly: GCA_025774065.1. Lineage (NCBI taxonomy): Eukaryota > Viridiplantae > Streptophyta > Magnoliopsida > Solanales > Solanaceae > Solanum > Solanum ossicruentum. The sequence goes on from JAOTQR010000011.1 coordinate 5,558,633, forward strand.
ATTCACTGCAAAGTTTTGGAAGTCCTTCCAAAGGAATTGAGGGACACAAGTGAATTGGAGTACAATATTCCACCCTCAAACAGACGATCAAGCAGAACGCACCATTCAAACACTTGAAGATATGTTGCGAGCTTGTGCATTGGACTTTAAAGGTAGTTGCATGGACCATTTGCCACTTTTTGAACTTGCCTATAATAATAGCTACCACTCAAGTATCAAGATGGCACCTTACGAAGCTTTGTATGGAAGGAAATATAGGTCGCTGATTGGATCATTTGAAGTAGGTGAAACAACATTGCTTAGGCCAGATCTAGTACAACAAGCCATGAAAAAAGTTAGGGTAACATAGTAGTGGCTAGAAACAGCCCAAAGTCATCATAAATCATATGCGGATACTAGAAGGAAAGGCCTAGAGTTTTCAGTAGGGGATTGGGTATTCTTAAAGGTATCTCCAATGAAAGGGGTTATGAGATTTGGTAAGAAAGGAAAACTGAGCCCACGTTACATAGGGTCACATCAAATTATTAAGAGGTTCGGGCAGGTTGCATATGAGCTAGAGCTACCCCAAGAGCTTTCAACGGTTCATCCAGTTTTCTATGTCTCAATGCTTCGAAAATGCATAGATGACCCATCCCGTATCGCTCCTGTTGAGGATGTGCAGGTTACAGAAGATCTCACCTATGAAGAGGTACCTGTTGCTATTCTAAATAATCAAGTTAAGAAGCTAAGGAATAAAGAAATAGCTTCAGTGAAAGTACTTTGGAGGAACCAGCAGGCAGAAGAGATAACATGGGATGCTGAGGACGCGATGAAATCAACATAATCTCACTTATTTGAAGCTAGGGAGGAAGTGCGACATGTAGAATTGGGGGCCTTAATAGGTATATATGTTTAAACGTTTATTACGTTGAACATGGTTAAACTATCTATTTATGTTAATATTCGAGGACGAATGTTCCTAAGGGAGGGAGGATGCAACACCCCACACATTACATGTACTAGTCCTATGCACATGAGTTTATGGTATGGCTTAGTCAAATTAGCGCCTATTTTTAAAAAGTGCTTGAATCTCAAATTAGAGGGTGATATGTACGTCTAACGCTGAAGAGGATTGAGTGTATACAAGTTTTAAGTCAAATCGAGGAGATCGTGGCCTTAAATAAAGTGAGAGAAGTGAGGTGCTTGTAAGACTTAGGAAGCTAGCAGGTGAGGCACCTACTTGCTTAGCTTAAATTTGCTAGCTAGACGGAGACGAGGCCCGACGTCGAATCTGTCCAAGTCGATTATGAATAAAGTATGTGTTAAGGGTGTAACTTTAGCCCATGCTTTAGCATCATAAATGGACAATATTTTTTCAGTCCAAGAATAATAGAAAAACGGACAAGCCCATTATAATTCATTTGATAATTTAGGCCCAACTAACTAAAGAGAAAGGGGGAAAATGGGCAGCAAAGGCTCATCAATTTGCAACCCATTAAGGCCCAAGTGAAAGGGGCAAAATCGCACATTATTAACTTGATAAAATAAGGCTACATATTCAAGAGAAAGTCGGCCAAACTTTTCTCTTTAAAAGTGCTTACAAGCAACACCTTTAAGCCACTTCAACTTGTGAAAAATTAGATTTTCTTAAGGCTTTCTCTCTACACTTCTTAACCTTGTAAAGCAGCCACAAGGAGACTTTTAGGGTTCTTGGAGAAGCCCTGCATCTTGAAGGTAATGTTAAGTAAGTTTACTTATGTGTTTAGTATGGTTTTCTTATGGAAAATAAGAGACTATGTTGGTTAGGTATATGCTGAAACTTTTGGACAGCATGCGTTCCAAGGGTTATTGTATACTTTTCTTGTTTATTTGGGAGATTTTATCTTCTTGGTTGGCTTGATTATGAAAGAAGGTTGTTTTTCTTGATTTGTTTCAGTTTTATAATGATGTATAAAGGATGCTACACTATTTGGTTATACGTAAACAATCGAGGTTTAACGTGTTATCTTAAGTGTGTTGTTTGTAGAAATCGTGGGCTGATTGATTAAGGACTATGGTCTCACGTCCTACACCTATTTTGAGGACTGTTTTTGAATTGTTTTAGGACTGGTTTTATGTGTATATATGGTGGGGGCTGGTTGGTTAAAGTTGGAACAGGCTTGGAACTATCGACGTCAAAATGTAGTAAAGGGATGTAACGTTATGCCGCCTATTTGTATGTTGTGTATAATTGTTACGTATTGTGCTTTATGGGTTGTTATAAGACTGTTAGGGAACTAAAAACAGGTTGTAAATGATAGGTATATGAGAATATGCATTAGAAAATACGATTAGGGGCGAAAAGGTCGAAAGAATAGGCTCGGGTTTATAATTATATATTTGCTGTCCGTATGTTATTTTATTATGAGATTGGGATGCCAAGATGTATTTATTGGCTACTAATGCTAGTATTATCACCTACTATACTGTAGATAAATATTGGGAAGAAGGGAAGGTTATCTCAAGGTAATAGCGAGGTCATATAGCGAGGTATGTAAGGCTACTTGATTTCGTATTACTTGGCATGAAATCTAGATTCTTCCTTGGCAGATAAAGGCACTTACCAACTCCGACACGACATTAACTGTGTCTCCACTCTTTCACATGTTCATATGCTCCCATACATAGTTACCTTCAAATCTGCATACATATGTGGCTACCAAGTTACATGGGTTCTTGATGCTAAATAAAGTTCACAAGTTATTTCATCTCATACACATTCCATTATTTGTGTAACATACTCTTTTCATTGTCATATTACATGTCACATGCTACATCTACAGTCCTACAGCTCCAATATTATGACCACCAAAAGAATCATCTCAAAAGTAATTGAAAGATAAAGTATATTGCCTATTCATGGGTGGTAACCCGAGGGATGAAAGAATCACCTAGCCAGGGTCGATCCTATCATGGGGGGTAGCCTAAGGGGTGAAAGAAAAGGCCTAGCCAGGGCCGATCCCGAAATAGAGTTACCTCTGATCAGCTGGTCATTTGTATTACATGTTGTGCATAGATTATACAGTAAAGGTAAAGTAATAAAAAGAGCATAAAGTACATGATCTCATAGTATAATTAAAGGTGGTCTCTTATCCTACACCAGTGCATAGAATCATTTGAGTTGTTACTTCATATATAGTATTTTCTGCCTTACATATTCAGTACATTATCTCGTACTGACGTTTCTTACGGGGACCTGCATTTCATGTTGCAGGTACATGTGCTATTAGATCTCCCCAGTAGGAGTACAGGATATCCAGCTGTTGTTACCAAGTTCCAGGTTGCTACGGAGCTTCGCATATCTAGAGCTTATATTTTTTTATATTGTATAGTTAGTCAAGGCGGAGCCTGTCCCGACCCTTATCAGATATTTTTCCTTATCTAGAGGCTTTGTAGACTATGAAAATTAAAGTGTGGTCATGTCTCGTACTTTAGACAACATAGCCCCAACGGCCTAGCCATATGTATTCCCTTTTGGCTTGTTATTACTGTTTACTTTCTTAAAGGCATGTCAAATGTAGAAATCCCTTATAATATGTATAGAAAGGGCAGGGACACAGGTTAGTTCTCCCGAGCCTTATCGGCAACGAGTGTCAGTCTGCCTTAACGAGACTTTGGGTGTGACAAGCTTATTGCTTTTACATCTTTTTCCACTATTGTTTAAGTCTTCCGCTGAGTAAGTAGCTAAGTCAAATGGTTCTCTTAGGACCAGAAATTGTTTCCGAGTGCCAACCACTTCTAAGGTGTAGGCTCAGGACGTGACATAAAGTAACAATTATCAACCAAAAAAATCATAATATAAGCCAAATTTATAAAGAAAGACGAAATTATCAACTATCATGTATATAGGATAAGATAAGTTGAATATTCTTTAAAGCATGCTCACAAGCCATGAATTCATTCCAAATGAGTAAATTCATATCATGAAAATTAATATCTGCATAAATGCTCAATCATCTTATTTATGAAAAAGGGTATAAAATGTCTTTGAAGTATTGAAAATGATACAAAAATATCCCTCATCCATCTTTTAGACTTAAAATGTCCTTCTTATAAATATCTTTCTCTTTGACAGATTATTTATTAAATAATTATTTTAGGACATTTTAGACTTAAAAGGTAAATGGATGATATTTTTATATCATTTTCAATACTTCAAAGACATTTTAGGACATTTTCTATCTTATTTATAAAGGACCAACCTTACTCTTTTATAGATCAAACAATATAGTAACACTTCATAAAAAGTTAAATAGTCTCTACTTACATAAACATAGACCAACAAGTTAAATCATGATTTTATCTTTTCAAAAAATTTTAAACAATTTCAATTTGATCAATTATATAATTTAGGTAAGTATAAGAGTTTCTAGACACTTAAATTGTCATAAAAGAATCAGGTCAACAAATCAACCTTAAGGTCTAGTGTCAAGTCGTAAAAAAAATTAAAATTAATTGCCTATAAGATAGAAAAATATGAAATTTCATTACAAACAAAGCTCGTGTCACGCCCTAGGAGGGTACCCTAGATGTAACTGACACTCGAAGACTATTGCTAATCCCCAAGCGGGCCACCTAGTCTCATCACCATTGGTTCAATAAACTCATATGCAGAAGACATATAGAGAATAATAGTCTATCAGTGGGCTATCACAATCACTATCATATCATATATAAAGAACGAAAGAAGTATCTCAATAGAAAAGAAACGGAAAATAGCAACAATCAGTTGTCTATGTCTACGAAGCCTCTATAACTATCAGTTAGGAAGATACCATGACAGGTCATGGCTACCACAGTCTAATGAAATAAGTCAACATAAATGAAAAGATAAACATGTCCTTCGAAAACAAGGGAAGACTTACCAAGTCTCTATTGGAATTCCATGAACCTCAACGATTAGGCTGCTGAAGTCCTCTATCTATATCTGCATCATAAATGATGCAGTGCCAAAGGGGCATTAGTACGTGGAATGTACTATATGTAAAACGGTTTAAAGTAAACATTATATATATATAACATCGGATCATCAACCACTCATCCTTAGCTCAGAGTAAAGGACAAGACTCTATCACATCACTATCCATCAAGACATCACACAAATCACATCAACCTCAGAATACTATCAACAAGGAACATATCTGGGAGTTTCTATAACCGACAACCACCTCCTATGAGCTCGGTGATGATATACAAAGGGATGTAGCTGCCACATTCGTCCAGTCTCTTGCCGGGGTACAAAGCGAGTCTGTCGGGGATCCCAAAAGAAGTCTGTCAAGCCCTCTGCGGGGCAAAGAACAACATCCGCTTTCACGGTCCAATCCTCTCCTACGCTGACCACGTAATTAATGAGTGTGAGTGAGACTCACTCTTACCCATTTCGGTGCTAATACTCTTCCCATGACTCGGTATGCTCATAAGTCTATCAATATCGGGCTGGTTAAACAACTAACTCCCCCCCTCCTCCTCCTCTCAGGCAGGGACGTCATCTCATCTATCATTCTATCAACTCAAGAAGTAAATTCTTCCTTTTAAAATCTATCTCAATCTCATTTAAACCTCAAGAATATTAACTTCATCTATCTCAGTCATCACAGTACTCATCTCAAGACTCAAACTCCATCAATCATCACATTCAGGCAATCAAGGCTCTAGACCTTACTCCTAAGTTCATTTTTAAAGTCTTTAACAGAGAATTCATATAGGGTCATTGCATAATCACATAATAATACATGTAAACAGTTTATTAAAGCATGACGATCATCAATTTAACAAAAAATATAAGATTTAAAGATAGATTCCAAGAAAGTATTCAAGAACTTAGACTCAAGACCTATCAACTCACAATTTATAACTTAATCTACACTTTGGGCACATGGAAAAACAATTCCATGTTCTGGGTAGCCTTTACATACCTGGGATGACAAATTTCTAACTTTCCTTCAAGAATTTGCCTTGGAATGATGAAACCCTCAACTCTCTATTCTTCTCCTCTCTCAGAACTCCCGTTGAAAGCTTAGAAAAATAATAGGGTTTGGACCCTTTTCGCAAAAAATGACCTTTAAAACACGCTTTAAGTCTTAAAAATTGGTTAATTAAAAGAAAAACTTCAAAAGCAATGGTCTGCGTCGCGCCAGGGGCACGGACCAATACATTTTAGCCTTTTTTCGGAAAGGTCAATTCTCGTCGAAATATTTTATAAAAACATAAGTGCATCTCTGTGCCCTTCCGCGTCGCACCAGGGGCGTGGATTTGCTACTATTTTACAAAATTTGAAAATTTTATTTTTCAACCTGATTGCTCTTAAATCGGGTCAAGACCATTTTCTGACTCGATTTTCCGCACTAATCGCAAATCTAACCTCGAATTTCCCATCGGAGCTTTGGAAGATGTGTTGCGCGCACGATACATTTTAGGAGCGTTTCAATAATTTTCACGGGGTGTTACAGCTCGAATCAAACATCAGGTCATCAAAATATAATTTCTTAATTTTTAAAAGAAAATCTCAAAAAATTATTATCTATATGCTACTAAACGGTTTGATACTCGACATATAAATGAAAAATATCAAATAGAAAGAATCTTATACTTACGATAAAATCTTGAAGAAATTTCAAAAACCTCCTCAATTTAAACATTACCGAAAACACAGAATAGTAATGTGAATCATGACAATAGTATTTCACTGAAGGAATGATCTATCATCATACCCTACCAGTGTATGATATACATTAAGTTGGTACCATAGAGGACTTTAAGTGTTTTCTTGAAGAAATGAGTTGTTGACACCCCATTAATATATAATATATAATATATAACATGTGGGTATCATAGAGAACTGGCTAGTGTTTTTGAAGAAATAAACTAATTTGCTGTGATACAAAGTCAGTATATAATACATACCATATGAGTATTATAGTTTCCTTTAACTGTAACTGATTTGATGTACTATTGCTACAATAAATTATTATGACTGTATAAAAAAGAAATTTAAAAGGTGTGCTATATCAATCATTTTTATATAGAGAGAAAAAAAGAGAAAAAATTTAAAAAGAATGAAAAGTAAATAGTCAAAAAGTGTGCGTAATTAGAATATGAACAAAAATTTTAAAAAGAAAAGGAGAAAGCCCACAACAGCCTTGCTGATTGGTTGGAGGTGAGACTCCCAAGTGGGAGAGGCAGGTCTACTCAGCCATGAGCTCGTCACATGGGACTTATCTAGTGCAATTAGATCTCTGATGTGATTTGCCAGCAGATTACTACAAACTGCTCATCCAAAAAACAGGACTATGGTGGCGGTTGTGGGTTGCCGCGGGTGGAGAAAAGGTCAAAAGGTGTGTTGAATTAGATTATGGGAAGAAACAGACGAACAAATTAAAGAATGGTAAATAAAATCAGAAACAGAGAGGGGGAACTAAAAGGGAAAAAAATGGAAGGGAACTTTGGATACAAACAGTGGGAGGATACAATATATTATCTAAGAGTAAAAATTTATTGTATCGTGAAAATAAACAGTATTAAGCTCAGAACAGAACGTAGGGTTTAGTATTCTAATTCGAAATCTTAATGCCACGAATAAACAGAAAAAAATTCTGGTCCATATACGTCAATATTGATTACAAGAAAAAAGAAATCGGTTCAGGCATACAGTTGGGAATACGTACATTTATGTAGCCAAAACTTCTTCACTGGGACAATCCTGCCTCTTCAAATTTTGTATATGAGGAACCATATTAGTCTCCTTTGTGAGGCCCATAAACACTAGCGAGGTTCTGCTCATTTGAGATGTTTCACACCTCAGATTCTCGTGGACGAGAGCAATGCAGCGTGCTGCCTCTGCATCTCATCTTTCAGCAACTGGACACTAGAATGCCATATAAAATGATAATTTCATCTTGCTGTTGTATGCTTTTAACTTATATGACTGATGTACCACATGATGATGAACTTTGAGCTCTCAAACCCGAAGACTGGATTGCATATAAGGCTTTGAGTGACCCACCTGAAATTATTGAAGGAAAAAATTATAGCTTAGGCATGTTAACGACATAATTAAGTATAAGTGCACTCTTTCTCTGATGGCTTAAACTTTTAGATGAGTTGGTCGCACAATTCAACATGATGGAGCAAGTAGAGGTCCTAGGTTCAAGCCTCTCTCTAACACCTTGAATTTATGAGTTGGTCATACAATTAACAATGCATTTATTGACCCAAGCATGCTTTACAGAAGAACTAAGTCAAGCAAGAGTTCATGAATTTTACACTGATGACCCACTCTTACCTGAGAAATATATGACAAGAGATGGTCTGGAGATCTTATGCTGAAAGGAAAGGTATAAAAGCAACACTATCTGTAGAAAAGATCCCTCTGTCCTAAAGATGCTTTTTGACGACATACTAAAATTTTGCCCCTCATTCTCGATTTATTGAGACCTGGCCAGACGAGCTGCAAAGGCTCCATCAAGTTCATGCTTCACAGGATTAGACATATAGAAACCTCGGCTATTAACAAAATTCTCTGGTACATATTTGTTCACAGGATCAATGTCAAATTCCTGCAAGGAAAATGATGACAGTAAGACCAATGTGCAGGAATAGAAAATGATGGTAACAGTTGGAACAATGTGCAAGAATAGAAACTAGACTTAAAAAAAAAATCTCGAAACCAGAAAGAATATGTGGGATGATCAATCAAGACAGGAGAATATCAGGATAAGATGCCAGAATTATGAAAGAAAATATACATGGAAGCAAGATGATATGGTAAGGTTGACACTAGCAATTTTTTAAATATATCATACATGTCAATTTCTTCTCTTTCCTTTTTCCCCTCAATATTTCATCTTTCTTCCATTGGGTGAAAGTTATTTGACAAACTTAGACATGCTTCCTATATGAAGCATATAGTCCCATTTACCACAGCCTCAACAGGAAGCAAGATCCATGCTCCTTCATGCTGAAATGGGTTTTAGCATAATATATATGCTTTAGCTGATTTTTTAGAAAGAAGCAACTTTAGAGATAGAGACGACGCATTCAGCATGCTTCAATCGAGTTTCTTACTGGATGCCTTAAAAGAAAAGCTTCAATTCTTTCCTCATTCTCTTCTGGGTCAATGGAACATGTGCTGTATATTAGCACTCCACCTGGCTTCACCAACCTGCAGATGCAGAAAAAAACACAAGGGGAAAGGAAATAAAGAACAGAACCTCATATGTTAATGTGTAAAAATAGTAGCTCCATCATAATGCACACAACCTATACGTATTTCAGAAAGTAAGTACATGTAGTTGCAGTGAAAACTTTAATCAGCCTCAACTTAATAAAGCGGGCAAATTGAGTAAAAACTAACACCACCCAGCTTATTCATCTCATTTTCCAACTCCCTTTCCTCGGTAGGAGAAGTCTTTATAAACATATGTGCCTTGTTTTAATCCACTTCAGAACTTGCATTATCCTCACCAGTCACCAACATTAATAGAAAAAGCTACTCAATATATTTCTAAGAGAGAAAATCCACTAGCAACAGTAATTCCGGTCAAGATTACACTTAAATTATGAATTAAGTGTTAATTTTACCTGGAAGCTGAATCGAGAAGCTCATCCTGTAAATGTTTAAGTTGCTCCATGTCTTCCAGTCTCCTATTCCAACGCAAATCTGCTCTCTTTCTCAAAACAAAGAGGAATACACATTTCAAATGTCCCAACCATACTACCACTTCTGGCTTAAGAAGGATGAAACCATAGAAGCAACTATCAAGAAGAGTGAATGTGACAAAAGAAGAAAGAGGAATAAAGGACCAAAAACATTTAGACCATCAAGCTTATACCAAACTATAAAATTGTATACATCTTTGAACGGAAATACCTTTGAAAGAACACCAAGCCCCGAACAAGGTGCATCCAGTAGAACTTTATCCCATTCTATAACTTTATCCGTCTATTAAAAGTTAAAGCAGGGATTAGCAGTTGGACAATAAATTACCATGTGTTTTTGTTAGAACTTGCAAGTTCTTACGGAAAAAGTTCGAACATCAGAATGGATAGTACTGATAACATCAACAACTTGGTGCAACTTGGCTGTCTCTCGAAGTATCCGCAATCGACCTTCATTTACGTCAACAGCAAATAATTTACCTGACAAACAAGTAAAGCACTAAAGCATAGTGTTAAAGAGTCAACAAACACAACTCTAATACGTAAGAAAAGGTTACTGACCAGAAGTACTGGACAACAACTATGCGACAATAGCCACTGAAAATGCTAACAATATGTGATGTTTTAACAAAGCGTTGGACCAGTATCAATAGTAAAAAACAGACTCAATCAGTTGTTAAACAAAAAAATACGGCCAGCCCTCTTCATTCTGAAACTCTCAAAAGAAAAAATAGACATTACCAGGCATTGGACCTGTTATCTTTTGATTGAGTTACTTTTAGACAACAATATATGATGGGACCCAGCTTTTCTGGGACTGAGGTTAAGTTTTGTTGTAGTAATGGACAAGGGAACATGTTGCTTGTGTACAAGACATCATGATTATGTACTTTTCCAGGATAGGCATTTCTACCTATGTTTTATTTCAATTTTGAATACACAAATTTAAGTTCTGCATGTGCTATGCTCCTGTGAAAATACATCTTGCCTTTATTAGCTCCCAAAATATGTAAAAGAGCAATATTTTTCCATGTAATTTGTGCTGTAAAAGCTTTGAGCCGTCAGCTCTGAGGAGCAAAGTTTGTATGAAGGTTACCTTGGCCATTCAAACGGGATGCCATGAACAAGGTTTTCCCTCCTGGAGCAGCACAACAATCAATAATGTTCTCACCAGGCTGTGGATCAACAATAGAGACTACTAATCCTGCAGTAATTAGGGTTGTCATGGGAATGAACTCGAATCATTTTTCACTATATATGATATTTTTACAGGTTTCAAAGTCAAGTATCAATAAATGCATTATCTCAACAAGGCCATCACATTTGTAAAATGATATACAGTACAAGTCAAAAACCAACAAAATGCCAATCCATTTTTCCAGTAACTGGACACTAGTTGCCGCTTTATAGAACTTGTGAAAGGAAGTGGAGACACCCTCAAATTAAGCAAATAATAATAGAAAATTACTAACAAATGGAAAGAAAAGAGGATATTTTCTTTTTCTTCGTGATGATACGTAATATGGTTAATAAATGTATGAACATCCTTGTGAGGAATAGCTCAATTTCTAGGTTATGATCCTTGGGATATAGACATGTGAATGCTCCAAGCTATCCAAAAGAAAGCTGAATCTCCTTCCTTAATCATGTTGATTTGGGGAACATATGAAAACAGCTATGTTTACAGAGCTTTGTTAGACTGAAATTAACCCACCCACGTCCTTCCCCCTGGCCGCTGAAAGAATAGTTATGCAAAGGCAGGGTCAAGAGACAACTGAAAATGCAAGAAGGAATCTCTTGCAACATACTCAACTACACATTTATTGTAACTCCCCATACTCCACATTTAGAGTTCTATAAGGAGATTACCAGCACTTTCATCCTGGACTGCACAGAAGCCTTCTTTTAGTAACCCAGCCTGTATAACAGTCTGAAAAAAGAGACTTCAAAAAGTCAAAACTGAGCTGCAAAACACATCAATTGCGTATACGAAGCTAAATTTAAAACCAGGTCAAACTTTTAAAAGACATAAAAATACATGAGAATACTTCCAATCAACATGATTTGGTGTCATATACAGCTCCACATTAAGTAAGTGATATCCTCTTTCCATTTCTTCCAGCTGACTTTGTCCATAACAAGAATCAGTAACATAGCAGAAACAGTTGAGATTAGCTTTTCTATTTCTTTGATCTGGTAAACCCCACCTAACAAACCCCTCCACTCAAGAATCAAAGGTGGCCCTTTTCCCAATTTGTTCGTTTGGTGAGTCAAACCCCCAACCTCTTTGTTAGAGCCTTAGAGGTGAAGGATCCTTTTTACTAGGCTGTCCCTCACATGACAACAGTTGACACTACCTTTAAATCAAGTCTCTGTAATAATTTTGAGGATTAAAAAGTAACGGACACACATTCCAGTCTCTTTCTTGATAAGTAACTAAAAGCCGATCACTAAATGTGACATATCAACAACAAACAACAAAATACCCAGTGAATCCTACAAGTGGGATCTGGGGAGGGTAAAATGTACGAAGACCCTACCACTACCTCATAGAGATAGAGAGGTTATGGAAGACCCTCGTCTTAAAAATATCAAGCCCCATAAGCAAAAGATACTAGATATGAAAAAAGGAAAAGAAAAACGACTAAAGTGGAAAGCAAATAATAGTATATCATCATCAACATTACCCCAATGCTTCAAAAGCTCCCTCCCATTGCGGGGTAAGGGGGGGTCGGATGTACGCAGCCTGACCCCTATGTTTAAAAACATAGCGCGACTGTTTCCGG
>JAOTQR010000011.1:5583526-5603532 GCA_025774065.1 Solanum ossicruentum
CCATCAGTAATCAAGGAACTTAGCAATATTCAATTGATTTCGGGTCGATTTCATTATTTAAAAATCTGAAAGTTCGAATCAGTGGTGACGGCTCCTATTTCGGTGGTGTCGAGGTTCATAGTTAAAGCTCGTCGTCTCAGTTCGCTGCCCCCAAAAAGGTAATACTCTATCCTTTCCTCATGTCGAGTTTCAGAGATTGTGGTTGAAGTTGTTGAAAGCGTCGCTAAGTTATTTTGTGTGTATTAGTTAATCCCTCACTTAAAATGCTTTGTTCGAACTGGAGAATTGTTAGTTGTTGTTGAAATCGTGAATACGTTTGGTCTGTTGATTGGGGATTACTCTGTTGAGTGAATGTGGTTGTGCTGTCATTGTTTGTTTCTGGGATTGTTTGTGATGCCGTTAGCTTACTAGATGATGTTGTTAAGTTGAGGCTGTGGTTTGTTGTTATCAATCGTATTAAGCTGTAATTGGTTTCAAAGCTTTGAAATAATACATTTTACTACTCTGTGATTTGAAAGTTCACTCTTCAATTTGAGTCCTAGCTTTCTTCGCTAAAAATCAGTTGAATAGTGAGTTTAGATCAAGAAATATGTATTTATAGTACTACATATTGGTTGAGGATTTTGTTGTCATTATTTTGCTCATTGATAAGCTATTAAGAAGCAAAGCTGATGTTGAAGTGATTCTATTTTCGCAAAAAAACACAGGCTGTAAAGTCCCAATTTCAGTATGATTAGTTCTGTCTCTTTAAGTGGTTTGGTCTGATGATGCACTTCTTATAGAATCAGTGTATGCTGATGTCTATATCACGGCACCTATTGTGTGATTACATGAAGTTTTCCGTTGATGTTTTTTGCATCAGACCCCCTTGACTGATTTTGCATCCTCATTTTGGTTACCAACACCTTGTTTGAATCTATATGAAGTTACTTTGATGCTGTAACTTTCAGCTGGTCAGTTCAATTTGTTGATGTTTCTAGTTCTCTAAAATAATGTCAATCCTTTCTGTGAGTATGTCCTGCTTGGTGTGCTAATGAAATGATGTTTCCAACCCTGTTATCACTGAAACATTATGTTCTTGGCTAGTGTTTATGCATGGTAAATGTTTTATTCCCCTTTTGGTTCCAGAACAATCAGAATTTCATTATGAAATTTCTATAGCAAAGACCTGGTTGTCTTCTTTGTTTCTGTTTACTGCAAGTTGCTGCATGATCCTTCTAAACTCAACATGTTGCTCGAAGTCAAATTATGTTTCAGTTAATTCCTCCATCATGTACTAATTCGTTTCTTTTTTTCATTGTGTGAATCCTCATTTGCGAGTCCATGGAGACTCCTCCATACTCCGTTGCATTCTTCTTGGGCCATGGAGGCCCAAATTCTTTCTCAAGTCAATTCAATATGCTGAAAGGAGCCGAGCTACCAGTGTGGAAGTCCTGAAAAGCTCAAACTCGCAACAAAGATTTAAAATGAGACCACTTCAACTCTCTTCTTATATTGTTTTGTTTGTGTTGTATTTATTTGAGTGCTTACACTATCTCATTGGTTCTAATCTAATTAGATTTCCCGGTATGTCAAATCATTTGTGATATTTTTATTTAATTTTATCTCGAAGAATTTTGCAATAAAAAATAATAAAAATATATAATAGTGCGATTTTAGGTTGGTTTTCAAATTTAGTCAATTTTCTAAAGTTTAGTCAAATGTTTTAAGTTTAGTTGAGTTTGGTCAAATCTTTGTCGAGTTGAGTCAAAGTCTTTCAAAGACCATCAAAATTTCAAAATCAGTCAAACCTTTGCCAAGTCAAAAAGTCAAATCACTTAATCGCCGGATAACCGCATTTAGCGGCCATTTCGAGTGCGTAAAACCTTCTCGAAATGGAAATATGAATCCGAACCTGTTTTCTCTAGATTTTAAAAGATTTTTCTGTTAGGTCTTTTAAAATGTTTTTATGGTTTCCTAATTATCCGTAAAATTAGGTGGCGACTCTGTTTTATTTTGAATTTTGAAAATTGATTTAATTCAAATTAATTGAGTTGAAATCGATTTTTGATTTTTGAATTATTCTTTTTTCAAATAAAAGCCATTTTTTCGGCATAACACACGCGACACCGCCAGGATATGATTTGGCCCCTTTGTAATAACCCAAATAATAATCATCAAACTCATACGTATCAATCAGATCCTTTAAAGACACACTGTCCGGTTCCGAACTCCTTGTGGTCAATGTATCATACATATTCTTGAAGTAATTATAACAATCAACATCAAGAATTATATCTCTTGGATCATAGTATTGGGGGAATTCAATGTGCCTTATACGCATCAAACATAATATTTCATCTATATGCTGCAACAATAAAAGAATTAATGAGACAACTTAAGATGATTGTTGCATCTGCTGCAATTACTGCAGCAAGTGCTGCATCTGCTGACACTCCATAATAATAAAATTAAATTACAATTATTAGAAGTTACCCGACTCTCCCACCACTTTAGCATGTCGTTCATGATCTCAAATTCTTCATAATTAAATTCATGCACTGTGTAAGCCTTTTTCCTCCGTTCATTATTCTTCAAGATATTTTTGATCTTCTTGTATGTATCATCCTTTGCATGCTTGTAGATATCCACCGGTAGTTGCTCAATCGTCTAAGGAGACCTAGCCCTCCTTCCTCTTTTTCTGGCACTCTCAAGTGCCTTTGAAATTTGCTTTTTCCTCCGTTTGCTACTCGATATATAAGTCCTTGAAATGTTTATAGATGGCCTGACACCTCTCTTACTGACAAAACTCTTGAGAGTGTCTCCAGAGTCTCAAGTCTCTCAAGCGTCAATTTTGAAGTTTCGAAGCATATGTTGCAGTTACATGCACAAAAAGGTTTAAAAATCTGATTTTGAGTATCAATACTGGTTGTATAAGACCTATGTCCTGTGAATAGAGTGGTTGGATTTACTCCAACATTCTCACCAGTGAGAGAAAATCCTCTGCCATCACCAAAATCACTGGGAACAAAAGGAGAAAATCCACCTCCTCCAGCAACACCACTGCCACTATCAATATCAAGTGGCCTTTCTCTTTCCTCAGCATACATATCAATGACCGTTAAAGGATCTCTTTTAATGGTCACACAACCATCCAAATCTTTTTTCAGTTTTTAAAGTTTCTCATCCGCAGTCAAATCCAGTGGTACAAAGTCAGTAATATCTTCATCTCTCTCTCATTGGCTGTACGCACTAACCATGGATGAACAATCTACATGTATGAAGAAAAATTAAAATATGATTGGATAAAATAAATTCAACAACAATATTTAGAAATTATTGAAATGTTTGTAACTATTGCTGCAATCAACTACAACTTCGACAGTATATTTTAGCAGTTGAATTCAACAACTGCAACAGTTGTTGAAAATAAAGCAATTGTCGTAGTGTATTTCAACAGTCAGCTAGCATTTGTTAAGAGGTTGTTGTACAAACCACATCATCTACAAACAACTACAACAACCAATTAAAATAATTAGTGGAAAATTGATGAGGCTTATCGATTCTTCGGGGGGGGAGGGGGGGGGAGGAGGGTTAAACAACTCATTAAGATTGATGGAATGATCATTGACTGATGATAGCCATCTAATGAGTTGTGGAGAGGTTACTATAGCAGGAACCATGTTTAATTTCTTTCGGAGATGGGGAATGGCCTCAAATGTCCAACACTACACATAGATAGCAATATGATCAAAATTATGAAAGAATAGACCCAAAATTTCTTTTAAAGAAGATAAAATATACTATGAATGCCCATGGAAAACCATAAAGATTAGTGGTCTTCCCATCTTCTCCTTTGTCCATAACCTTCAACAGGTACTCAACTATCAGCTCATACTATTCACGACCCCATGCACTGCGACAAAAGACCTTTCTGTTGGCTGAAAGCCACACTATGTCAGTTGGGGTCTTTGTGTTTAGATCTTTCACCAGAAGAATGCAATGTATAAAATACACCGAGTACAGGGATTTTTTGACATCTTGCCGAAATTGATTGCGATAGGAGAAGCTCCATCAGTTTCATCCTTCTTAAAGGCTTTTCCTACCATCTCAAAAAAAAAAAAATTCTTCTGTTCTTAACCTTCTCAGATGATTTTATAAAATCATTACTTTGTGAGATATGACAATTCAAATCAGTCATAATGATAAATTCTTTCATGCCAAAATGGACATGTCACAATAATTTATCCAAATTTTTTGTGTACGCTCGCTCAGAATTCGACGATGGAGAAGTTGTACACCAATTTCCTTTGGAACTATGGTATCTTCTCAGGTATCTCCAAATAGCTGGAAAATGTTATAGTCTTGAAATATGCTTCCAACTTCTGTTATTTTAGCATTGCTCTGAAATTACTAAAATTTTTCACACTGACTTTATAGTAATACCACCAGTGAGGTGTGGATATTTATCCATCATGGTCTCAAAGTTGTAATCGGAATATTTGACAATCTTAATTGAGGTGTCATCATCACCTGAACATCTAGCTGGAGAGGACTCAACAGAATCAGAATTAGTTGTCTCTTGTTGAACAGATTAATCATGTCAGTGTTTACTTATTTATTCAAAATCAACTCTTTCTTCATCGTCGTTATCATTCTCTGCATCATCTGTATCATTACCATCATTTCATGAAGAATCATCTTTTTCACCTTTTCCTCCTCCATTTTCTTTCATATTATCTCCTCCTTCTCCTTCTTCTGTAGCATTCCTCCTCTTTCTTCCACACTATCTCCTTTCCCTCTTTCTTTCACATTGTCTCCTCCTCCTTCTTCATTCAGATCATCATCTTCTTCTTTTTCTTCTTCTTCTTGGCATTCAATATCTGTGTTTTCTTGATTCTCGATGTTGTTTCACTTTCAAAAATAATACTAGCATGTTTAGCAAGTGCTGACAGTTTGCTGATATTATTTCTTTTGGAGGCTTCTTCTGCTTCTTTTTGTCTCTGTGTCTTAACTCGTTGCCTTCTGGATCTTCTAGTTGCTGGGGTGCAGTAACAGGGACATCTCCATCTTTATCTCTATCTCCATCTCCATCTATTGAGGCTTCTGTAGCTACCTTTCTTTTTTTGGGAGCCATTTATCTACATCATATGATATAAAGTAAGAAGCCATCAATTAACATTCAAAACAAATAGAAAAAAATAAATTAAAGTAAAAAAATAAATAAATTAAAACACTGAGTTGCTAAAAGCAACATCAAATTGTTAACACATTTTATTGTTGAACTAGTTTTAGCGGTTATTGTTCAGTAGTTATTTTAACAATTGTTAAACCTATTTTAACAATTGTTGAACCAAAATTTTAACAATTGTTGTACAATTGTTGAACTAATTTTAACAATTGTTGTATTAATTATGCACTAGTTTCAAAATGACTTCAACTACATATGTGCGATTCAATCACATATGTGCTTAAGTTCTGTAACAACAATACATTTTTTAAGCACAACAACTCAACCATTAAGAATCGACCAAAACAATAACAACAACAACATGCATCACATATTTGTTGTTTACAAAAACAAAACATGTAAGAACCCATAAATCATACCAAGGCAACAAAATTATTAAATATGTAAAAATTCATAACAATATACCATATCAGGCCAACAAAATAACAAATTTTGTAAAAATCCATAACAATACCATCTCAGGGCAACAAGTACTGTTTCGAGTATTTGTTAGGACATGCAAAAATGAAATATATCATCCTCTTTTAATTCTTAATCTATAGTCCTATTTTTACATCCATGCTTTTTTTCTTTTATTTTTTTAAACTTAAACAAAATTTTCATTTCAAAAATGCTGTCCAAAAATTCCAACGAAATGAAAAAAGATTTTTTTACCATTTACTAAGAAAACAACGACGAAGAAGACGAAAAGGGTGAATCGACAAGGAAAAATAAAAAAAATGACTTATTGTGAGTTATCTTCGAGTTGCTGTGTTATTTTTTGAGAAAAATTTTAAAATGAGAAGATGTGTCGAAGAAGATGAAGCAAAAAGTAATTGACATGTACAGTTGAAATAATTTTATCCTTTTTAAATTTATCCAATTTTCGAAATGATATTTTTACCTCCTCCTTTGTATTATATTATATTTATTAAAAATTTTAATTTTTTAAAAAATTATAATTATAATCCTTAATTAATAAAATATTTCACTTGGTCATGCTCAAGTTCTGTCACCCGCTCTCTCAAATTTCTCAAGAAAGACACCAGGAATAAGCATCCCTGCTATGCGTCCGCAGTTCAGTGCCGGAACGGCTAGAGCTTTCTCTCAAATGGAGTTCACTAAGCACCTCCGAAAGGTCTGCGCGCGGAATTATTATCCTGTGAGCTCTAAGCCAGCAAGTACTCTTCACTTTTCTTTCTTTCTTACTTTCCTTAATCAAGGTTTAGGCAAGTAAACAGAAATCATCTTGTTTCATCGATGTTTTTTTTATATGTGTGAACAGATGAAGAAGTGGAGAAGAGCATTTACACTGTTCTTACTCTGGACCGCTGGGGTTCACTCAATCATATGTGCTATAAAATGGCTTCACTCAGGCCAGTGCATGGGAAATTGGCTTTGAAATTCTTGAATTGGTTTATTAAGCAACCTGGTTTGGAGTTCAGTCATATTCTTCATATGTATGGTATCACGACTCACATACTCGTTAGAGCTAGAATGCATGACTACGTTAAGTCAATTTTGGGGAATTTATCTGACATGGGTGTTGGGCCAAGTTCTGTTTTTGGTGCTCTTATGGATACATATCGCCTTTGCAGTTCAAACCCTTCGGTTTTTGACATCTTAATTAGGGTTTATGTGAGAAAAGGTAAACTTCAAGATGCTCTTCAGATATTCAATTTGATGAGTTCTCGAGCATTTAAACCATCGGTTTACACTTGCAATATGCTCCTAGCAGCAATGGGGAAGCAGCAAAATGTTGAGTCCATATGGTCATTTTTCAAAGAAATGCTTGCTAAACGTATTTGCCCCAATGTTGGTACATTCAATATACTTTTACAAGTTCTTTGTGCCAAAGGGAAAGTAGAGAGAGCAAATTGTTTGCTTGCAAAGATGGCAGAGAGTGGTTATAACCCTGATGTGGTTACTTATAATACTTTGCTTAATTGGTATTGCAAGAAGGGGAGGTATAAAGCAGCTTTAGAACTGGTTGATTGCATGAATTCCAAGGGTCTTGAAGCTGATGTTTGTACATACAATATGTTTATAGATGACTTATGCAGGAAGAATAGGAGTGCTAGGGGCTATTTAATATTGAGGAAGATGAGGAAGAGATTGGTTGTTCCAAATCATATTACCTATAATACTCTTATTAACGGGTTTGTGAAAGAGGGAAAGATTGACGCTGCAATGAAGATTTTTCATGAGATGTTGAAGCTAAATCTTTTACCAAATTGTATCACTTTCAATGCTTTGATTGATGGGCAATGTCGAGCAGGCAATCTTAAAGAGGCTCAAGAAATGCTGACCGAAATGGAAACAAGAGGTCTACAGCCCAATGAAGTTAGTTATGGGGCTCTCTTGAATGGTTTCTGCAAGCATGGCTTATTGGATTCTGCAAGAGATATCATCAAGAAGATGAAGCTGAGCGGATTATCTCTCAATCAGCATGCATATACAATGTTATTAGAAGGGATATGCAAAACAGGGTCACTAGGAGAAGTTGTACAGTTACTTGAGGATATGTCTGAGAATGCTATATGTCTTGATGTTGTTGCATACTCGGTACTTCTAAATGGATTTTGTAAAGCTGGAATGCTAAATACAGCAATGGAAATATTATGTAGGATGTACAAGTTTGGCGTTTTCCCAAATGATGTAGTTTACTCTACTTTGATCTACAACTTCTGCAAGCAACAAGAGGTCCTAAAAGCAATGAGAGTCTATGCAATGATGCACAAAACAGGCCATAGTCCTGATGCTTTCATATGCAACTCACTGATATCTTCTCTCTGTACAGGTGGAAGAGTAAGAGAGGCAGAGGATTTCATGCGTCACATGCATAAGATTGGTCTTGTTCCCAATTCTGCTGCTTTTACTTCTGTTATTGATTGCTACGCAAATGTAGGTGAAGGGTTAAAAGCATTATCCTGGTTTGATGAAATGATTTACTTGGGTAGACAGCCCAGCTTTTACACCCATGCAAGCTTACTAAAGGGAATATGCAGAGGAGGAAACCTTACAGAGGCACTTGGATTATTTGATAGGCTCCGTGGAAGTTGCTGTGCGACAGATGTTGTTGTCTACAACTCATTGCTGGCGGAGATCTGTAAGTTAGGCCACTTCCACATGGCACTAATCCTTATCGACGAGATGGTTCAGATTAATGTTCTCCCTGATAGTCATACCTACACCAGTCTCCTAGCTGGTTTGTGTGGGAAGGATAAGTTGGTCATTGCAATTCTTCTGTTGGAAAGAGCATTGAGTAGAGGAGACTCCTCTTCAAACCGGGTCATGTATACATGTATTATTGATGGCCTTTTCAAGAGTGGCTTGCCTAAAGTTGCCAGTTACTTCTTTGATGAGATGACATGGAAAGGTCTTAGCCCAGATACTGTGGCACTAAATGTGATAATGGATGGTTACTCAAAACATGGACAAATTGATAAGATGAATAGTTTCTTTTCTAAAATGAGGGAGAGAAGGGAAATGCCTTCCTTGGTTACATATAATATTCTATTACGATGTTATGCGAGGCAGAAGAACATATCTGAGTGCTCTAAGTTATATCAGTCACTTAGAGAAAAAGGTTTCACTCCAGATAAATTGACATGCCATTATGTGACTCTTGGATTCTGTGAGTCGAGTCTGCTGGATATTGGGGTTAAATTTATGATAAAGATGATCTTGGGGGGAATAGTAGCAGATAAATTCACATTCAACATGATTATTAGTAAATATTGTGATAGGGGTGAGATGAAGAAGGCTCTTGACCTATTTTCTCTAATGACTACCTTAGGTGTTTCTCCCGATGGAGACACTTACAATTCAATATTTAAGGGACTAAAAAGAACATTAGACCTCCAAAATTCACGTCGTCTCTTGCATAAAATGATCGAAGAGGGTTTTGTGCCAGTTGACAGACAATACTGCAAGTTAATCACTAGTATGTGTAAAGTTGGAGATGTAAAAGGAGCATTCAGACTAAAAGACGAAATGGAGTTGTTAGGGGTTAGCTCCCGTACTATAGCTGAGGGTGCAATTATAAGGGGGCTTGTGCATCGTGGAAAGATGGAGGAAGCAATGCTGGTACTAGAATGTATGCTTGGGGTGCATCTACTTCCAACTGTTGCCACATTCACATCTGTTATGCATGGACTTTGCAAAAGTTCTAAGGTTTTTGAGGCCTTGAAATTGAAAACTACAATGGAGCTTCATGGTGCAAAGCCAGATGTTATTGCTTACAATGTCCTCATAACTGGTCTTTGTGCTGGTGGTTATATTGATGATGCATATGATCTCTATGAGGAGCTGAAAGAGAGGGGCCTGTGTCCTAATACTACTACCTTCACGGTTCTTCTCAATGCATTTTGTTCTCGGAATGATCTTGCAAAGGGTGAAGGTCTTCTAAATGATCTGCAGGAGAGAGGACTGGCAGATGAATATTCAAATACCCAAGCATTATGTGAAAGATTGACAATCATGAAGGAAAAGTTAAATGCTTTAAGAAAGAAGAAAAGGAAAAGAAGATAAGTATTGCAATAGAAAGCTGACTCGGGGATTGTTATCTAGCTTGCTGGAAATGACGTCTTCATGGGGGTCTCATGGCTTAAAAGCTTCAGTGGTTGAGATCAGGTCTATCTGAGACGTCTGCAGCTGAAACTTTGGATACTTCTACTGTTTAAAGGGTATTTCTATGTTCGATATCCTTTAAAATATCTGACCTACACGGTGTGTATGAGGATATTGCAGCTCACAAAGTGGGCTACTGTGTATCGGATACTGATCTGTCCAAATAGGTATTTGGTATTTCTTGCTTTGTTTATTCTGTTTAATGAACCAGGACTATCTAGTAAGCTTCATCTTCAGTCTGATCAATTAGTTTGTTTCTGCTATCTAGTTGATATTGCTGGGCCTTTATGTCTGGACCCTTTACTTCTGCAGCTTGTGCTCTACATTGAAGTGCATTTTGTTGTATAGCAAACCACTAGAGTTGAAGTGTTGCAAATCACATCAAAGCTTCTTTCTACATTATGTAAGTGTGTATATCCCTTGCATATCTTTTTTTCCTCTCAATTTCAGTAAGTATGCTATGGTTAAGAGCAGTATGTTTGTATTTACGGTATATCAGATAAAGAAGAGAAGCACTACGCTTGTGTAAATTCCTCTAGCTTGGCCAAAGAGACAAAACTTTAACCTCAACATACAAGGATGAATTTTGTGGATAGTGAATGTGAAGAATGAGATAGTAGTGAGTGAAAACTAATGGTTAGGGCAGAAACGACTTCCCACTGTATCTTGCATTCTTACAAGCTCTCAGGTGAAATGGATTTACTCATGATTACTTCTGTTAGCGTTTGTAGTACCTGCATGGGTACCTTTATACTTGTACTCTTTCAACATGAGACTTATGGAAAAGACAATATGCTAATGATCTATGTTTTTTATTGATCCCCATGGTGGAGAGATTTTTGCAAATATGGAGTTTCAAAAAAAAAAAAAAGAGGCAAAATATGCCTTCAATCTTGCGTTCCATTCTGGATATGTTATGGATGCTTCTTGCCATGTTTTAGAATCACTTAATATGAGAAATGGATTCTTTTTTTGGCCTACTTAACATATATTTGCACATGTATGGATACTTTAGTTGTTCAAAGGGATTTCGGAGATAATGCATGTCCTTTTATGGATTGAAGTACTGAATCCACTTATATCATACAAGAAAACCATATACATGTGGTATATAAGAAGTGGTAAACCAACAGCAAAACTTGGTTCACAAATTCCACCAATCATCTATATCGACTGGTTCTTCAAAAGAGCATACCGTACTGAGTGACTCCAACTCCGTGGTGATGTTGAATCTGGTAACCATCTCCTGTATGGGATTGCCGTCCTTCATGACAAACAACTCGGGGTTTTATTCTAGACTTCTTGACTTGTGTCGTTTCCTCATGAGCAGTTTGGGTCACATCCCAAATTTGCTTAACATTTGAGCAAGCGGATACTAGGTTGTACTCATCAGGACCAAGGTCAGATATTTTACTGATCCTGAAGGTCATTTTTGAAAGTCTTTAGAAAATTATCGTTTTGTCCTTCCTGATAGTTGCTTTGACCCATGGTTTTAGAGTTTTATTGAAAAGATGAGTAAGTTTGAGGTTTTTGAGTTTTGGAGGTTTAAGTTGTTCAAAAGTGATTTTTTGTACCAACTGGAGTTATGAGTTTCAGAATGAAATTCTGTCGGGTTCATTAGCTTGGAAATGTGTAGTTTGATCTAGAAGTGTCGTTGGTTTCAAATTCGGGGTTGTTTCGTGGACTTGAGGTATGTAGTGGAAGTTTAAGTTATTTTGGATTAAGAGTTGACTTTACATTTGAAGTTCGGACCCTCAGAATGGATTTCTGTTTGGACCCTCAGAATGGATTTCTGACTACTTTGTTGGCTTCAGGAGGTGATTATATGCTTAGGTAGAGTTTTGGTTTATTTTTTGGAGGTTCCAAAAACCTGGTTTTTATAAGTATTCAGTTCAAACAACTAAAACAGTAAAGTATGGAATAATAAGAACACATGATTTAATGTGGAAAAACATTCTACTCAAATTATGCGAAAATCATGACCAACTCCAGTAGGATTTAACTCCAAACTCCACTAACAAAGTGAGTCAAAAATTCAGATTATAAACCCATACAGTTTAAAACTTAACACTAAGCCTTAAAATCAACAGTCACCCTACCGCTAACTTCCCTCAAGTCACTTTGATTGAAACAATAGTAAAATGTTTGTAGCAACAAACAAACAACCAGTGTTGTCAAAGGCAAGCTTCATCAAAAAAATGAGGCTGAAAAATGTGTTGAGCACTTCAGTCTTGTTACCAAGGTTACAAGACACTGTTTTCCTTGCCAGTGAGCCTCTTTTGAAGAGGCGACACTAACAATTGATGCGTCACTTATCATATTTTCAAGTTTTTTGTTTATAGATTTGTTGTTGATGCTTATAATTAGTCTTGGACTAGAAATATATACTTATGCTTTTTCTCCCTTTGCATCTTTTTTCATTAATCATGCTTTATTTTTGCTCTGCGCTTAAATCCCCAATTAAACTCGGAGCGTTTCGTGCTTTTTTGCTTTTGATAATGCCACAAACAACCTAAAAATACTTATGAATAAGTTGATGGTTATAACCAGTGTTGTCACAGGCGCACTTAAGTCTTGAAGTGAGGCTTATAACATGTTGAGTGCTCTGTCTTGCTTAATGTGCGCTTCAATATCATCGTCAAGACTTTGAGATATACTTTTCCTTGCCAATGAGCCTCTCATGAGAGGCAACACTAAGCAATGCATATTTTACTTCTCATAATTTATTTTCAATTTCTTTGTCCATATATTTGTTATTCATGCTTCTTATTATTAGTCTTGAACTAAACAAATATATTTTTATAATTTTTCCTCAACTTGCGGATTTTTAAAAATTAAAATCCACACCTCATTTGTGCTTAAAACCCCAATGAACCTTGGAGATTTTTTGCGCTTTTTTAGTTTTGATAACAGTGATTACAACTCAAATCTTAATACAATTGAGTTATGATGAGACTCGATGCATAAAAATAACACCACAAGGACCAAAATCTTCAGCCTGCTTCTTCACATTCTCAAATGATCATTTTTCATACTTCCAAGAACGAGTTGCTTGAAAGCTCTAAACTGTTTTACAATCTCTCAGTTTGTGTGAATGAGTGATTTCTGCATAGCTGGATATAGTATTTAAAATTCACGTTAATAAGCACATGAAAGAAAAAACTACTTATTGTCGAGATCTTATGAAGTAAGGAAACTGAAATAAGCAACTTCTTTGCTTTGACATTCGTTTGGACTACCTTGATTTCTTCATCAGTATATTTTTTCTCTTGCTTTGGGAAGCAGGTCTTTCCTTTATCATCAGTGGTTTGTAGGGATCTTTGGACCTTTTTTTATAATATCCCATAGTTCTAGGTCCTCTCCAATCCAAGAAGGATTCTCAAACTGCGTCTTATGAAAAATAACTCCAAGTTGGTGATCTTGTTAATATCCAGAATATATTGGTTGGAAAACAATGGAGAGGTCCCCATTTATTTTTCCTAAAATATGTCTGCACAATATCTCAATACAGACACAACAATTCAACTTGTTACACACTTCCTTCACAATTCCTTCACAGATTACATTGTGTTTGTTAATAATCAAAAGACATCAATATCCGACAGTAGACATTTCTCGTTCCAGCTTGCAAAGAACCCGTGGTGTGCCTTCCTTCTCGAGTCCACAACTTTCAATGCTGAATCTAAATTTTATCTTCCTTCCACAAACGTGTTCTGAGCTATTAAAATGGTGTGTTTCAGCACCTTCTTTGTTGGCAAGCATCTTAGTGATAATGATACAGATACTTCCCGCTGGACTAATAATTATGTTAAGTTAATTGCCGCCTCCTCCTTAGGTATTGTGGAAACAGAGGAAGCATTAAGACTTTTCTCAAATATTCCTGAATCATAGAAGTCCATATCTCCATGAGTTTGCCTTCCATCATCTTCCAACATTAAATGTCAGGTTAGGAGCACTCTTTCCTCTGAAACTGTCCCTAATTTCCTTCTTATTTCTTCTGAGGTCTCTCTTTCAAGCCATTCTGCAGTCCCTTCCTTATCTGGTTAAACACTTACCTTCCAGAGTAGTCTCGATATAGTTGTGAATAGAAACTCACCACATCTTTCGTAACCTCACTTTCTCCGTCATTAACTATTAACCCTGTCTTTGTGGATTTAATGAAGTCCCTCGTTCTATTTGCTACTATTTGTCTGTAAAAGAACCATGTATGTGGAGTCCTTCTTCAACTATGAAACCCTCAATTTTTTGTTTCTTACAAGTCTCTTAAGCTATAGCTGTCATTACCTTCTTTTTTTAAAAAAAAAAGAAAAAAACTTCTTCCTCAGTTTTTTTATTCTTGCTTCTCTCTAAACTCTGTGTTGCGCAGATACAGATGTAGATCAAGAGATCAGATTCTTCATTACATGCATTTTAGAATCTTGTGTTATAGATAGGAGTTTGGGTACTGCTGTTGGGCTATCATTATTAAATGTATATTCTAACCTTCATCCGAAAATAAATGTATATTCTAACATATGCAAGTGCATGTTTGATAATTAATGGAAGTTATTAAATTAAAGCTAATATAATTAAATTCTTTGTAAACACTTAATATTTTATTCAAAAATTATCTCGTACTGTAGCAAAATATTCCTTTCCTCTATAGAGAAACCTTTCGTCCAAAGCACATCAACAACAACAACAACAACAACAACAACAACAACAACAACATCCCCAGTGGAATCTCACAAGTGGGGTCTAGGGAGGGTAGAATGTACGCAGACATTACCAAAGCACACCATAAGAGACATTATTATTTTTCTTTGATTCTAGATCAAAGATTAATTTCATCTATATTATATATTAATTATATTAAGTATATTCTAGTACTTTATATAAATATATATTTATATGGCATAAACCCAAAATCAAACTAAATACTCAATCAATCCTTGAGCTATACTTCTTAGGCAAAGGTGTAGTTAAAGCACCCAAGTTAGGTTGACCAAATCTGGTTCGGACCCTCATGCACACCCAAATTGTGTTGGATTGACAAGGATTTTGAAGGATTTGAGTAACATAGCTTTGGCTCCTTCAATTTATGTATTAGTTACCCTTTTTTGTCTTGACCTTCGTAAGATTTCCATGCTCCATGTTTTGATGCTCCTTTAGAAACTTCAACTTTTGTGCCATTTGGAAGCATTCTTCCCTGCACTTGGTAGCTTCCCTACTACTATGTTACCTTCTCTCTGAAAATCACTGGCTACAATCCAGCATGATCATTCTCACGCTTGTAAGGTGATCTGAGGCAAGTCTGAGTTGGAGGATTTGGATCATTTCCAGGTTCAACTCATCAGTTCAGGATCATGGGATTCTTTTCTATTGGATAAGAAGGGCTGTAGCACAAAATGCACTTCTAAGTAATTGCCCCTCTCAAGCAATTGAGCAACACAGCTCCGCTAATTTCAATTCATGTATTAAGCACCTCTTTTATGTCATGAATCTCAACCTTCATAAGACTTCCATGCTCCAGCTTTTGATGTTCCCTCAGAAACTTCCAACTTTTTTACCATTTGGAGTAACTGTCTGCCCTGCACTTGGTAGCGTCCCCACCATCATATAACCTTCTCTCTGAAATTTTGCCCTCAGCCACATGTTTTCAAAACCTTAATTGGTTGGCTTTCTTCTACACCTGCTACAATCCAGCATGATCTTGCTCACACTTATCTGAGGCAAGTGTTCGTTTCCAGGTTCAACTCCTCCCAAGCAGTTATGAGGAATCTGTCTAACCTTAATCTCAATCTTGAGTCCTCTGCCTTGGACCATGTAATCTAAGAATTGATGATCAATAAGAGAATTCTATCAACAAAACCTGAGATTTCCTCCTTTACTCTTGTCATCACCCTTGGAGATATATACGTACTGTCTGCTGTATTAGTATTATTAAATTTCTGCAAATTTTTTTGGTATGAATAGTATTCGTAGCAGGCATTGAGTAAGCCATCACAATGAGTTCAGTTAGCTCGAATTTTGTTCCCATTGATGTTTACTAAAAGAGGTCTCTGAAACAGTGTTTTGGGCGGTAAAAGGTGACAAGGTGCTTGCTTTTTGAAGTGTGGCCCCAATTTATACAAAGTACAACAACAACAACATACCCAGTATAATCCCACAAGTGGGGTCTGGGGAGGGTAGAATGTACGCAGACCTTAACACCAATTTATACAAAGTAATCAAAATATTTAATTACATATATAAATAATCAAATCTCAATATCAACAACATATTAGCAGATATTTCAATTCAAAAATTGAAAATAGATGGTGGATACTAAAAGTCTAAAACTTGAATGAGAAAAAAACATAACAAAAGTCAAAATAGTGAGAAAAACAAAAGGTAGCTCTGAAGTTTGAAGAAGGAAAAAGAAACAAAGGAAGAAGAAATTAGAATAATAAAAGAAGAAATACGTATTGATTGGATTTTGGAGTCGCTGGAAAAGTCTAGTCGAGTTGACTGGTTGGAGTTGCAGTCTAAGTCTATGAGTGCAACTGTGCAAATTTGGAAAGAACACCCTAAAATTAACTCTGAACTTTTAAAATCCTAAATTAGTCGGCCTTTTTAAAGAAATTACAAAAGGCGAAGCCTTTCTTTCTCTTGCGCAAATTTGGAAAGGACACCCTAAAATTACCTTTTTAACTTTTAAGATCCTAAATTAGTCGCCTTTTTTAAAAAATTACAAAAGGCGACACCTTTCTTGTCTCTCGCCTTTGTCGCCTGGTGTCACCTTTTGAAAATTGCCTGGCCATAAAGCTAAAGGCGACGAAGGATTGCCTTGCTCGCCTCTAGCCATTGTCGACAAGGCAATCACCTTCCACAACACTGCTGAAACAAAGGGTCCAAACTATGCCAGCTTAATTTCCCTAAGCAATATTTGCATTATTCATGCTGATAAGGTTGTCAGGCGGTCAATTATGAAAATAGGCAAAAGAGTGCCCCTTGAACTCTCCTAGTCACTTCTGTATAACTGACTAGAAGTAACCTACCTGATGCTTTAGCTTTGTAGTTCCTTTTGCAGTTTCCAGCACTAGCACAATCCATATACAGCGAGATGCAATAGCTTAGCGACAAATGTTGTCCATATTTGAGTCTAGGAATATGCTGAATATTCTTGTTATGATTTGGTTTATGCAGGTAGTGTTCTCTGGCAGAATACAAACAAATCCTGCCTCCACCTAATATTCTGAAGAAGAGATAAGGTATTCTTTCAATGGTTGATCATAATCCTATTCAATTGAAGTTTACCCTTATTGGTTATTTATTGGAAGCTGAAGTCAGAATTAGCTTACAGAAATCAGGTGCCTTGCTGCTAAATGACGATGATCAGGTATTTGACAGTTTATTGGCCTTGTATGTCTATTTGTGACAAGGTTTTTGTTGTCACATTATTGAGAGTTGATTAATTAGTTGTATATGTTAGTAATTAGTTAATTAATAGGATTAGTAGAGAAATTATCCTGTGATGTGAGGGTGCACCGTAAGTCATATGGAATGCACATACATGTATAAATATATGTACAGAACCCCAATTCATATTATTCTGATTAAGTAAGAAATAAAGAAAAATTTGCCCTAATCTCTCAAATTCTTTGCTCCAAAGTCGCCGCCGGCTCCGATTGTTCAATGACGAAGCTTATTCTAGCACTAAAATCACATTTGAAACCAATGGAACTATCAAAAATCCAATTTGAGCACCGAAACTCAAAATATTGATCGAAGTCAAACTTAAAGTCGAACTTTAACTCAATTCTCAATTTCAAATCTAAAATTGACATAATAACTCTAGATCTGATTTTGCAACTCGCCTAGATCAATTTTCATATTCCAGAACTGATGGAATCGATATAATCTCATTCCAAGATTTGAATCTCCAGATGACTTAAACACTCAAAATTTAGCAACTTAAGCCTTCAAAATTCACTTCTTTAGCAAAAACTCAACTTTTTACAAGATTTTCAAAAACCAAATCTATTCAAACATGACTCTGGAAAATTGTTGGGAGGGGTAAAACGATAATTCTAATCAGAAATATCAAAAATAATCTTCAGGATCATTACATCCAAATAAATGAATATTTTTATTAGAATAGCGATAGAGGATTAATTTGTATGTTCCAAAAAGAATAATGTGCCAAGCTCCACCACCAAAGTTTTGAAATTCATTATGTTTTAGGAATAACATCATAAAGAAGACTTGGAATGACTTCAAGCAAAAAAAAATCTTGTTAGGCTATACCATCTGAAACCTTGAATGTCTTAAGATCATACTAATAGGAATAGAGCTCAAAAACTTCAAATTTTAGCTCATTTTTATTACTGATGCTAAATCTTAGGCAGAAAAATGCTTCATAAGACATCCCAAGTAGGTTGTGGTAGTTAGTAGATAACACAATGAAGTTGTCTTAGTAGAAATAATGTCTGTTTTTCTTCTCCATTATGGTAATAATAATTTTTTTTTATACCCATGTCATATTCTCTATATTATAAGCCAACAAGCATTGTACCAACATTGTAATTGATAGTTGTACAAAAAGTTAAATGAATTGTACTATATAAACATGATGGGATTCTTGGCAATTTGCTCAAACACATGTATTGCTCTGAATGTAGAGCCCTTTACTGCCCTCTTTTTTAAGCTACACGTATCACCCTTTACACATTTGCTTCCTCTGTACTCTTTTTGTAATGACACTGAAGATCATTTTTGGTATTTTTAGTCAAATTACTATTTTTGTTCTTCTTAAAAGTTGCCTTGACTCATTATTGGCTAATGCTAAAAGTCAGTTTTTGAAAGCATGGTGATAAGCTTGAGTTCTGCAAATGAAAGAGTTTTTAAAGGTTTAAGTTGGAAAATTTGAGTTTTCGGACCATTTTAATTTTCAATTATTGGATCGTGATTTTGTCGATTCCATCAGCTCCGAAATATCGAATCTAGTCTAGGGGAACTTGCAGAACTTAATTTGGAGTAAAATGAAGATTTTAGGTCAGAAGTTTCATTTTTAGTTGTTACCGGAGCCAAAGTTTGACTTCGGTCAACAGTCGGGGTTCGAAAGCTCGAATTGAAATTCTGAAAATTTCGATAGTTCCAGATGGTCGAACTAAAACTAGAAATGGTTCCGCTACACTTTTTGAGAGCTTCTAAGAATATTTTAAGTTTTTGAGTTAAACAATAATTCAATTGAGTTTTCTCAGGTTTTGGATCAAGGAAGACTCAATTGCAAATTCTGATATTTTGATTGGATCCAGAACATCGAGTTTGGTAGAGAAGGACCTTTCTCTCAGTTCCCGACGCTTTTTAGGGGTGTTTTAGTCTCTTCAGTAGTATTCGATATTGAGAAATGGGACCCACATTGGAATAAAACGATCTCCTATGAGAATCTTGACCACATCAATGAGTCCAGAATGTCCTTACAATCAGATTTCATATATGAAGTGTATTTTTTCGACTCCAAATGAAGTCGGAGCATTGAATTTAAGTTTCGCAGATAGCTGAAATTGCTTAAATGGACGGATGATGTAGCCCAATAAGGTCCTGCCATGTGGTAAACCTGATTTCTAACCCTAAAAGCTGCAGATTTATGTAGAACATTTGCAAATTTTCTCCAAACTTCAACCAACGTTTTCTCTCTCAATTTTGATCGGATTTGAGCGACTCAAAAGGCTAAATTGTATATTTTTCCGAGGAGAACAGCGTGGGAGCTTCAGAAATTGATCTTGGTGAGTCGTTTGAGGTAAAATTCATGATCTTGCTGCTGCATTTTTATATATTTCAAAATTTTTAACATGCGATTTCTTCCTCGTATTAGCTCCATTTTTGAATTAATTTTCGCCGTTGAATTCCTTATCACTTGGGGAACATTTTCATGTAAAAATTTCCAGATTCCGATGGTATTTTTTGGTGATGAAAATTTTGGACCATTTTACCCTTTCACCTGGATTAATTGATTTTACGACCGTTAGATTCATTATATAATTATGATGCTATATTTGAATAAATTTTGGTGAATTGGAGTGTCATAGAAAGGAAAAAGCTTCAGAATTGATGTGATTCGAGACTTTATATAAGGCAAGTGAATTTCTTAACCTTTGTTAAGTATATAGAATCTTGTGTTTCTTGTGTGAGGTGTTGAGAA
>JAOTQR010000011.1:5611218-5621738 GCA_025774065.1 Solanum ossicruentum
CTTCTAATCAACTAATCCAATTAGGATTAGGCTAACTAAACTAACTAATCCAACTAATTAATTTACTAACCTTTTAATCTACATCATCAACTATTTACTACTTCTCAACCAATTATTCTATTAATTATTCACTATCCTCAACAATTTGCCAGCTCAGATCATTGTGCCTAGTTGATAAAAAACGAGCAAGCTGGAGTGTCTGTTTATGCATCTTGAAAGTTTGAGTTCGAACTTATGATTTGACTCCAAGTTAAGGGTCAGTTTATATATTGTGCTAAATTAAATTGATTTTTATATAACTTAATATCATGTCTTTCTAAAAAAGCAAATAGTCTTTTATGAAGAGTTTAAAGCTAAAGACTTTTCTATCACCTGCTTGGAAGATAGTTTATCAAACCAACCATAATTATAAATGGTAGTGATAGAAACTTTAGAAATAATCCATTTGTTTAACAAATCAAGATTTTGAGTACCTCTTCAAGTCTACTACTTTTAGTACTCTTATCTCCTAGATCCATGTTTCAAGTGTTTATGTTTATGTATCTCAATATACCTTACTTGAAATCTGGTACAAGATTATTAGATGAGAAAGAATATGTTAGATTAGTAGATGTGGTATGTATGTATGTTTAATCAAGTAGTTTCCATTTTTTATTTCTCATCTGAATAGTATTGTTTGCAATCTTCCGCAAAAAAGATCTATCTACAGGGGTATGTCCAAGTCAGACTCATGCTAGAAAGTTCGACCATGAGAGTGAAGCACTCCATACCAACAGAATTTCATTCTCAATGCTCGTAGGAGCGGAGCCACAATAATAATAATAGGTCTGGTAGAACTCACTAATTTTGACTCAGACTCTATATTTTTGTTTCATGTCCTATTACAATCTAAAAGATAGGTAACAAACATGCTATTGATACTAGGACGACAGACCTAAACAGAATAGAGGACGGAAAGCTTCCCTTGTCACTCCGGATAAAGAGTGCTTCATAAACTGGGACATTCACTAAAACTATTAATCCACATAGAATGACATGTGACACAACATTTCCCAGTACTCCTAGTGTTGCAAGTTTCTTGATTCCCCAAATGAAACTAATTAGATTAAGCAATGCAAGTGTGGTTGTGATTGTGAACATGGCAGATGAGTTGCCAAACTCCATGATCTCTTGCTCGTATCTCCTCTGTACATCGTGGTCTACTACCTTTGTCGTGAGAGAAAATGCTGTCTGAGAAAAACCTAATTGCTTAGTCACTGCATCTATGAATGCGAAGAAGTATGAAGTTGTCCTTCGAATCATCAACATTCTTTGCAAGTTCCACCATGACTTGGGCGTGTCACCACAGCTTATGGATTCAGCCAAGGAATACGCAAACTTGGCGATGAATACATATGCAAAAGGTAAGAACCACAGGCTGGACACCTGCGACATAATTAAGTAAATAAGAATATGTTGTATATTAAACTTTTAAATAAGACTGTTTCCTTTCGACGCTCATCATGGGTCATCCGGAAACAGTCGCGCTATGTTTTTAAACATAGGGGTCAGGCTGCGTACATTCGACCCCCCCTTACCCCGCAATGGGCGGGAGCCTTTGAGGCATTGGGGTAATGTTGTTGTTGTTGTAAATAAGATGATTGATTGTGTAAGTTGATTACCTCTGGAAATAGGGAGATGCCATGAAGCAGGGCAATGGAAGGAACCACCGCGTAAGTTAAAGTGGGAAAAGATAGAGGAGCCCAAAGAAGGTAAATGCAATATCCCATCTGAGCACCAAATTTGATTTTTCCATGGCCATATATGAAGGGGCAATATTTGGATATGAAAATCTGAAACATGCCTTCGGACCATCTCTTATGCTGAACAAGAGCAACATCTAAGGTTGTCGGAGCCACACCCAAAAAACCAGGTTTACTAGGATTATAGTACACTGATTTCCATCCTTTGCATTGGATTGTTAATCCGGTGAGTATATCTTCCACAGGGAACCCATACATAAGCCCCATCTGAGAAAAATATTGTAAAAATCAAACATTTTTTTTTTGTGCTTCTGTGGGTAGAAGGTTAGAAGATAATCGAGAGTTGTCATGTTACTAGCCTACTCATGCTTTTGGCTGGATAGGAGAACAGAGATCCATGTCGGTTGTGGTATTAGCATATTCATGTTAATTTTCGAGTTTTGGTACCTGATATTATTTGTGGTTTAAAAATGTGTTTAGGTGAATACACCTCAACAACAACAACAACTACCCAGTAAAATCCCACAAGTGGGGTCTGTAGAATGTATGCAAGACCTTATCACTACCTCATAGAGGTGCAGAGATTGTTTCCTGGGAACTTCACAGGTGAATGCACCTCGTTATTATTATGGTTTCTGCACTACTTAGCTATTAACTATCATGTTTTTCTTTAATTACCGCTTTGATTTGCTTAAGCCAAGGGGTTTTTGGAAATAATGTTCCTATCTCCAAGAGATAATGGTAAGGCTTGCAAACACTCTATCATCCTCAAAATCCACTTTGTGAGATTTTACTGGATTTGTTGTTGGGCCTGACTAATCTAGATTCCTATCGAGGACTCCAATTCAGGCTTAAACTCGAAACATCTATCAAAACAAGATGAATCTTTACCATTCCACTACACCATTAATTTGGTAGAATCTATAAGTTCATTTGTTCTTGCAAGTTCTAACGCGTGAAAAAAATAAATAAATTAATACCTGTTTCCCCCATTGAGTCCCCTCTTCATAGCTACAATTTGCAACAACTTTTGATGCTTCCTGTAATTCTTCCACAGTTCTATAGGTGGATTT
Organism: Solanum ossicruentum; assembly: GCA_025774065.1. Taxonomy (NCBI): domain Eukaryota; kingdom Viridiplantae; phylum Streptophyta; class Magnoliopsida; order Solanales; family Solanaceae; genus Solanum; species Solanum ossicruentum. The sequence goes on from JAOTQR010000011.1 coordinate 5,614,034, forward strand.
TTCTTCCGACGCGTTATTCCATTCAACAGTTTGATCCTCACAGAATTTTCTACCACAAAGACTTTCCCTTCTGTGAAAACAACCAGTGCCACAGTACAAAGCAGCTCCATAACCTCCCATACCAGCAAGCTCAATCTACATATGAGAATTCAGTTGTCTTGTATACAATAATATTGTTAAAGAGGGTTGTCAAAGCATCATTTCTACAACTTACTTCATGAGTAACTCGAGCCACATTTCCGTAAATATCATTCTTGGTTACATTATTGTAACGTTGAGGATACTGAACATAAGCTATTTCATGCCCCTGATTTTCGTCCATGAAGAAGCACAAGGATTCTCGTATTGCATCTGGATCGTTCGAGTACATGTCACAATCCAAGTTAAGGATGACTGGTGCATTGCTTATTTTTGACGAAACTCGTATCTACACACATAAAAATCTTATACTGTCAGTATATACAATTGAAATACTTGAAAGATTGAGCATTAATTTACCAATGAGTTCATTGATCCAGCCTTGAAGTTGTGTGGGCGATTTGTTTTTTTCTCTCGTGACATATAGACAAGTGTTGGAAGTTGATTTCCTTCTAAATCGATCATGTTATGATCCCTTCCATCTATTATAATCTGAAAAGATACAAATCACATCTCACATCTTTCTGTCCATTTATGACATTGATTAATAACAACTGCAGTAACAAAAGAATAGAATGACTACTAGTACTAGCAATTATACCTGAACAATTGACTGGTGATCTTGTTTTGTAACTTTAGAGTTCCATTCTGAGAACCCTTTGTGCTGAGCCTTAATTTCAATGGGGATACTACCGTTTTCTATGGCTGTTTCAATCCTGTTTTTCATATCTTCATATAATTTCTGAAAAAAAGGATGAGCTAAGTTATTGCTTGTTTGTTAATTTGAACTCGAAATGACCCATCAAGCTATCGCGCCAAAATGGTGACTCAACGATCAAATTACAATCCAAATCCAATCATAGAAAATCAAGGCATGGAGAATGAAATTTCAAGCTTTATGATAATGATTATTTTTAAAGATATGACCAAAAAGTGGTTGGAGGACAATATTTATACACCCACTATTTTAATTTTTTTGTCTGCTTCTAACTTGAAATAGAATTTAAAGAAAGTATTTTTTGTAAAAATGTTTATGGTCTTAAATGAAAGATAGCACAAAATATCATTTGATGGTATGACCTTAAGCACGTCATATGAAAAGTTAACATAAAATAGTTGAAAAAAATGAAAGAAACATATTTTTAAAGGAACTAAATAATAATTAAAATGAAAGGAGTGTTATTTGATCCATTTTCATTTTACTCGGAACAAATTTAGTTGGTTGAGTCCAGGGAAGAAATTGTATAAAGCCAAGGGGTTCATTCAAATGTATACTATTTATACATAGTTAAAATTATTATTTTTAGATACAATAAATGTTGAACTCATTTGGCTAGTTCATGTGTTTATTTTTTCTTTTTCATATTTTGAACTCTTTAGTGAAAATCCTGATACTGTCACAAATTAAGTCATGACTTGTTCGTTAATTTTGTTGGGGACCACGCAGCGGAGTGAATAACAAAATTTAGGAAGAATAAAACAAGCAAAATAGACACCAAAAAATTTAACGTGGTTCACCTAAAACATTTGGATTACGTTCACAAATCAATAGTTCTATTATATTTCTTCTACTATTACAAATAGTAGGCACAAGTGTACAATTTCCTCTATTATTACAAATAGTAGGCTCTTAGAGAAAAATACCAAAAATAGTCTCACTATTTTTGTCACACTATTTCTTTTAGGAAAAATATTTCCTAAGCACACACTCTATTTTTCTTCACAAACTATTTTATTTTATAGTCTATGGTATACCTCACAAAAGAGAAAAAAAATATTGTACACAGTATTTTTCTCTTTCTCTCTGTGGCTCTCTGTTTTTTTTCTCTCTTTTCTGATGTCAAATGAAGGAGTTGAAGAGCTCCTTTTATAGGCAAGATTTGCCTACTCTTGTTGAGAATTCAACAAAGTTGGTGGCCAACTTTGTTTGAATACTATGCCTAATTTGACAAATTAGACAGCCAAATTTGAATTAAAATTGTATGTGGGTTGAATTATTGCATATGGGCCCTCCATTTGGAGGGACCCACTTAACAATTCTCCCCCTCCCGACAAATGGAGGGTTATGTCAATCCTACAGCTGATCGACAATACTAGAACTTCTCTCTTGGCAGAATCTTTGTCATCATATCCGATCCATTTTCATGAGTATGGATCTTTTGAAATTGTAGTAGCTTCTTCTCCAATGCATCAGTTATCCAACGATATCTTACATCGATATGTTTGGACTTTGGGTGAAAGGAGGCATTCTTCCAAAGATGGATGTCACTTTGATTGTCACAGAACATTTCAAACTTGTTTTGTTTGACATGAAGTTCTTTAAGAAATTCTTTCATCCATAACAACTCTTTGCAAGCTTCTGTTGCTTCTATAAATTCTACTTCTGTAGAAGACAATACATTTTTACAATTTCGATTGCCAAGACATAACTTCCCCTTCAAATGTAATCAGGTATCCTAATGTAGATTTTCTTGAGCCAATATCGCCAGCTAAATCTGCATCTGTGTATCCAACTAACACAGGTTCTGCCTCTCCAAAACATAAGCATATTTTGGATGTACCTCGAAGATACCTGATAATCCATTTAACAGCTGCCCAATGTTCTTTTCCAGGATTTGAAAGGAAACGACTTACTACTCCAACCGAGTGAGTAATATCTGGTCGTGTACACACTATGGTATACATCAAACACCCAACTGTTGAGGCATATGGTATTCTAACCATTTCTTCCTTCTCCTTATCAGTAGAAGGGCACATACTGGAACTTAATTTAAAGTGATTAGCAAGTGGACAACTAACCACTTTAGCCTTGTCCATATTGAATCTTTGAAGTACTTTTTCAATGTACTTCTCTTGAGATACCCAAAGCTTACTGGCGTTTCTATCTCTTGTAATTCTCATGCCAAGAATTTGTTTTGCTGATCCTAAGTCTTTCATCGAAAGACTTACTCAATTGTACCTTTAGACTGTTGATTCTTGAAATATTTTTTCCAATTATCAGCATATCATCTACATAGAGTAGAAGGATAACAAAATCATCTTCAGAGAATTTATTGATAAATACACATTGATCTGCAGTAGTTTTCTTGAAGCCTTGCTCTCGTATAACAGACTCAAACTTCTTATACCATTATCTTGGTGCCTGTTTTAAGCCATATAAACTTTTCTTCAATCTGCAGACATAATCCTCTTTTCCCTTTACTTTGAAACCCTCTGATTGTTCTATGTAAATTTCTTCTTCTAGATCTCTATGAAGAAAGGCAGTCTTCACATCCATTTGCTCAATTTCCAAATTGAGACTTGCAGCTAACCCTAGCACAGTACGAATGGATGTCATTTTCACAACAGGTGAAAGTATCTTATCAAAGTCAATGCCCTTCCTTTGACAACCAATCTCGCTTTAAAGCGTGGATGGACTCCGTGTTCTTCACGCTTGATTCTTAAACACCCATTTATTCTTTAATGTTCTTTTATAATTAGGCAACTTCACGAGATCAAATGTTTTATTCTCATGCAAGGATTTCATTTCATCTTGCATAGCTTCCGTCCATTTTTCCTTGTTTTCATCGTCAATTACCTCACTGAAGCTTTCCGATTCTCCCCTGTCAGTCAGTATAACCCACTGATCAACTGGGTACCTAGTAAAAGGCTTCACATTTTCACTAGATCTTCTTAAGGGTATTGGAGACTCTCCAGCTATTAGTGGTTGAGTGTGACCACCATCAACATTCTATTCTTCTAGTTTATCTTCCTAGAGAATACCTTCATCATCTGCATCTTGCGGATGGTCATAATGAACCTCATCTTCAACTTGAGTCGATACTTCTGTTGGAGAATTCAACCTTAAGCTTGTTGAATTATCTGTAGGAGTAAAGCCTTCTTTGTCTGCTTCATTTATATCCTTAATAGTTTGATCTTCAATAAAGACAACATCTTGACTCCTAATCAGCTTCTTGTGCACTGGATCATAAAACTTATAGCCAAATTTATCTTGACCATAGTCAATAAACACACACTGCCGTGTTTTGATATCAAGCTTTTTCCTTTCAAATCCTGGAAAGGAACATTGGGCTATTGTTAAATGGATTCTCAAGTATTTTCGAGATACATCCAAAATATGCTTATGTTTTGGAGAGGCAGAACCTGTGTTAGTTGGATACACAGATGTAGATTTAGCTGGCGATGTTGACGAAAGTCTATATCAGGATACCTGATTACATTTGCAGAGGGAGTTGTGTTTTTGCAGTCAAAATTGCAAAAGTGTATTGTATTGTCTTCTACAGAAGCAGAATTATAACAGCAACAGAAGCTTGCAAATAGTTGTTATGGATGAAGGAATTTCTTAAAGAACTTGATGTCAAACAAAACAAATTTGAGATGTTCTGTAACAATCAAATTGATATCCATCTTTGCAAGAATGCCTTCTTTCACGCAAAGTCCAAACATATCAATGTAAGATAACATTGGATAACTGATGCATTGGAGAAGAAGCTACTACAACTTCAAAAGATCCATACTGATGAAAATGAATCAGATATGATGATAAAAATTCTGCCAAGAGAGAAGTTCTAGTATTGTAGATCAGTTGCAGGATTGACATAGTCCTCCATTTGTCGAGAGGGGGAGAATTATTAAGTGGAATTGTTAAGTGGGTCCCTCTAAATAGAGGACCAACATGCAATAATTCAACCCACATGTAATTTCAATTCAAATTTGGCTGTCTAATTTATCAAATTAGACATGCTATTCAAACAAAGTTGGCCACCAACTTTGTTGAATTCTCAACAACAGTAAGCAAATCTTGCCTATAAAAGGAGCTCTTCAGCTCCTTCATTTGGCATCAGAAAAGAGAAAAAAAAAACAGAAAGCCGCAGAGAGAAAGAGAAAAATGCTATGTATTTTTTTCTCTTCGGTGAGGTACACCATAGACTATAAAATAAAATAGTCTGTGAAGAAAAATAGAGTTTGTGCTTAGGAAATATTTTTCCTAAAAGAAATAGTGTGACAAAAATAGTGAGACTATTTTTGGTATTTTTCTCTGAGCACCTACTGTTTGTAATAGTAGATGAAATTATACACTTGCGACTATTAGTTGTAATAGTAGAAGAAATATAGTAGAAATGTTGATTTATGGACGTAGCCCAAAAGTTTTGGATGAACAACGCTAAATTTTTTGATGTCTATTTTTCTTTATTTATTTTTCTTAAATTTTATTACTCACTCCGCTGCGTGAGCCCCAGCAAATTTGACTTATTTCAAATCATCAATAGCTCAACTCACTTATTTGTCACCTCTAATAACAATACTTCTCACCTTGGTATTGAACCATTCTTGTGCAAAATCTTTATCATCTAAATTGGAGGCACGATGTTCAAAATATGCAGCAGGGGACCTAGGCTCCATATTGAATCTCTTGCAGAAAGGTATCCAATATTTTGAGAATTGAGAGGCTTCAAGAAGAGCATAAAAGGTATATTGTGAAGCCCCATCATCAGAAAGGTAAACACTCAACTTTTGAGTAGGATAATTATAGGACATGGCTGATAATACTGTGTTAATCACCATGGTTGGAGGCTCCATTGTTGGATCTGCTGTACAAATGAATATGTCTACATCTGGCAACTTCTCCTCACATCTACGGTTAGGTAGAAATCATTTATTAAGAGTGAAATAGGCATTTTAAAATTAAATTGTAACTAAATATAGAAGTATGTCATTCTTTTTACAACTGACTAAAAAAAAAGTTATATAAATTGGGACACCAAAAGTATTTAATTTTGAATATGCTTGGTAGCTGATTAGGAACTAAGTTATTCATGTATAAAATTAATACGATATTTAATTTGCAATATAGAAATCTGCATAACTAATACATATATAATTATGTAGTATAAAAATGGAATGAGTAATACATGAATAGCTATATACTATAACATGACTAATGTTATACAGTACTTTAATTTTTATGATCATCAACTTGACATGTGGAATCTTAAAATTTTAAAAAATATATATTATATAGAAAAAGATACGCTTTTTGAAATAAAATAAAAAGGAAAGCAATATAGTTAGATCGAGACACAGAGCGAGTATATACTACTCTCTCCATTCTATTTTAATTATCAGATATATTAAAAATAATTATTTCAAAATAATTATTAATTTAGACAATCAAAAGAGAACTAATTATTTTTTTTTAACTTTGTCCTGAGCATTAATTCTTTTAAAATTAAAAGACAAATATATAAATAAAAATTTAATTATTTATAAAAATATATTAATCAAATATAATTATGTTTTTCTTAAAAATTATGTTAAATTTTAGGGAGTATAAAATTCGAACCCGACAAATCAAATAAGTTGTTAGATAACTTTGAATGTGAAGTCAAAATATTTAAATCATGAATTCAAGTAAGAGTGGATTTTGAGGAAAAGAATAGGAAGAAAAAAGCCTTCAACCAGGGGCAAAAGGTGGAAAATTAAAACAAAAATCTTACTAACTAGTTGATTGGCTAATTGAACTTTTCTAGTAAGGATTCCGAGAATTTCATCTCCATTTTCTCTTCTCCTACCAAAAACACCCCCCTCCGAAAAAAAACAAAGGAGGTGGAAAATCACTTACTATTATTCAACATACAGTAGCTTTGGAAGTCAAAAAGTAAAAAAGACTATATATAGCTAAGTCCCAGTTGAAGATTCATAATTTCCATCTATTGAACGAGAAGAAGTCAAACCTGAGAGAAAGTGTGTTCTTGTGAGGATAAGTATATGTAACATGCCAACGAGCAGACTGCGTGATAATCCAATAGAAACCAAAGCAAAGTTCAGCTAAGAACATGACTATCCATGCCAATTTCCCAGCTTCACCTTTACTTGGCATATTAATTAATCTGTATAGCCATATCAAACAAATACCCACAAACACTGTTAAAGCAAATAACTTGTACAAATTTTTCCCTTTAGCTTCCTTTGACTCAAATAATGGAACTTGCAAAGTTTCTTCCCCCATCTTTCTCCCTCAGCTGCACAAACAAAGTAACAAAAACTGTAAATGTTTTCTTATTCTATTCTATTGTACTCCATACATTTATATTATATTATATCCACACGAATCAAAGAGTTTAGATCTGATTGACTAGGGTTGGATAGAGCGGAATATGCATTAACATATAATATTTATTCACCCGTTTTAATTTTTTGTCTTGTTTTTTTTATTTATTTAGAAGAAAAACATTTTATTCTTTTTTTAACGATCTTTAATTTCAACTTTTCATCAAATATATTTAAAATTATTTAATTAAATTATTCTTGTTGCAAGCGTTTTACGCGTGATCAAAGTGAGAAAAATTAAATTTAATTATCAATTTATAAAGAAATAAATAATTCACTATAAAAATAATTTTAATAAATTATTTATTTATAAAGGTCTTATATATAAAGATTTTATCACTAATTAGAACACATGGTAAATTAGAATTTTTCTTAGGGGCGAAAGAGGTAGGAGTCTATGGAATAAGAGACTTAAGAGATAATATTATTATAATTAAATAATAATTTAAAGAAAAAT
>JAOTQR010000011.1:5629486-5652417 GCA_025774065.1 Solanum ossicruentum
GATTGGTTATTGCATACAATGTAACGTTCTTCACTTTAATTTCTTTCTTAATGAGTCTACGCATTAAAGTTATACCCCTATTCATTGCTTGCCCGGGGGGTGGGAGTTCTGATTTTCTTCTTGAGATTTTAATCTGTGGATTTCTTCTATTATCAATTGTAAGTTCTCAATCATGATTCTTGTCATCTTGTTGTGGATTATTTACATTGAATATGATAGGATAAACCCACAACTACAGCTGCGGGAATCATGACATGTCAATAAAGTAGGCAAATTGGAATTGAACTTCGGGATTGGTTATTGCATACAATGTAACGTTCTTCACTTTAATTTCTTTCTTAATGAGTCTACGCATTAAAGTTATACCCTTATTCATTGCTTGCCCGGGGGGTGGGGGGTAATGATTAGGAAAAGAAGTTTACAACAGAAATTCAAGGTTAATAATCAAGTCTAAGTACTTGAGACCATAAGATGATGGTATTCTCGAATCCATAGCAAGGATTAGGAATGTACATTCTGTGATCGGGAGGTAATGAATAAAATGCATCTAAGAAGAATCTGGAGGTGAATTATGTGTTACTTAACTTGCTTGATCTTGTATGCTTGATCTTGTATGCATAATCCAAAACAAATTCATTAATTTGATTTGGCCATCAAGTTGGACGTCATGGGAAACACAACCCTAGCATATAATTAATTAATTGAAATTCACCAGTTAACAAAGCTTGCTAGTAGTTCACTTAACTTTATAGATTCTCATTCTTAAAGCCCCGCATTTACTTTATGCACTCTTGTTTCTGGGAAGTAGATATTACATCTGAAAATGGATGCAAATAGATATATTCTCACACATTCTCTGTGGGATCGACCTCAACTCTTGTTGAATTCTATATTTGATCAACGACTATTTTACTATTCCTTTTGGAGTATAAATTTGGGTGGTTCAAATTTTGGCGATGTTGCCAGGGAGTACAGCGAAGTAAAAGTCTATTAGTTGCTACTTTTAGTTTGTAATTTTATTTCCTAATTTCACTTTTATTTTGTATGTTTGCTTTTTGTAGGGAACAAGTTGTGTATGCCAAACACCTAAAGCAAGGGTAAAGTACTTATTCCCTACGATCATGAGTTAATAAAGTCAAATCCGCAAAATGAATGCCCAAGATCGGGAAGCACAAAGGCAGAGAGAGTTGTACAAAAATAGGGGCAATGACGGTCTGGGTCTGAATGATCTTAATGGTGAGGGGGTGCCACCTGCACCACTACCTCAACATCAACCTGCATTTATACCGCTTCCTCCTCAATAGCCACACGCGGTGCATGGTGAAGATGATGGTGATGGGGCTACAGGGGCAGTAGTCTTTCCCCCACTGCCTGCAGGTGTCAAGTTTACCATCACTAGACTATGGTTTAGATGTTCACCTTGAAAGAGTTGTTCAGCAGAGCAGCAAGTGAGGACGCAAATCAGCATATCATCAACTTTATGGCAACATGCCAATCATACGAAATTCTAGGGGTCAGCCAGCAGGCCATCTAATTACGATTGTTCCCATTGTCTCTGACTGGCGAGGAAACAAAGTGGCTGAATGAGTTTCTTCATGACTCCATTCACACCTGGAGAGAGTTGAAAAAGGCTTTCTTGGAAAGGTTTTTCCCTGCATCAAGGAAGCTAAAAATTAAGGACGAGATTAGTGCCCATAAGCAACTGCAGTCCGAAGCACTATTTGAGACATGGGAGAGATTCAGGCAGAAGATTAACCAGTGTCCCAACCATAACCTAACTGATGATTACTTGAAAGAAGTCTTCTACAAGTCCTATAATTTCGTAACCACAGGCTATGATAGAACAACATGTGGGGGATCATACATGGCTAGTACATTCCCAGACATTATTGTGATTTTGGATCAAATGGCTAAGAACAATAGGCATGGCACACTAGAGATGGGGATTATTCTGGGTTCATTTTTGAGATGACTACAGGAAAGGAAGAAAGGGGAAGAGTGGGACCAAGATATGGCTCACATTCGGAAAAAAATTGACTTGTTGACTAAGAGGTTGTTAGGTGGAGGATTAGAAAAAGTTAAAGCTATGAACACCTTGCCCAGTTATGACGAGCTAGATTTTGACTTTGATGAGGAGTCTAAATTTCTGAGCAGCCAGGGGAGTTAACAGACGTACAACTCTGGAAACCAAGGTCGGAACTATGATCATGATAATTACTATAACTCGTTCAGAGCTCGAGACCAAGGGAATTAGCAGAATAGAGATAGCTACAGGATGATTGGAATAGGGCATATGTGCCATCCATAAATCGAGAACACCCAAACAACAGTAGTGAAAATTCGAAAGTAGAGGAAATGATGACTAAAGTTCTCGACAAGGTGGAAGCCGCAGAGACTGGGGTGCGAGACATGCTGGAAGAGATGACTAATATATGTTAATTAGTGTACTCGCATTCCACCTCAATCACGCAATTGGAGCAACATATGGGGTAGCTGTCAGCCTCATTGAATCACAGGAAAGTTGGATCGCTTCCTAGTGACACAGTTCAGAACCCGAAAAATGATGGTCACTGCATGGCAGTGATTACAAGGAGTGGTAAGGTACTTTCTGACCCTGTTCTAGGTAGTGATGCAGGTACTGAAAAGGATGGGAAAGCTTCTGACCCCATTGAGGTGCATAATGAGGATGAGGCCGAAGAGCTAGATACTACACCAAAGTAGGCAAAGGTCACTGGGGATTCTAAAGAGTCAGACAAAACAGTTGCACAATCTTTGCTAGTTATCCCTAAGCCATCACCACCATTTCCGAAGAGGCTAAAGAAAAAGGTCGAGAATGGCAAGTTTAAAAATTTCTTGTCCATGTTGAAGGAACTGTCAGTTAATATCCCTCTAGTGAAGGCACTAGAACAGATGTCGGGCTACACTAAGTTCATGAAGGACTTAGTCACAGACAGATAATCTTCATCACTGTAGCGCTATTGCTACAAGGTCGCTAGTTAAAAAGAAGGAAGATCCAGGAACCTTCACAATCTCGTGCACCCTTGGGGGCGACTTTGCACAGGCTAGCCTGGGAGCTAGCATTATGTTGATGCCACTAGCAATCTACAAGAAGCTGCGCTTAGGAGCCGCCATACCCGTGACTCTGCGTTTACTAATGGCAGACATGTCAGTGAAGAAACCCATAGAGATTTTGTGTCACGTGCTGGTCCGAGTAGGAAAATTCATCTTCCTAGCGAACTTCATTATTCTAGGTTGTCAGGTGGACTTTGAAGTTCCTATCATTTTGGGAGATCGTTCCTGACCACTGGGCTGACTTTCAACTTAAATATTGAGGAGATAAAATTTAATGTGTGTGCATCCATGAAAAAAACCAAGGAGGTGGTCGTGATGTCAATTGTGGATGTTGAGGATGCATACCTTTCTGAGCTCCCTACAGAGGAAAAAATGAGTGTCGAGTCGTTACAGCAGTGATAATGAATTTCTCTAATGACAGAATTGGAGGGTACGAGGACACTAGTATTGCAAGGTATGGTATCTAAATCCTTTATCCCTTAGAAGTTGGACCTGGACTTGCAGAATAGGCCAACTTCGCCTACCAAATTGCCTATTAAAGAGCCCTCTGCAATGGAGCTCAAGGAGCTGCCACAACACCTGAGGTATGCTTTTTAAAGATAGACCTTTCCAAATTTGAAAAAGTAGTTTTGACAAATTTTTCAAGTGAGAATTATTTTCCATTTATAAAACTTTTTATTTTTTTCCAAGTAAAATACATGTTCGAATATTTTTCAAAGCACTTATATCACTAAATTCATGCCAAATCCTTGAGCTGAAGTATTATGAGTGAAAAATTTTCACTTGAACAACTCATCTTAAAAATTAATTAAAAAAATCAATTTAATAATAACCAAACAATGTGTTGGAGATGAAAAAAGAAAGGGAAATTTTTCTACGTCCAAACTCTTCACAATCCTCTATAAATTAGATATGCTTAAATTAACATATCGTGTACTGTGTATCCAAAGACGGCATAGTCAGGAATACAATCATATTCCTGTGTATAATTTGTCAGAAGACAATTGACAAATAAAACATTGGAAATATAAATGACAGCCAGTGCACTAAAGTTTCCGCTATGTAGTTGGTGTGAAAAAAGGTCGGACTACAAGGGTAGATAGCATACACCTAAGAAACTAAGCTTAACTCTTGCCTTGGCCTTCTGGAAAGGGATTACATATCCAAATACCCTTTAGAGTTGATCATGACAGCTCTGTAATCACCCGTTCACATTTTTCTTCCAAAATCTTTACAGCTTCGGTAAACAGCACCTCAGGTGGCAATGCCCCAGTTGACTCTATGGTAACTAGAAAAATTCACAAGAAATGAGGTAAGATTATTTGAAGATCAAGTTATCTGATCGGTCGATCAGACCATGGAACTGGAAAATCATTTATCACCAAGACACATAATTGTGTTCATTCAGCAATTGAAACATACGCATAACTTTTTCTCATTCAGCAAAATATATTACTACCAGTTTTTTCTTGGACAGAGAAATATATTATTATCATATCTCATCATAGTTACCTCAATAATCCCAAACAGAAATTCAAGCATGAAGAAAATTGAATTTAAGCTCACAAAGAAGTAGATAATATAAGGGGACAAAGACAGATATTATTCTATTTAAAGGATGCGAAGAGCTTTGGAAGTCTCTGCATACAGTACTCAACCAAGTAAATTCCCTGCTATGACTACACTTACAGATGAAATGGTCATTTACACGTCTCAGTGCTACATTCTTGTCCCAACCTTCCTCTCTGATGCATTGCCTACAAAGGGTGCAAACCCTTGGTCGTGCAACAGTTGCCCTCTTTCTACCTATACATTAGTAGAAACAATGGAAAAATCATTATTGCTTCAGCTTTGCACTTTTACTTTTGCAATTGGTGTCCTAATTAAATGGAGGACTGACGGATAAATGTTGCTATACCTTTACCAATATCTTCGATGTCAAACACCTTAACCGGACACTTCTTCACAAGTGCTTCTGCATCATCACCCTCAATATCTCGCAATAGTACAACCTTCAGTATCCAAACAAAACGATCAAAACCAAACATTTACCAAAAATATGCTAGACTTCAATTTTAAGAAGTGAAATCTGAAAACTAATAGTCAGAAGGTAATTTCTATACACCAAATCGAATATTGTGAAAATATAATCACCTCAGGAAGCATCCTGTACCAAGCCGTAGCCACAGGAGACCACTTTGCATGCGTCTTACCAATGCCTTTAACAGCATGAGCTTCTAGCTCAATTTCCTGCAAAGGAGGCATGAAAATTCTCCAGAAGTAAATCAAACACCTTAATAGCTACCATTAAAAAGTGGACAAGGCAAAATTTGTTTAACAAAGACAAATATGTATTAGTATTTAAATTCAAACCAGAAAGCAGAAACAAAATTTTACGGAAAAAGTGAGTTCACTATATTGGAAGATTCAAAAGGTTTCGGTACAATTTTCCCATAGCTAGTCAAATAGTGATATATGTATTTTAGATCTTCAAAACTTCTGCAACAAATGGTTGTCTAACAGTACCTTCACTTAGTAATATTCAAAGCCAAGAAAGGTTACATAGAAGGAGTTAGTGCACTAAATTGAAAAAGTCAAAAGGTGTTAGTACCATTTCACCATTCTAGTCAAATGGTTATACAGGTATTTTAGAACAAAACTTCTGTAACAAATGCTAGACATTGGTTGTCTAGCAGTATCTTTACTTAGTAATATGCACAAAGGATAAAAATGCACTAGCAAAGTGCACCTATAAGTTTATGAAATAGAAAAGAGCAAAGAACTAATGATCAAGCAGCAATACTACAATGTTCAACAATTCAAAGATTTGCTCTAATAATTTTCTTCCTTTTTCAACGGAAAACAGCAAAGACGAACATACAAAGACACAAAGGCTACCTGGCCAGGTCCAAGTTTGGCTACAATGATATCTGCATCTTTTGGGGCAATTGGGTCATTTGAGAATTCTGGTAGAGTATCCTGACTACAGCTGAATGAAGTATAAGTCTTTGGTTTCGCCGTCGAACTTGATGCTAGACTTTCTGTTGGTAGCAACAATTCACTTCCATTGGGTAACCACTTCAACTCACTGGACAAGACTGCCATTTTAAGCACAGAAGTGTGAAAAAACTAATTAGCCTGCCTGAGTAGTGGCAATCAAATGGAGAACCACATACATGAAAGAGCAGAAAATGCAGAACTAAATGAGGGGAAAATTTTCATGATATAAGCATACTAATAGTACCTCTAAGTCGATCACTGCCTCTTTTGCACCGAGCATGGAGTTTGAAAACAATTGTGTTCTTTTCGTTAGGGACATCATTTTCTGGAAAAAAGAAACAAGGTAATTAGCCATCATAATTCCAAAAAATAAGCAAACCTTTTATTTGAGAAAAGGGAGAGAGTATTAAGAAACTCAGTAGTAACTACAGATATGATGTCACAAGAAGATCTAATACCTGACATATACTCAAACAGCCTTGGATCGACCTTAATTGGGATGAGACCAAGTCTATGAGCGAGCACTTCATCTTGGATAACGGACGTATTGTTTGCAATAAGAACTTTTTCAATAGCCATGGTTGGGAGCTGAATGACAACCAGGCAGCAAGGAAAATAAATAAACTTCATCAACATCTCAAATGCCATACACAATTCCTCAAGTAGAGGAACAACACGAGCCAGAATATGTCATGACGAATAAAATATATATATATATCCCAATCATTGAGTTCATGTCCTTTAAACTAACCTACAAGTTTATATGACCCAAACAAAATGGCTTGTTGATAAATAAGCAGGGAATATATCTCAAAGTAGCTCAGAATAAATTGTTACAGAAATCCTACCATGTGCCTCAACAACAATAACAACAACGTACCCAGTGTAATCCCACTGGTGGAATCTCGGAAGGGTAGTGTACACAAACCTTACCCCTATGTTGGGAGGTAGAAATGTTGTTTCTCATAGACCCTTAGCTCAAGAAAATAATAGGAGTGAAGAAATTAAGACAAAACACGAAACAAGGCCTGTCAAAGCATTCTGAAAAAGAAACCGTAACTACAACAAAATAATATGATAATCGAAGTACATGGAATAGTAAATAGTAATAAAATCAAAAGTAGCTAAATTTAGTTAAATCTGAAAGCTCTCAACTTCTGCAAGGCATTACTCCATTATTCATCAGCAATATCTCTATCCTTTTCTTATTTGTAACAAAGAAAATCAGAAAGTATATTTTATCTTACAGCATTTAGAAGGGACAAATTTTTTCTGTTTCCTAACATAAAAAGTTGAAACAAAAGCATCAATTTGCTCCAAAATTTGAAAACTAATTGTCACAGTTGACCAAGTTCATGAATTTCCTACAGTTAAACATGTCGCCCAACTAAGTCGATTAATAGCTTGATAGTTTATCTAAAAGCACAAAACAGAGGGAAAAAAACACGAAATGAGGTGGGGTTAGTGTGTATCGAGAGAGAAAGTGATGAGCACCTCTGCAATGAGTATTCTGCGAAAAGCGTTGGCAAGAGAAGGATCAATACCAATCATGTCAAACTCCAATTCGTCCTCCTCAAGTCTCACAATCTCCACTTTGAAATTGTTTCGGAATTGCTCAAAGCGCACACTGTTATCAACACCCATAGACGCATAAGCGCCTGAGTAATTCACATTCTCGGTCTTCACTCCCCAAGAGACAAAAAGGAAAAACGTAAGAACGGTATAAAAAGCACAACACAAATACATTAATGAAGAAAACAAAGTTTTACATTAGTAGGAGCTAAAGCACCACAGAGAACGCGAGTCCTCTGAAGCTCAATGTGAGGGGGCAACTTCCCCTTTGGCAAGTCAGGCAAATCCCATACTGAAACCTTTGTGAAGGTCTCTTCTTGTGTCGATGTGCTATCGGAGTCCATGCTCTCGCTCTCTGTTGCGGTGCCCATGACCAATTTGTCAAGCTATGTTTAGGGTTTTAATGCGTTTAAGGGTTTACGTTTTAAGGAGTGTGCTAAGTTAAAAATGAACAGAGGAAGTCACTACCAATTTGAAAAATAATCAACTTTTGATACGCCTAAAAGTTGATCTAAAATAATTTCAATAGACAAACCACTTTATAGTTTATTTTGGGATAAAAATAAAAGCCAAAAAAATTAATTAGTCAATTTTTGAATTATTGAAATAAAATCAAACTAAATATAATTCATATCTATCGGTTTGATTGGGTTCAACTTTAAAGAAATACCATGCCATGAACTAGAAAATGATTTTCCTACATTTTCTAACTTATAATTTTTATTAACCTTGGTTTGGCCGCAATAACTTTTTTTGGATTAATTCTTAATATCCGTAAACTTTAATCAAGTGAATAAAATTTAATAAAGTACTATGTGTGTATATTTGTGTGTGTGTGTATATATATATATATACACACACACACACACGTCACACTAATTCCTACAAGTACAGGTCCAGCAAATTTTTTTTTAGGAAAGATTATTTGGGCGAGTAATTTTAAAAAAATAATTATTGATATAGCGAGATTTTCTATTTATTATTATTTATATCAATAAATAGCAATATTATCATAAATTTGCATTGTATTAAAAGTAAACTATGTATTGTCACGTCCAGAGAGAGTACCCCCGACATTCAGCGATTATTACTAGTTCTCAGGCGAACCACTTGACATCATTATCACATCTACTCAACAGCATAAGAAAGTACTCAAGAAAAGACAATCAATTTAAATAAATACTAGGTCTCTTTCAATAATAAGCTTCCAATGAATAAAGACTGGCATGGCACCAGACTTTACCCTCACATTCATTATACCACAAATATCAGAATGAATTTATTGAAGTGGGAACTTAACTCTCTTAACTTTTTTGAGTGATTTCTTTGTAATCTTTCCAACAAGATAATTTTCACAAGTTGGCAATTCAATTTTGAATAAAGAAGTTAAATGTCTTTGGTTTGCTAACATATTCATTCATTCTTGCCCTTTATGACCTAATCTCGCATGCCATGTAACATTTATATTATTATTACTTGACGAACATGCAATTACATAACAGTCAACATAATAGTCATAAGTAAGAAAATTACAATCTGAAATGATAAAATGATCATAACAAAGTCCAAAATCATACAAAACATTATTTATTCTTATACATTGCGACTAACAAACAAATAGAAACCAACATCTAAAAGCACTAAGACAGATACTAAGTTTCATTAGATTTCTGAAGCATACAGAATATCATGCAACATCAAGGATCTACCACCACGCAAATTAATTTTGCAAGTGCCTATTTTCTTGACTTTTAGTCTAACATTATTTCCTACATAAATCCACTTAGATTGAGGTGAAACTCAATAAAACTCCACAAACGCTTTTCGATCTCAACTTACATGGTGGGTGGATCCTGAGTCTGCAATTCACCTAGGATAAGGTTCAGTTAGTAAAGAAGAACTTGAAACATATACAACACTTATGGATGAATTTAAGAACATTACTTTTTTTAGCTTAGTACATTCGCGAGCAAAATGACTGAGAACTTGACAATTATAGCACTCTTTTTGTCTCTTTTCTTGAAAAGCCATTTTCCTCTCTTGGAATTTAGTTTGTGTTTTTTCTCAGAAAATCCTTCTTTGATCTCCTTACATTTTCCTTTCTTCTTTGAACTTTTCTTACGCTTGAAGTATGAAAATTTCGTACCATTTGATTCAGCCACATAGACATTAGTAGTAAATTTAGCAGCACCAATCCACTCATTTTCAATTTTAATATGTTGCGCAACATCATAAAAAATTTATGCTTTTATTGTGAGTCAAGTTAATATTTAAATATTTCCAACTATTGGGAAGGGATTGGATCTTTGCTTGAACTTGTTGCTCATCAGACAGAATGTGATCAGTATTCTTAAGTTGTGCTATCATGTTTGACATCACCCTAAGATGTTGTTTGACGCTTTGATCATGTTACTTTTTGAAAGTGTCAAACTTAATAGTCAGCTATCTTAGGCGGGTCACAAAAGTACCCCCATATGGTCCTCATAAGTATGTCCATATAGCACGAGCATTAGAAAATTTCTCACACTCAGGAATCATTTCGTCAACCACAAAGCTTACAATGATTTCACGTGCAATGGAATCTACCCTTTTTCAGGCTTTGTAAGCTTCAAGATTTCTCCTGTGTTGAACAGTGTTGCCTTATTCTGGTTAACTTAGAGCACGGTATGTACTTTCAAGCGCATTTGTTCATCTAAGACACATCATATCTTACAACTCTAGATGTTATAATTGTGACTATTTAGTTTCTCGCCTTTGTTTAAGTCAGTAATGATGCTTTTGATTTCCATATTTGTAAGTAAGAGATAATTGCACAAGTTTATTCATTAATTATGCATACGTAATATACATTCAAGCGAATTAATTTTACTAATATTTTTACATTTGGTGTAAAATCGAAAGAGTATTTAAATATCCAATGATAATTTACGTTTCAAATATTTAACCAAAATTAGAAATTAATTTCTTAATGTATATTAATATGATAAAGACTTTGTCAAGTCTTAGATCAATTTCATACAATATAGTACCATGAAATATCAATAATCTAAAACTATAATAAAGCAAAGATATATTTCATAATTTATCAAAAGAAGACAAAAACGAAAAAGATTGTTCATTACAAAGAAAAAATTTAAACAAGATTTATGCCAGTAACTTTGACCCATTTCACTCCTAAGGTCAACATATATCTCCATGAAGGTTTTTTGGCGCTGATTTGTTATAAATCTTAATTGTTTCATTCTTTAAAAATTTAAGGTTTTTGACCCTGATTTGTCATAAATTTTAATTGTTTCATTCTTTCAAAAATCTGATAATGAATCATAAAAAATGACTAGAGCTTCCTCATCATCAACAAAAATGTGATTATCGTGAATATCTATCAATTTATCATTAAAAGCACTAAGGAAGTCTAGTAAAGGATCTGACTCAGCCATTTCAATTTTTTTGAAAGCAGTAAGCATTTTTCTTCTCTTCCTTTTGCCCTCATATCACTTTTTAGATTTTGTACCATTAAGGAAGCACATCTTATGATTTTCGATTCTGAATCTAAATCAACTAGTAATCTAATCCGCTTACATTGTGTGCCTTTTTTTTTTTTTTGCTCCTTCATTAATATTACTCCCACTTGGAGTAATAAGGGCATACTCCCATTCAATCATATTTGAAATAGAAATCAGAAATTTAAAGTAATGACAAATATCATTCAAAAGTAACAATGAATGTCACATGTTTTTGGTAGAAAACAAAAGGATCACATTCATGGCTTAAAGTTGAAAGATTGCTCTATTTCATTCAATCATCGTAACTTATACGTTTTAAAATCCGTATTACTATTATAATATATTTTTGAAAAAACCCAAAACGAATAGATTATGGGTATGAAAGTTACAAGTCAAGAAATTCAATCAACATAGCCCAAAATCACAAAAACAGCAACTGATTTTTGCGCAAAAAAAAAAGTCAAAAACTATCTCTTCTCAAAATTCATCTTTTATTCATTTTTCATCCTTTTTTTTTTATATATAATATGTTTTCAAAAAGCCCTAAATGAGTTTTTATGACTTTCGAATTTTTGGGCTAAAAATTTGATAAGAAAATTTCAAAAACATTACAAATAGTGGTAGATTTCCATCCTAATGCTGTAAAAAAAATGGCAAACTTTAAAAATTCATATCTCGCTCATTTTTAATTTGTTTTCTGTTATAATGTGTTTTTAAAAAGTCTTAAATAAGTAGAATATGATTATAGGAAATTTAGACCCAAAACATTATCGAACTATAGCCAAAATGGACCTAAACAAAATCTCTCTTTTTAAAAAAATTCATCAAAAATCACCAATCATCAAAACTTCATGTTAAATACATAAATTGATAAATTTCATGACATTTAATGTTACACCTTGAAAAATTATCAAAATATCTCTAGATGAGAGATTATCCGCATAATGAATCATCTAAAACCCTTTTAGAAAATTCGAGGCTAGAATCATTATTAGCACAAAAAATTGAAAGAGAAAGTGATCTCGATCAAATTTTAGACTAACTGGAGCAAAAGATGATTTTTCGGGGCAACATGCGACTTTTAGCAAGGTCCGCGACACCTCCGGGTCGTGGAGATGCTCCTAAATAGGTCATTCCTACACTTTAGACATAAAATTTATTTGAAGAGTGCAATCTATATGTTACATAAAATAATTAACTGTGGCAGAACAAGTCTGCGATGCAGACCTGCTCCATCACAGTTCAAAATTTTTCTGTCGGCTGAAATCTTAATGAAGGGCATTCCAAACTTTTACTCATCCTTCTCACTTAGTCCGCGACTGATATATGTCATTTTTGGCCTAAAAAGAGTTCCTAAATCCATTCTTAAGTCTATTTTTTAAAACTAAAATTTAATGATTATCCCTAAGGATTGAGTTTAGAGCTCTGAACTTGTGAATGCTTGATTGTGATTGAGACGTGAATATAGTGACAATCCCACAAACTTGATGGTCAAATGTAATTTTCATAATTGAACCTAGATAAATGTGATCATAACTGTAAGTCTAATTACTCTTAGAAGATATGATTGGATGGTTGATAGGTCAAAAATATTGATTGTGACAAAATTGATGAATTGATAAAATTAAAGTCTATATGAGACTTATTGATTGTGTATGACTGTTTTATGAGAATTGAGTCTTGGGAGGAGTATTGAGCACCAAATTGAGTGAGATTAAACAACAACTCAAACTCAATAACTACATAGCCAGCGTAGGAGATGATTGAACCGTAAAATCAGATGTTTCCCTATTCTCCCAAAAGAGGATTTGATGTTATTGATTGTGGATCCATTGATGGGATGTCCATTAACCTGTCAAGATATTGAATGGATGTGACAACGACATCGCTTCATTTTATTATCACCGACTCATAGGTGATGGTTGTCCGTTAGATAAACTCCCATGTAGGTCTTGATAGTACTCTAATTGGATTGGATATGATTGGTCTCTGTCTAAAATGCATTCTTACTTTAGACTTTTAACATCTTGATTGAGTTTCTTACTTCTTAACTTGAGTATCTGAGTTGATGTTATTCTACCATGATGCCTGTTTCATTATGCTATTTCACATACTTGTGTATTCTATATACTGATGTCCATTTGCACTTGCTTCTTTTCATGATATAGAGAAAGATGTTAGGGATCATCAATAGACTTTTTCGTTGAGGATCTTATATTCCTATCAGCCTGGGTGGAGTCATCTCTGCTTTGGAGGATACTGCCTCTATGTTTCTAGCTTTTGAGTTTAGTCCCTTTCTATTTTTACACCCTTAATTTGATTTGAATCAAGGATTCATTCCGTCGTTTTAGAGCTTTCCTCTCTATCACTCTAATCAGTCGCTTTGATTTTATTGTGGAAACCCTAATTTATTCTGAAAGAATCTTACCATCGTTATAGCTTTGCGATTCTCATTCTTGTGTTACACCTTATAGTTATGTGATATTGCTGCATGTTTTTCCTTCAAACATACGTCATATTATGTTATAAAATATACTTTAAACATACACGTACACTTTATGGTTATATGATATCACTAAACTTAGTGAATTTTTTAAATTTTTACATGTACACAAACGTAGATAACTATGAAATCCACTTATTTTCCTTAAAAACATTTTCCTAACACACCCTAAGAAACACCCTATGTCAATGTGTTTACCTCTCTAGTTCTTGTTTACAAAGAGGACAGCAAGATATAATTCTGAGCCATTGATCGACACACTTGAGATGAAATATATGAGAACAAGGCAATTGTCTCATCTCTTCCTTATCTCTATACTTGGCTAAACAAATACAACATTCCTGTTACATATGACACAAAAGCTTGTTAATTTTGACTTTCACTTTGTCTCTTATTATATATTCATAATTTTACAGAATGTTATAGTCCATAAAAATCGAATTCGTAGCCTAAGAAATATATAGCTTAACTTACAATAATTGCATAAAATTTTATTTACATTGCCAA
Organism: Solanum ossicruentum; assembly: GCA_025774065.1. Lineage (NCBI taxonomy): Eukaryota > Viridiplantae > Streptophyta > Magnoliopsida > Solanales > Solanaceae > Solanum > Solanum ossicruentum. The sequence continues at coordinate 5,643,644 of JAOTQR010000011.1, forward strand.
TATATATAAATTAAATTTGTAGACTTAGAGTTAAACTTCTATACATCGGAGAAATCTTAATAATACTTTGGTTAATTGGGTATATGAAATTTTAATATTTTTTTATTTGGGTTTAATTTCCTCTCTATTTTTCCTTCCCTTTCTTTTATACCTTATTTTTTAAAAGGTTAAAAGTAACTTCTATATATTGAAATTGAGTGTAAAAAGTAGGAATGACAATGGGACGGAACGGGATAGGTATAACACAGAGCAGGATAGGTATGTGGCGATTTTAGAGCTATAAGAGGAAGGGTGGGTTTAAAGTTATGTGAGGTGGAGGAGGTTGAAGTAATTATGTTTAGAATTAATGTAAGGCGAGGTGGGCTGCGAGTTTATGCAAGTTTGAGGTACCAAATAGGAACCCAAAGAAAATTAAATCTTTGTAATTAGTAAAAATAAAAAAATATAGATTTTTAATATTAAACTTTGACTTTAATTTCAATTTCTTTTCTAAAATTTAAACCAGATATGTCTAGTAATTTATTAGCTGTTGAAATAATAATTAGAAATAGTTAATTAGCAATTAAGAAATGATTATTGAAATATTAACTAGAAATAGTTAATTAGTTGTTGGAATGTTAATTACTGAAAAACGAAAAAAAATATGAATTTTTATTTTTCATACTAAACTCAATTAAGAGAGAAAAGAACTTGAAAATTTATGCGGACAGGACAGAGGGGCTGAAAATGAAAAAACTTGTCATACAGGGCGAGGTTGGACGACTTAAAAAATTTGTAAATTCAGCTTATTAACCCACACCACACCGCCCCATTACCATCTCCAGGAAAAAAAATTCATTTAACTTAAAGATCATCTAATTAATACTAATTTAATTAGATGACTTACAGAATTTTCATTAGAATTAGTGAAGCCTTCCTTGTTTCCAATTTCTAATTTGTATTTCCAGCTGGGAAGAGTGGATAGTTGTTCTTCAGAAGCTCCTCTATCTTGAGAAGCCATGCTCATATTGTAGCCAACAAAAGTGCTCAACATTGGGACACAGCAGCATAGCAATAAAAACAATATGAAGGGGAAAGAATAGGTGATTGCATTCCAAGAAAGGATAGAAATGCAGAGCAAGTGAAGTTTAGGAGCATGATGATATGACAACAATAACCGCGATTCAAACACCCAAACATTCCCCATCACAAACCATATCGCGAAGAATAGCTCCACACTAGTCCTCAATTTCTCCATCGAGTGCAACCATGATGACCTATATATCCAAATTTAATCAGAAATTCATTGGGCGTCGCATAAATTAAGTGTAACAACAAGAACAACATAATACCCAATGGAGTGGGGTCTGGGAGGGTAGAATGTACGCAGACCTTATTACTATCTCATAGAGGTAGAGAAGTTGTTTCCTGGAACCCTCGTCTACATAAATTAAGTATGACGATATAAATAGATCGATCACCTGGATTGATCATCATGGCTTCTTTGCTGCTCCATGTCAGTAGGATCATGTCTTTGTGGCCTGATGTGGAACGTCCAGTAGCGCGAATAAAGCAGGACGACACCAAGTATACAGCCAAAGACGTATCCCAAGATCCATAACCTCATAGGCCAAACTGGCTTCTCCTGTTTTGAAACAGCCAGAATATATACACTTACAAGTATTTGGACACTTAATGAAATGCATTCCATCATCATCCAAGTTATTGAATTGAATGGGTTCGATCCGAGATCCGATCTTGAATGCCCATTTTGGTAATGGAAAACTCTTCTTAGGAAAGTGAACCACCTTGCTCTTGATATTCTCATTGCCATTCTTACCAAGAATGAAGAATGAGGAATACTATTATTCGTACGAGAAGAAGGCCTAGCTAATCTTTCATGATCATCTCCTCCTACTGATGGTGTTGAAATCGATGAGAATGATACAACGATGCTCGAACGGCAAAGAGATATTGGTGTAAGAAAGTATCGGCGACTATTCATGAGGGAAGAATTTATAGTCTAGACGTATGAAAAGAAGTTATTTAGCAACAACAACATAAGGCAAGTCAAACCTTATAAGCTATCCAAAAAAATAATGAATAGTTTTACCAGATTGTTGTTGTGGTTGGAGAAATTTCGAAGAAATAGGCATGCAAGAAGTTGTGTTATAACTATGTGCACAGGATTACCATGCTTGCAGTACAACATACATGAGCTATATATGTTATATGATTGCTATACTATTCTTGAATAACCTGCACTTCATGCAAGCAGAGTGTAATTGGAAAACTCTTGAATTAAAGGAAATAGTTAGACAAGTTGGAATATGGGTTCATATGGTGGTGGCCTGGTGGGTGACCTTTGCTTTCATTCCAAGTGAACTTTTAGGAGGGTGATGGGTGTGTTTGGTACACAACAACAACATCTTCCATGGAAAATGTTTTTCTATTTACTTTTTTCTAGTATTTGGTTAGAGTAAGAGATTGTTTTGATAAACTTTTCTTAAACGATTTAAAAATCAAAAGCCAAAAGTAGTTTGGATAAACTTTTTTTAAGTGACTTAAAAATCAAAAGTCAAAAATAGATAGGTATCTAATTTTGACTTTTTTTATTAAGTCTAAAGTAAGGTATTTAAAACACTTTGTGTCTTTATCAAACACCTCTAAAAATTAATAAGTAAATATTTAAAAGTCAAAATCTCCTAAAAAATAAGCATATTCAAATACCTTTTATGTAAAAACAAAAAAGTTATTATTTCAAAGACATTTACATGTAATCTAACCAAAAATATATATATATAAGGTTGAAAGAGAGTGGAACGTGGGACCTCAGTGACGAGTCACCTGTACTGAGAGGGTTGAAAAATTATACTATTTCTATATGATAAAAATAATATTTAGGTATATATAATAGATGTCGAACCCTGTTCAACTTGTTTAAAATTTCAAAACACTCTTAAAGAAAATTCTGACTTTGCCACTGATCTCAAGTGACAAGAATAACTAAGGGATAGAGATTGGGGATGTTAGCGATAGATGAGAGGATCTAATAAACATAGAATATGATTTATAAAATTTGTTTATTCTACTTTTAGTAACAAAATCATTTTCTTAAAAAAATTTAAAATTTTTTATCCAAGTAAACATCTCCCAAAGGTGTACCAAACACACCCGACAATTATAACCATTCGGCAAACTTCCTTGCTCTGCCGTGGCGTTTATTTTGGATCCAAGCAACGCTTTATGGTTCTTCAATTGGACATTACTCCAAATGAATTGAATTAATCCATATATTTTCCTGATGTTAACGTTCCATTTGATTTTTATTGCATAAATGTTAGGTAATAATTAAAAGACTTTCTTTTGTCGTGATCTATGTGGTGTACTTTGACTTGCTCACTATTTAAGAAATATGAAAAGATTTTGTAACGTTCCAAATGACACTTTTTAAATAAAAAAACATAATAAATTTTTTATCAAATAAGTGAGATACAATGTATCACGGGTAAAATGTTGATAGTGTCTATACTCTTTAAACATTTGCCAAATAAGATAATGACTCCTTTATTGGGACTAACGAAGAAGAAAATTATCTTGATTTTATTTTTAATCCATTTTAAAATGAATGTTTTTTTCTTTTTGACAATCTTTTAATTTTAACTTTCATCATATTTAAGACTACAAAGTATTTAATATATTTTTACTTTATGATCATAAAATTATTTTTTTAAAAATTTTTATATCAAATTAAAATAAAATAAATAAATTAAAACAAAGTAAACATATATTTTAAAAATTCTGACGATTAGATAACAGATTTACGGTCCTTTGAGGATATGGCAGTTGGCCACCTAATCAACAAGTAGTGAAAGTAACACTATCCTTTGTGTTCATGTTGAGGCGACAACAATTGCTTTAAGATCATTAATATGGGTTGGAGTGCGACTACCTACCTGTTTCATCTTTAATTAAAAAATTTAAGTTTAAATTCTGAATATAAAAAATAGAATATTTATTTTAAATAAATTTTATTATGTGTAATTTAAATTTAATAAAAATTCTAATATGAATATTAAATATCGAATGAGAAATGCTTTAAGATCAGTTGCCTCTATCGTCTACTGTGATATGGCTGGCACTTTGATAAGTCCAAATAATTACTCTCCTGTTTCACTATGTATGACCTGCTTTATATTTAATCTATTTTCTTTGAAAGAACATCTTTTAATAAATGTAGAAATGATTTAATTTAGTAAGCATTTCGCATTTGATCATAAAAATAAAATATTAATCACTTTATTTGAAATTCAGAATTTAGTTTAAATATTGTTATTTTTTAAAAATGAAAATTTTTAGTCGGAGTTGAAGTTTCGTTTGATCATTTTTTCAAAGGATATTTAAAATTTAAATATAGTTTTTTCTAAATATAATTTATACCTTCAATTTTTAAGAAATAGAAAAAATCATACAATTCGATTAAATTATCTAGAAGATACAATTAAATCAATAATAAATAGTCACATAATGTCATATATTAGATGCATATGTGAGCTACTATATACTATTATAAATATTTTTCAGTCAGTTTGGCATATCTTGTAGTTGAAGTTAAAGATGGGATGACGTTAAATTTATTTTTAAAATAGTATTTCATAAATTTTTATAAAATAAAAAGTTTAGGGTAAAGTTTGAAAGAAAAATGTTTTCAAAATATCAAATACAAACTTTGAATTGTATTTAAAATATTTATAGATAAACACTAATTTTCAATTATTTTTTTTAAAAAAGTAATAAATCTCGTGGCAAAAGAACAATTTGCGTCTACTCGAAAATTATTATGCTTAGGTTTAAAGTTTCATAGTTTTGCGGAAAAAAAAAAACTATAGCTGGAGAGCCACGTACGGTTGGTAGGATAGACGGATCAAAACTGAAAACGTCACACTATTTTGATATTTAAAGGCATCATCGACCTAAAAGGAAAGCTCTTGTCATGAACAACCACGATGGTGGCTGCACGTTGAGCAAAATTTAATAATTTTAGTTATATAATATATTCAACGTCGAATAAGCACAAAAAATTATAATCATATACATAATTTTTCTTTAAAAGAATCTTGATTCCACCTCTGAATTTATGGATTGTCAGCCTCACTAGTTGTTACGTTACATGGCTTCTCCAAACTAAAAGCGACTGAGAACTAAGACGACTATGAGTTTAATCAAGCTCCTTAAATTGGTTAGTACTAGTTTTATTTAATTGAAGACATCTGAAGAAAAATATTAGCACTAAGTTATTAGTTTCATCTTCGAATTATCAATATTAGTATTAAAAACAACTTTCTACTAAACTAACTTAAAATACACTCCCCAACTACCACAAATATTAAAAACACCCCTTAACTTAACAAGAATTTAAGAGTGTATTTCAGTCATATTATAATATTAGAGCTGTATATAAGTTCAGTTAGTCAAATAAAAGAGTGTTTTTAATACTATCAATAATTTGGAGAACCAAACTAATAATTTACGTCAAGTTTAGGGACATTTTTAACATTTTACTCTTGTATTAACAACATAAGGCATAAAAAATGTTGAAGATAGCTAATCTAACTCTTTCTTCATAAATCAAACTAACTAGCCAATAGCTAGCAAACAAATTAACACATGTTTTGAGCCAATTTTTGAAGACGTTGCCCGCATACAACATTACGAAGTTGCAACACTTGTCCTTATGGCTTCTGAGGATTCACAGCAAGCATTACAAAGTCAGTTTTGTTATAGTTATTCGTCTCGTCCTTCCAAAACAAACTCAACGTACAAATCTTTGATTGCAATGAGAAGCGTGGTTATTAGTGGCCCCATTATCGCTCCCTGAATAACATACACATCAGAAATCGATAACGCCACACTTTTAAAAGAAAAAACATAAAGTATAGCTTCTGCTATATCCGGCGCTAAGAGCAGGACGTGACGATTGATGAAACATTTCCAACATGAAATGTAATAGAAAGATGTCTGTTAATTACCTCGACTGCTGAAGGAAACAATGTCACTCCACCTATAATGCTGAGACCGGTGAGATATGCACTATAGCCGGGGAAATCTTGTTGGATTTCAGATGTACCGAAATCCATAAGCACAAGATGAATAATGGATAAGCTGATTGCCAACACATATTGACCTTCAAGAACCAACTGTAGAGCTGCCGGGATAGTTGAAACCAACGAGGGGAATATAGGAAACAAAGGACTAACGAACGCAAGGACAGTTGACATGTACAAAAAATGTATCCAACATAATCTGAACAAGAGCCAAGTTAGGCAGCCTTGAAAGAAGGCAATCTCAACGGTTGCTAAAAGAACCCCACAAATAGCCTTATCAAGAACCTCAATAAAACGAGTCCTTGCAGAACGCGAAATGGGAAGCATACTTATCACTTGTTCTGTTACTCCACCAGATTCTGTTGTGATAAGATAATAAAGTAGCCAAAAAAATAAGATCGACTGAGACACGAAACTGAAAAGTCCTGCAGCTCCTGACACTATGGAATTCCCAATCAAGAATATGACTTTAACACTGCCACCTAAAACGGATTTGCTGCTAACAAGTACACGTTGAGTAAATCCTTTCGCCTTCTCAACCAAGTCCACTCTAGTGCTCAACAGTTCCCTAAAAATCGCATCCACTTCTGTGTATATTTGCTCCCATTCAAGATCCTTAATTCTCCTTTTTAGGCTCAGAATTCTCTTAGTAGTATATGGGGAGCGGGATGCCAAAGCTGAGGACCGTTCAGAAGAGTTACTCGCTGGGGTTATTATAAATTGCTTGATACCCGAAACAAACTCAGTCATATTATATTGCATAGCATAGCTATCTATCTGATCAAATACAGTCTGGCACAACTGACTACTGTACTTATCCACCATCCCTGGAACATCATATTCATCAATCCATTTCCTAATGCCGATTTTCTCAGCATAATTGCTCTCCTCTACATGGGATTTCAGCGCAAAAACTGCATCTTTCCCCTCGACTCCAATTTTGTAAGAGAAGAAAATCATACCTGCCAACGATCCTAGAATCAATCCAACAATCAATCCTATAGCCACAATAGTCTTCAATTTGTTCAATATCCCTCTAGTAAAGAAAGCAGTGATAGGGAGTCTCCGAAAGCTCTGGCTCCTTAGAGATGTCATTGCATTTATTGTAGAATCCACACTATTAGCTGTGAACATAAATCCAAATGCAAGAAGAGCTACTGATCCAATACCTCCAATTTGCTCACAGGCTATCACAAACACCCAAAACGACACGAGCCATCTCAACAATATAAAAAATCCACTTCTATGACGCCGTAAAGCGATTTGTTGCTTCTGTCTCCTGAATATCATTTCCTTAATCTCAACAAGAGTGCCAATAGATACCCTGAATACAGCAACAGGGACGGCTAATATGGTCTCTGTGAGGCCGAGCTTTAGTGGTTCAGACAAGAATGCAACAAGAGTTTGCTGAATTCCCCTCAAAGGTATCGAACAGAGGACAGCCCATAAGAGAGGCCTCAAATAATCTTGAAGCAATTTACCCACAGCATAAAGAATTAAAACTGTGAGGGCAATGCCAGCATGTGCCATAGCCGTATAGAGGGCCTGGCGTACATGGGGGTCAGCTGACAACGTATTGTGATCTGGTTGGACGCGTTTTCTTGGGGGAGGTTGTGGGTGATCACGATCAGGGGGTGGCTTCGGCTTCCTCATTGAAGCTATTATAGAAGCCCAAAAAAATAATTGAAATGCATGCAAATGGAGTGAGACGCAAAAGACTTAGAATTCAAGATTCAAATCCAGGCCAGTTGAAGAGAATTTGACAGGCAGAGGTACCTCAGGAGTAAGCAGACATCCTTGAATGATGTCCCCAGGTGATCCTCTGACCAATTGAACTACAACCTAATTCGTAGTTGCGAAAAAATTAGATGTACAATATAAAATTAATTTAGATTCGAACCATTTAAATCACCAGTATCGACAAAACAATAGTTTGGGACTTCCTCTAGTCCTGACTTCTGAGTACATGACACATTAGAATTTTTGCTGAAATGACTAGTGTACCGTTGGATATCCTTGTTTGATGCCTAATTCTTTTATTAACCAGAAGTTTTGAAAAAGAGAAGGAATCATAGACTTAAATATTTTTCATAAAATAAAAATATAACTAGAGGAATAGTAAAATTAGTCCAAGAAATTGTAACATGCTCAATCCATTCACGTTTGGGCAGATTCTGACCCATTCATTTAGGAAAAAATCTGTTGGCATGAAGTTTCTTGTCATGGACGAGAAATGTCAAAGGTACCCTTGGTGTATGTAGGTCTCTCGAAGAGGGACTAATAAGGCATTGAAGTACGAAAAATTTTAACTGATTTGATCTTGTGTTTGGTGCACATTTTTCCAAAAATAAAAAATCAAATTTCTGCTCCAAGTGGTAACTTCGTTATCGTATGTCATTTCGTACCTTTGGTGAAATGAGATACAGTCTTAGAAGAAAAGTTTTATTGTATGAAAATTCATTAATTTTTTGACATGTGAATTGTGGGTTCTAATTGTCTATAAATAAAATTAAAAGGAGAAAAAACATAAAGGTTTGAGTGAAAATTGGCGGAAAATTGTGAGGCCACATCAAATTCAATTAAATCAAAATGTTAGATTATAAATGGACTGCAGGGGTTTTCCACGTTAAATCCTTGTGTTCTCATTTTTACTTTTATGCTCATATTTCTTTTCTTTATTGTCGATATAAT
>JAOTQR010000011.1:5666914-5680806 GCA_025774065.1 Solanum ossicruentum
TCCGGCAGAATTTGGTGAACTAACTTTGGGATCTTCGTGGGTTAAGATTAGCTCAAATGCCTAATCGGCACGAGTCATGGCCCCGGGGTGGGGTCGTGACATCCATACATAGAATAGTATCAAAATCAAGCATTTTTGTAATATCATATAAAATCAAGCATTTTTGTAATATCATATCCACTCAAGTATCCTACTCCTGAAAAGTAACCACACATCATTTACACACCTAATTCATAACTGAAGAATCCCCTATGGGAGTCTAAATATGGAGTGGAGCTAGAAAAGTCTGATGGCTCACCCCCAGATGGGAAGATATGAATATATACATAAGAATGGATAGACCTGGGATCAAACAAAGTAACCATTATCTGCTAGCATAGAGTATTCATACCTATAATGATATATTTTGATGCCTCAGCCCCTGATTTTTCCAAATCTACATAGAAATGGCCCGCACGGCCTTCCCCTTGGGTGTTACCTCTACCATATAACCTTTCACCCCTGGAACTACCTCTCAAACTGTGCTAATCGACCCTAAAACTCTATTATCACCTCAACGAATTGATCACCCAAATAATCTTGATCTTGACCTCTATCTTTGCTAAAGTTGCTAGTGTTGTGGTTAATTAGGCTACCTATGAAAAAAGATATATTGCCCTCTGCCAAGGGCAATCTATGGACCAATGATCTTACTCTGTATAATCATAACAACCCTGAGAAGATCGATAGCTAAATATTGGTCGCTATGGCCAGTGGTACTTAGCTCCAAGTCCCTAGATCCCTGACTGGCTGAACGTGAAGACCTAGACTTCCCTAAAACTGCCATAACTACATATCTTGCCTTCAACTTAGTGACATAAGGAGGAACACCCTAACTGAAGGCTACCTAATACTGTCGACTACCCTCTAAAGCCTAAAGTGAAGCCTAAACGAGGTGACTGGGCTGGCCCTACTGGAATATCTGTTGGGATCTATGATACTGCACCCTGGGCCTATACTGAGTCCCATTATGACTACCCTCATAGCACGCCCTATTGTCATTGCCTCCATACATCTGGTGATGAAGTTGCTCGACAATACGGGCAAGATTAATAATATTAAGAAAAGGGAGAGTCGTTGTAACCAATAATTGAGTCTCAATCCTTAGTTGTGTCCTTAATCCTCTAACAAAATATTTGATCCACTCCTTCTTAATGAGTAATATCATAGTGGCATACTTGGAGAGCTAGTGAAATCTGGCCTTATAATCAGACACAGTCATGGTACCCTGCTCCAACCTTGAGAGCTAATCATGGAGCCTATCCTTGAGACTTTTAGGAACAAACATAGCTAAGAATATCTCCAAAAATCCTATCCATGACACCAGAGGTGAACCTATTGGTCTAGTGTCCATATAAGCATGACATCACTTCCTGGAGGGCCTATCATGTTGATATGCAGTGAAATCTAGCCCTAAGGACTCCAGCAACCTCAATGTATATATTATCTTAGTATAAGACATCAAAAACTCACGATCATCCTCTCTGACTGCCCCTAAGAACCTCGGCGGAGCTAATCTAAGGAAATATCTAAGCCTTCTCTAAACCTAAAATGGAATAGCACCTACTGAAACATCTATCTAGGCAGCAGGAGGCATTAGGAATGGGTTACCATAAAGAACGGGAGCTAGGGGATGCTTATGCTGAACTGGTGGTACCCGAAGATGCTACTCTTCTGGCACTAGAGCAGTAAGTTGATCTTATAGTACTGGTGGAGTTGGCGCTAGTACTGAAGCTTGCTATACACCCCCGAGGGCTACAAATAATTGAGAAATAGCCACCTGGAGTATAGGATTCATAGCAGGTGCGCTGGAGGCTATGTCAAGCCTGGCCCTGTTGGGTGAGGGAGGATAGAAGCGTGTAGGTGCTCCTCTACAGAGCTTAGAGGCACATCTATAATTGAGGCTAGTGTTGCGCCCCTACCCCTACCCCGTCGTCGACCCCTAGGTCTAGTGTAGGCCCTATCTGCAGTCTCAAGTGCATCAGCATCGCGGGGGCACCATGCCCGTGAACTATACCCTGCGAAAAATTAAGACAAATGAAATTTCACAAAACCAAAAAAACACACAGTATAAGATGATACGATCATGGAACACATTCCAAATCACACCCTATAGACTCCTGACCTGAAGATGAGTTACAGACATCTCCACACCCATTTATAGCACTCTACTAAACATTAGCTCTGTCTAAGTGAGACTAGTGAATCTAGAACTCTGATACCAAGATATCACGATATGATTTCTTGAGCCATGATGGAACATACCATATCCCATCGGTTGGTAAGCCAGCCTATAAATCGAAAGTGCTAGTAATGGGTGTAAGGGCAGAAAAGAAACTAGAACTCACAATTTAAGGAGCCTAACAACAATAACAAGGAAATTAGCAACCATAGATAATATAATATAATATAATATAATATAATATAATATAATATAAGAACACAATTGGTCTTAGAAATCAAAAGATGGTTCACAATTACAGATGGAGACTGAAATGATCCAAGAATGCTCGATTCTCACCAAGTCTCCAGAAAATCCTGCTACTAGATGAAAAGCTCAACATCGCCGGCTCATGCTCGAAAATACATCACAGAGTGGATACAGACTATAGTATGAGTAACAGATATAAGATAATCAGTAGGCATCATAGGCCGACTGAGTAAGAATAGTAGGACATAGGGGTATGTATTCGGGGGTAAAATGTAAGCAACCTAAAATATATACTCCAATTGGGGCCCTATAGACCTAGAAGGTACGCCCGTACACATGAATAAGGTAGAAATGGGCACATAAAAATACTATTGAAATCTAATGGATGATAGTAGAAAACCTAAACCTCTAATCTCTAAAAGTGCAGATAGCCTCTAATAGTGGATGTAGCGCGGACCTCTAACCTCTAACCCAGTCGTAGCTTGTACTCTAATATGTGATAGTACAAGTGCTCTCTAACCATGGATATAGACTGGACCTCTAATCCCTTAAGATGCAAGTGGCCTCTAACCCGATCATAACCCAGACTAATCCCTAAAAGTTCTAATCGTAGATGTCATAATGGAATTAATAGGCAAAACTCTATCTATCGACTCCATGGTTGGAGGATAGAAAATTGATAATAGGGGAAAAGGGTAGAATCAGGCCTCTAACTATGAACGGGCTTTCCTAGAACTCTCATATAATCGAATCATGTCATGACCCAATTTCTCAGGCTATGATGGTCCCTACCATGACCTAGTAATAGGCAAGCCAACTTTTAATTCGAAATTGTAAGTAATGGGTATTTGGGGGAAAACTAACATAACTAAGCAAATAGTAAAAATGAAGAAGGGCAAAACAAGACCATCTAGAAATGCATGAGTACAAAAGTACAAGAATCCCTCCCAGAACATGTAAGTCACTAGTACAGAGCTGCTATATACACAAAACAAGGAGTACAACTCCAGAAAGTGGACCAAAATGTATAAAGGTCTGGCTAGTCTCAGAATATATACAAACGATGGCCTAATAAGCTGAACGAGATAGAATGATCCAGAAATGCCAAGTGCTCATCCTGGTCTCCTATGTGTGCTACTGTAAGCTCTATCTATCTGCACTGGAGACTAGTGCTCGGACCTGCATCACAAAAAAAGATGTAGAGTGTTGTATGAGTATCAGATAAAAATGTACCTAGTAGGCATCATAGGCCTACTTGGCAAGGAAATTAAAAATAATATGAAGAAGAGGAATCAAACCTAAATAGGAATCTAATACAAACATCCAAGACAAGACAAGAGTAGTAATTGATATGACCAATCCGGCTATAGGATCTATACTAGCTACACTCGGCTAGGATACATGTGTGTAGTTTAAAGTAAAATCCAAGTGGATCCCCATAATCCTGCTGGGATATCTATACTGGAGTAGTTAAGAGCTAGAGTTTTCCTAGGGTAAAGTACTGTAGGGTCCACCAGTTGTGGAATTGGGGCCTCGAAACCCAAAGTACATAGGGGACCCAAATCTTTAAAGTCAGAGCCTAAAACCCTACACCAAGGTAATCATAAATTGATGAAATCGAGGCCTCAAATCCCAATACCAAGGTACTGGTAATCTCATAGAAAGTAAGGTCTCAATCCCCAATACCATAGGAATGATATTCTTGTTAAGATGACGCCTCAAACCCCAAAACTCTAAGCAATAATAACTCAATGTGAGGCCTCGAACCCCGATACTCTTACTTAAATGGTCAAACGTGGTGCCAAAATGACTATTTTCTTCACAGGGACCTAGTAATCACCAAGTCTGCCTTTCCATACTGAACCAAGTTTACAATTTCGTACATTAGGTCTGAGGCCTTACTGCCATATAAAATGATTTATCAACTCCACTCAAACTTTGATTGAAACTGAGGCAAGCCGATCATGAGGTCTAGGGCATTAACATACTACAATAATCGAGAAAGGACAAGGAAATTATGGATAAAGGTGTCCTTAGGTGCATTGTTACTCCCTAGCTAAGGTGCAGCCCTAGACTAGAGTCTTTTATACCATTCTACAAGGACTATAGCTAGTTGGAGCTACGTGGGGCATCTAAAGCAAGTTATTTATCTAAACTAATCCCAACATGCGACAGTAACTAATAGGGAGGAAATCAATAATAAAAATAACAAAGCTAACAAGTATCAACAATGATAACATGCTCACAATTACCCTAAGTTCACAAAAGAACCTAAATATGTCTTAATTATTAAGGCTCATAACAAGTGTCTGGCGATATCTATCTCGCCAAAACCTCGAGAGGTCTTTCATATCTATCTTAGCCTCTAGACATGGACCTGGTAAAGTTACCCTAGTGCCTAGCCCTCTTATCATTTCCCCGTTGGGCCTCAGAATGAAGAAGCTCTATAGTACGGGCGTGATCAACAATATCAAGAAATAAGCTGCCCGCAGAAATAAGTGCTCAATCCCTAGCCTCAATTAGGCCTCAACTCATGTAAAAAACACCTCACCCTCTCCTTCTTGGTAGGTATAATCATGGTATAATATCAAGAGAGCTAGTGGAATCGGGTCTCACACTCAGAAACTGTCATCTAACCTTGCTTCAGTCCTGTAAATTGATCTCGGAGTCGATCCTTGATGCTCTTAGGGTACTGATCGGATAATCTATAATCCTTGGAAAGGGTGTATGTTTGTATTAATTATCTCTTTATTTAGAATGCTTTAACTTTAGAACTCGCTTAATTCTTACTTACTGGATCAAGTGGGTAATGAATGGCATAAGAGATAATTAACATGATTCAATATGACCCCTCTCATCTAATCAACCTCACCGGATTAAGGAATAGTTGTACTCGAACAAAAGGTAAGGGTTAGTAATGAAACACTGTGGGCATGGATCAAATCACATAATAAAATTTGCCTCTCGCCAGGATCAAAGGGTTAGGTAAATATAACTTACCTTTTGTACAAGCTACACACTTGAAAAGGTTACAATTATCTGGGTATACTAAGTTAGGAATTCATAAGGAACACAATAACCTAGTTACTTCTCTCATTGATTTCATAACACTTGCTCTAGATAACTTGATTCTAGTTTAGGTTTAATTATTGCATTGTACAAACCCCTCCTTTTTTGGAGATAAGTAGATTAATTCAACCAAATTGCTCATAATTACTCCAAGTCTAGACCTTATTCCCAATAAAATTAACCCTAACCATGGTTAGGTTCTATATTTTGGCAAGGACCACTCACACCTTTAACGAGAGGTGTAGTTTGGCCGACATCAGCAATGCACCCTACACTTGGTTCAAATCATGTGGAACAAGGGTACTCAAACTTCCCCTAGTTATCCCATATAGTCATTACCAAGTAAAGGTCACACAAAATAAATCAACTCATTCAACACATATGGGGTGCCCAATAAACAGCCCCACACTTAATTCCAAACAACTATCATATCTAACATTATCCAACACGCCAAATTTATACAATTAGGAAAAATAGGACAACATAACAACCCATAAATTCACAAACAACAACCTCAAGGTCCCTAAACATCATGGTCCAAAGGATTTAACATGTATCAACAAAGATCGATCAATTCAATTTCCCATAAATTACCAAACCATGGGAAGACATGAAATGCACAAGGAATTTGGCAAATCATCTTCAGTGAACAAGAATTCACATCTATTTTCACCCAACTTAGGCCTAGGCTTTCACACGAAGTGTTTCTCACACAAATTCACCCCAAATTTCCAGATTAGGTATAAGAATCCAACATTCGTAGAAAAAATTACGTGAAACACAAGGAACCATGCCACAATAAGAAAACCCATACTGACAATACAAAAACTCACAAAATTTTGAAGTCAATTAGAAGAGAAAACATACCTGAGATACTTGAAGAAGAAAGAAAACTCATGAGTGCACTTGAAGAATGAAAAGGCGTCACAGATTTGTTTGAAATTTGGAAGAATTTGGTGGAAAAAAGGGGAAATTTGAGAGAGAATGGGAGAAAATACGGGTGAAATCGCGAATGGATGGTGAAAAATGACGGGGATAGGATTTATATAAGGGGTAAAAATCTTGACCAGGTGGAGTAATTGCCAAAAAATACACTATTCCGCGATAGATCCACGACACAGACCTATCATGCACTTTCACTTTACCTTTTTTTGCATTTTTCGTGAAATTGTTACTAACCTGGAAATGAGTTGGTACCGTACTAGATAAGCAACTCATTCGGGGCCTGAAATATTTACTTTTCGAGCGTCGGACCTCAAAAGAATTTTTGAACACGTGCATATACTCTAAAATATGAAGAAAAAAAAGTCATTTTGACCAAGAAAAATCCAAAATACTCAATGGATCGACAGAAAATGAAAATGACCTAAATTTACACACAAATGTACCAAGTCGCGACGTGGACTGGTACTTTGTGCTAGCTTATAATTTCTTGATAAGATTTTTTTAAAATCTTAAACTAAGAATTAAATTGCAGAAATTAAAAATACCGCAACATGAGTTGCCTCTCGTGAAGCACCTGATTTACCGCCTCGACACGACTTAGCATCATGTTATCCTCATCGGCCAAGTCAATGGCCTCTTACTCACGGTCAATGTCAATACCATACTTGTGTTTGACTCATTGTCCATTCACCAGGAATGATTTCTTGGCTTCATCAAAGAGTTCAAATACACCATGCGGCATCATGCACACCACCGTATAAGGTGCACTCCACTTGGACCTCAATTTGCCTTGGAAAAGTTTCAAACGAGAGTTGAAAAGAAGTACCTTTTTCTCCAGTTCGAAGGTGCACTTGATGATGTGACGATCATGCCATTTCTTGGTCTTTTCTTTGTAGATCTTGGAATTTTTCGTATGCTTGAGCCTGAACTCATCTAGCTCCTCCAATTGTTCCAAGCGCTTGCGCCCTGCTACAAACTCTGGATCAAGATTGAGCTTTTTGATAGCCCAATATGCTTGGTGCTCTAGCTCGACAGGGAAATGACAAGCCTTTCCATAAATTATTTTCTAAGGAGAAGTGTCAATAGGAGTCTTGTATATTATCCTATATGCCCACAAAGCTTCATCCAACTTCAGTGCCCAATCCTTCCTCGTGGCATTGACAGTCTTCTGCAAGATTTGCTTTACCTCATGATTGGACACCTCAACCTGTCCGTTTGTCTGTGGGTGATATGTTGTGGTCACTTAATGTCTGACCCCACACTTCACAATCAAGTTCCTCAAGGTCTGGTTGATGAAGTGTGCCCCTCTATCATTGATGATAGCTTGTGGAGTCCGAAACCTCATGAAGATATGCTTTTTCAAGAATTTGCTCACTATCTTGGAGTTGGTGGTGGACAGAGCTATGGCCTCCACCCATTAGGAAACGTAGTCCATAGACACAAGTATATACTGGTTCCCAAAAGATGGTGAGAATGGTCTTGTGAAGTCCATCCCTCATAAGTCAAAATCTCAACCTCTAGTATGTTGTTAAGAGTTATTCTGTGCCTCTTGGATATAGCCCCTGTCCTTTGGTATGCATCGCAATTCCTGACAAAATCAATATCATCTTTTAATAGAGTAGGCTAGAAAAAATCATATTGCAATACCTTATGAGAAATTCTCTCTCCTCTACAGTGCCCTCCAAATGATGAAGCATAATATCATTCAAGCACCTGACATGTTGCAACCTCTGGTACACATATCCTCACCATCCTGTATACGCCTTATTTGAAAAGATAAGACTTGTCCCATATATAGGACTTAGCATCATGAATCAGTCGTTTCTTTTGTTGGCTTGTAGCATCTAGTGGGAATACCCCACTTACCAAATAGTTGACAATATTTGTATACCATGGCAACTCCTTGATCCCCAAAGCCAAGTTATTTATTTAGGGGGTTGTTGATGAAAATTGCTAGGTATCTTTCAAAGTTATTTTGCCCGTTTGAAATGTTACATGTGGCAAGTGTCATAGGTAATAGGGTACGTGAATAGAGACTCAAAACCTAGATTCAGTTGACAAGTTTTGTTGATCCATTCCCAAAGGACTCACTCTCACACACACATACATATATATCTAGAGAAAATGGCATTTAACATGCAAAGCATAGAAGTCCACCTTGGTATGTTGGTTTAAGCCAACGCACTCACCCACTCAACTAAGGTCTGATCTCGGCTAGAATCTTATTTAATGATTTTTATTATAATTTTTGGATTTAAAGGGCTTATTTATAACATTAGATAGGGATTTGAACCTATGGCAATCAAGTACATCAAACCCGTCTTACTTATTGATCTATCACACTCAATTCTTCTAAGAAAGCTAAAGTCTACATATTACCTTAAAAATTTGAACTCTATTATAACAAAATAAAGTTTTAGTATTAGCTTAAAGCTCATATTGATCTATATATTTTTATTTAATATTTTCAGTATTGTTCAAGCCATTAATTACCAATTGAATACAACATTACACATTAATCATCATTTTAGAAGTTTCATTGACGACTAAATTAAGATAATATTGGTGCACCTGCAGTCTTCAAATCCTAGTTCAAACCTTAAGCCCATAGAACTGCTAAACCAAACAAGCAACAATGACACAGCATAATACTGAAAGATCACATTGGACATTTCCTATTGTTTATTAAAGGTGAAAAAGGATAAGAGTTTTCATTTCTTCAAAATTAACAATCATCATCAGTACAGACATTGAATAGAAGACAAAGAAAGCAGAAGAACACATGAAATACAGACATCTCATTCCCAATGGGAGAATGAAGTTCATTAATCATTTTATTTCCTACTTCTGCCTCTTATAAATCTTTCCCAAGAATGATAGTAGCACTGCTTGCACTGCTTTGCTTGGATGAGCTGCAATAGAACTCGTGAGCTTTTCATAGCACGACTTCTCGAATTCCAGAAATACTTCCTACAAAAATCAGAAGAGAATAAGTTAAAAGATGATGAACTAAGAGCAGAGACAAACCAAAATGGTAGGTGGGGAAAAGTGAAACACCTCAAGTTTGAGATCATTATAGAGTGCCTTTACTTTAGCAATACAAGCATCGTCATCTTTTCCATAGTTCTCCTGCAAAAACAAGCTTCTTCCAATTAGCATCTCTCGAATAGAACAAAATCATGATAGAAATAAACCAACTGATAACAAGTTTTGAGCTTACATATAATATCTTCTTTTGCTCCTCGTTGCAGAGCTCTAGAGCTTTAACTACCAACCAAGAACACTTGAAATCCTGAATATCAGTGCCAATCTGATAGCAAAAGAGGTCACGGTAAGATTTCTATATTTCAAGTTATAATAGCTCTCTGATTGACATTAAAGGAGCTTTGTACTATGAGCTTCCTTTACAGCATACCTTACCCAACACCTCTGGGTCAGCAAAACAGTCCAGATAATCATCCTACAAAGTCAAGAAAGCTACTAGTCAGAATCTGTAGCATGAAAGCAAAAACGTTGAGTTTTATTGAGGGTTCTTTGGTACATTAGGAACCAAATTAGATGGAATTTCCAAAAGGCCACTGTGTCCAAGACCACATTCATTACACTGCTGGCCATTTACAAAATTCCTTTCACAGTTTGACCACATGAAACATGTGACCTTTTGTCTCTACAATGTTTCTCATACTTCTTTTAAAAAGACCGCATTGTTTTATGATTTGAAAGTAGACCAATTTAGGAAGACTAAAGCCGGGAAACTTCAAAGGCATAATCCAGGTTAAGAAAAAGAAGATAGTCTCCATTTTCCAATTGAAAATGATTCTTCGAAAGTAAATATGGAACTATATACATAATGGGGGTTATTAGGAAGTGGCTATAATTCTCACCTGAACTTGAAAGTAGATTCCCATATCGATAAGAATGTTCTTGACATCAACATGTTTGTCAAGATTCTCTCCTGCCATAAGAAGTGCACATGCCACCTGGAGACCTTAACCGTGAGTACTGCGGATGTAGCTTATATACAATTCAAACTTTGAGACACATTCTATGATTTTGAACAGACAACTTTGCAAAAAGGACCAGAATAGTTAAACACAAAACTAGCTGCATATGATTTGCAAAAATGGACAAGTATTGCTTAAGTGAACTCGGATGGACATCACATAAGAGGCTCCACTATGCCTTTCTGGTAGTTGCATATAGTTAATATGATTCAAAGAAGATACAGAAGTTTGAAATGTTTTTAAGAGAACTTCAACCTTGAATGAACAAGGATAATGGTCTCCCATTTTTATTTTAAAAAAAAAAATAGGAAGAAAGGGTTAATAAACATAACAGACATGTAATCATTCTCAAAATAGTATGATAAGCAATGAACTCAATTGAAAGGAAGATTTGTACTCACAGGGAGGTAAAATGAATAATAGGCAGTTTTATACTGGACAATCCGGCGATGACTGCATGTAATCACATCATTATAAAGTTAAATCCTGCAAGAAATACTACATAAGCAGAAAATTGCACAAGTCTTGAGAAAGTCCCCTTACATAGGCAATGAGTACTTTGATAAATCTTTCTCTCCTACAAGTGTTGTGATCAAATCTATCATTTGGCCAGAGGCAGTCTGGAACTCTACCTGTCAGAGTACGTACACAAAGAAAAAGCTAAAGACCAAAAAGTTCGGCATTAAATAAGGTTTAACTCAAAGCCTTTTTCAGTGAAAAGAATCCTACCTCATTAAACAAATCTAGAAGATCAACATAATAAGGCATTGGCCTGAAGTGGTTCTTCAGAATTCTCGAGATGTGGTTGCGAAGAAGTATGCCATCATTAACCGCAATCATGCCAACCTAGAAGAAGCATTGAAACAAAAATGACTGAGTGAAAAGATAACGACCAGTAGGTATTTTGCATGAAAGCACAAAGGCGAACAAACAGTAATCCCTGTGTAGGCCCACACCTTTTCTAATTTATACCAGCATGGTTGACCTCGACGTGTATGAGAGCCATCCATTATATCATCAAGAACAAGGAAGTATGCTTGAAGCTGCAACATACATTGCTCTAGTCACACACTTGAAAAGAAGAAAGGTGGAACTAAAGCTAAATTTATTCGGTTCACCAAATAATACAGCATGGGCCACAGATTGAAAGTGTTTATTTTGCATACCCATTCAATGCACCAGCCAAGAGCAGATGTTTTAAAGATTTCATCACTGGTCAGTTCTTTTCCATCATTCAACAAACTATAGCTGTCAATAACTGATAGCCCCCGATTCAGCTTCCCTGCACAGATAATACACCATCATACAACTACTGGAAGATATTCTTGAGCTATCAAAGCTTGTAAAAGACGACAAAATTTTAGAATAAGTATAAATTCTGTCCTACCTCCAGGTACATTATAGTCCAGCATCTGAAGCAAATCATAAAATGTATCAGTAACATATAGACTGTTCGAAAATTTGATGAACTCCAAAAGATAAAAAATAAAAAGAGCTCACAAAGTGAAGAACTATAAAGAAGAACAAAATTACCACAACAAGAGTACTCAACTAACAATAAGTTACATACACAAGAAACACCAACGAGTTTACATCACTAGGTGCAGCAGAAGATAATCCATGTTGAACTCACACCAAAGGTTGTTATAGAGACTCGTCTTTCTCAAACACAGGTAAACCTCTCTTTCCCCCATCCTTCCCTTCAGCCTCTTTGTTTTACATACACACGGGCAACGACAAGAGAACACCGGCAAGCATAAACGACTAGCTAGAGTGCATAGATTCTAGAGTAAAGATATGTTGGAGTCATATGTTCAAGAAAATTACAAATTCTGTTTTCAAGCATGTTTTTAATGGATGTTTTGACTAACTACAAGCTTGAGGAACATTAAAACAAGCTCCATTTTAGTATACATTCTAGTGTTGGCCCCGTGTGAATTGCTTTGCCATTTTCATTTGTGAGTGAATTTCTTTCAGAAACATAAACATGTATTCATTCTCTGTTGATTATATTACACACAAGAAAAGTTTCTTTTGCACCTAAAATACAGCATAAACTTTAAAATTCCATTTAATGGAAGATATGAAGGAAAGCAGCTCTAAACTTTTCAAATTCCATAACGTTTATTTTGACTCATGTCAATCAACTCCACCACCAAATAAATGAATAATATTATTCCTCCTAACATGTGTGACTAACAGATCACTGGTAAAGTCTAACTTTTTAAAAATCAACAATATACCAAAATCACTTGGATAAACCAATATTCAAACTACTACTTCATTTCAATCTGTTTGTTTACTTTCCGTTTTAGTTATTTCAAACAAAATGCATCTTTCCTTTCCCAGAAACTCTTAATTTTCAACTTTACACATGACATAACATATATTTAATTTGAGACCAGATGATTCAAAAATTTTCTTCACTTTCTTGAACTCCATGTACAGTAAAAAAGACAAACAAATTGAAAATGAAGTAATATCTACAACAATAAAAAAAACCCACAAATAGGGTCCAAGGAGATAAAATTTATGCAGCCTGACCAAATGATGAGAAGGATATTACTCCCTCTGTTCAACTTTACTCGTCTCTGTAGATTTTGTCTCTTGTCGATTCTTGGCAAATGGATTAAAAAGTAGTAAATGATGAGCTAATTTTATTAAATTATCCTTTATAATAATAAGGGTAAATTAGAAATTAAGCGTAAAATGATAGATTAAATTAGTAACTTTATGTAAAATTAAATGAAATGGGCATCCAAAAAAATAGCAGGAGGGAGAAGTAAAGATAGGACGGAGGAAATAGTAACTTGAGAATGTCAAAATAGAAGGATACTAAATAAATTAAAGCAAGATTTATGAATAGAAAACGGATGTAATTCAGCAAGTGGATCTACACATTCACATAGAGACGAAAAAGAAGAAGAAGAAGAAAAACCTTTTCGACCCATTGACGAGAATCATCAGTAAATTCGAAACCTGGGTCCTTAAGAAGCTCAGATTTGAGAACAGAGTAGACCTCCAGAAACTTAGACTTGAGATCGCTCATTTTGACAGAGAGAGATGGAGAGTGTGTGTGTGCAGAGATGGAGGAGATCTGGGGTCCGTTAAAGAATAGGAAGTTATTTATTTATATAGGAAAAAACAAGCGCCGTATTATTCTGAATTATAATGGAGTCAATACACTTAAAGGCGCCCGCCACCAACTCAGTCACATGTCTTTTTTTCTGTTTGTTTTTTTTTTTTTTTTTTTGAATTTGGTGAAATTGAGCGCAACTCTGTCCCATATTAACTGAATTTTTAAAATAATGCACACAGATTAAGAAGTATATTTTAAGACAAAATTTTAATCAAATTTTCCATTACTACCCTTTTGTTTATTCTTAAGTTATTAATTAATAAAG
>JAOTQR010000011.1:5695664-5759124 GCA_025774065.1 Solanum ossicruentum
TCTCTCTCTCTCTCTCTCTCTGAATAGCCACCAACAAAAGCGACTCCTACACCACCTCCTTAGGTATGGGCTCCTTCTCCTTAGGTCTCAGCCTCTTTGGGGTCGGCTCTGGATCAACATGCTCAAGGGGCCTCTTCCTACGGGTTTTCGGATGGTGGTGAGCCAATCAAATGCCTCATCACCTACCGATGCTACCTCTGGGGCTAGAATAAGGGCTGTCAATAGCTGCAATAAGTTTTCCTTGAACCTAGCCAACTCATCAGTCTCCGTACTCATGTCGGCAGGCCTAGCACCCTCGTACCTCTTCTAGACTCTAGTCTCAAACGCATCAACCTATGCATCAACCACTCAAACTCTATCAGTAACTAAATCTTGGGCAAATGCCCTCATCCTCTTCTCGGCCTCCTAAATAGTCTAATCAATTAATGGTTTGACCCGTGTTGATAACTCCTACAGCCTGCCATCTACTACAACCACCCTATGCAATAAAGCCTGAAAAGCAACAACAGAGAAAAGAGGGTCAACCTGAAATATAGCTATTGCTGCTGCTGGAGTGCTAGTAGATGGTGTAGACTCTATCTCCGCTGCCAGTATGGGCTTTGTAGTAGCTGGAGTAGTGCCCGTAGAGGATGGAGATAAACCTAGAAGCTGAGGCTTGAGCGAAAATGGCTCTAGCATAGTAGGTGGGATAGCTCTCTGTAGGGCGATTGGATTTCATCAACCTTGATTAGGCTGGGATCCATCGTACATAAAGCCTCTACATAAGGGTCCAAGTGAAGAGAAACCATTATACCATCCTCCTTACACAGTCTATGAATCAAAATGGGGAATGGCAATGCCTGATGAGTGCGGACTGCAGACTTGTGGATCTTTTCTACCAAAACTCAAGCCCAATCAATTTCATACCCTTCCAAGATGCTCGCTAACAGCACGACCCTCTCTAATGTGATCACATTACCCGTAAATGTGGGCTTGATGCGCATCCAGATAATAGACCACGAGAACTTTGCCCTCAATGATAGATGGGACTTCAGAATATGCTTGGCAAGGTCTATAACCCATATCAGCTCGACACCTTCCTTGCAAACTTGACCTGCTATCCATCTTAATAATTCTGTTTTCAGACCATCATCATTCTAATTAATTGCTTTCCTCATGTCTTCCATCCTATTGTTATATTCTGTTATGGAGTGTGGGACTATGTAATTTGGCTGGAATAGTACCCGCGAATAGTCTTTGCTGAGATATTGACTATCTTGCCCCTAACTATGACTTCACTCAACCGTGGTGCATCAATGGGCTTCATGAGCCTTGGAAGGTTTCTACGTATAGTAGCATAATACGAAACATACAATTCTTGAACCAAGTAAGGAGCATACTTCCCCAGCACTTGTGATAACCATCCTAATCCATGGTGATCAATGTCAGCTTCTAAACCTGGCACACCTTTCAACCCTAAGTCTTTCAACCTTGCCTCCTAGTGATATCTTTGGACTAGCCTCCCTTGACCCTTAAGTTCCAGTCCCTTATCATAGATTTCTTTCATACCCGGAACAAAGCAACTTATGTTTTGAGGGCCGGTGGACGTGATGGTGTACGTTGAATCATCAGGCTGTGGAGGAATAGTCTCTTCTGAGTAAGCCTAAGACACCTTAAAAGAATCTGCATTAGAGGTGGAGTCATCATCATCTAATTCAGTTTCTTCACCCTCCTCATCAGACTAGGGGGGCTGTCCACTTCCGTCGATATTCTGGTTGATTGTTCTAGTGCGAAAGGCACGTTTGCCATTGGGTTAGGGCTCACGTGCATCTCCTCAGTTGATTGCTCCTCCTCGGAGGAATCATCTCTTAGGGGATGACCTAAATCAAAAGCTGCACTCCATCATCCTCTTGAAGACATTTTCTCTGAACCACGTGCAAGGCTGCAGATATGAGGTACAGATATGTCTCGTAGGGTAAGCTACAAGTCATACTTCAACATCATAGAACTAACACTTTAAATTAAAAGCATTCTGGAATAAGCTACGACGCATAGATACGACTCAGGAATAGTCTCTTCTGAATGAGCCTGAGACACCTCAAAAGAATCTGCATTAGAGGTGGAGTCATCATTATCTGACTCAGTTTCTTCACCTTCCTCATCAAAATAGGAGGAGCTGTCCACTTTTGTTGGTACTTTAGTTGATTCTTCTCCTACGAAATGAACGCTTTCCACAGGGTTAGGGCGCACATGCATCTTCTCAATTGATTTCTCCTCACCATAGGATTCATCTCTTAGGTGATAACCTGGAACAAAAGCTGCACTTCGTCGTCCTCTTGAAGACATTTTCTCTAAACCAGGTGTAAGGATGTAGATACGAGGTACTGATTCATCTCGTAGGGTAACCTACAAGTTGTACTTCAGCATTGTTGAACTAACACATAGAATCAAAAACATTCTGGAATAAGCTTCGAGGTATGGATACGACTTATAGGATGGCCTACGAGTCATAGTCTCGGCTCGTAGCTCATTTCAGAATCAGTCAGAGAATTCATATCAGCGCCATGAGGTCATCATTATGACTCATAATAGGTGCTATGAGTCGTAGGTGGTTCTCGCATGGAAAATGATAAGGCACCCTAGATGACTGTTACCTTCAAATAGGGGTCACTATGATTCGTAGTGCGAACTATGACTTGTGGTGATTCTTTGTAGATGAAAATAGAAAGCATATTAGATGTCTACAACCTTTCTATTAAAACAAACAACAACTCAGGCAAGAAAAGAAGTTTACAACACAAAGGCATGGATGACACCGCAACAAATCTAAAAATTCTTCATCACCAGCCATAACAAAACAAAGTATTAATCAACCCTTAACAGTTCTAAATTCTTTCAAAGGTATCAGCATCATCACATTTTTGAAAGTAAAATAGTGACAACCCTCAACCCACCATTTCAGACCCAAGACTCGACTTTTTACAAGGATTCAAGCACTTTCGTATCCCATTCTTTTTACTGTCATAATTATTTTCTTATGATTATGCTCCTAAGACATTAATCCATGCATCTATCAGACAAGAGCTTATTCAAAGATAAACCAATTTTAAACATGAAACCTTACCAGATGAATGAATGAATGATAAGAAAAGAAAAGGTCAACAGACTTCTTGGTGCACACTTCAATTTTTAGGGAATTTTAGTGGGTGAAAATGTAAAGGTGTTTGAATTAATGATAGGGGATGATAAGGGAAGTTATAAACTGAAATGATGCACTTCATGAAGGGGCATGAAGACCCAAGAGACGCAAAACTCTTAAAATTCAAAATGGTTCATCCTTTAAAATTCTATAGATTGGTCTTACGAGGTCTCGACTACAAGTCGTATGACATCTTACAACTCATGGGTCCTGGTCTCGTAGTAGACCCAACACTTAGATAAATTTTGATTTCATACCTGAGCACTATAAACCCCATTTATGACTGGTTGGGGATCCTACAAATCATTTGGTTGGCCCGTAGTGAGGATACCACCTTCTGATACTCCCTATTTCTCTTCACGAGGCATGACTAAAGAGTCGTAACCTTTACTACAACTCGTAGGCCTGCTCGTAGAAGCTGTCTCAAAGCATGATTTATCAATTCTTCAGCTCTTAGTTTGTTCCTCCAACCAATCACCTAAAATACACCAAAATACCAATTGATGCATCTGGTTCAAATTCTTAACAATTTCAATACACTATTAACTTACTAATCAACAATTAAAATACCATAAAATGTCTTAAAGTAAAAAAGCAGACAAAAGATGCTTGGGTTGCCTCCTAATAAGCACCTTTGTTTAATGTCATGGCTCAACTAAGTCATTCATAAGTACTCAAACTTCCTCATTGGCTCCATCACTGTTTCTTCTACTTTTTCTTTGTACATCTTGCACTGCATCTAGTTGCTCAACGAGCTGCTCAATCCTATCACCCAAACTTTGCATCGGTATAGTTTGTTGTTCCACTTTGTGATTACATTTGAGGATGCCAAACTTTATCTTCCTGATGATGTCATCTTGCTTATTCACCTTGATTATGACTTGTTCAAGAATATTCTCAATCCGGGTCAGTTTATCAGTGATACAATGCTGATGGGAAAACCTTGTCCAATGTGCTGCAATTTCATTTTTGGATTTAGTAGATGCTCCTGTAGGTGCACTAGTAGTTGGTCCGGCTTGCCCTTGAAGGGGTTGGTCGACTTGGGCAATTGCATATAACTTTTCCATAATCTCAATCATCTCATTAAATGGTCTCCTTATGAACTCCCAACAATCTCCTTCGAATAATGCGTCAGCTTGCCCTTGTAGTTCAGAAGTTAGTGGTCGATAGAAGCTAGAAGACAATTCATCATTAGTTAGACCATTATTCTAATTTTCTGCCAAACACTGCTTGTATCTCTCCCAAGCCACTACCAAAGGTTCTCCTGGCACTTTTCTGAAGTTACAGATGTTGTTCTATAGCTTTTGCTTATCAGACTCCTTGTAGAAGTTTATGAGGAAGACTCTCTGTACCTCCCCCTAGTTTGAGCAAACATTAGGTAGGAGGATGGACCACCATTCTGCAGCTTCATTCCGCAGAGTCATGGGGAAAACATAAAGAGACAAGCCTCCCAAAGAGGATATCTTATCCCAAGGATCTCCCTTAGCATTTGATTGAAGTAACGTAGATGAATTTGGGGATGCTCGGACCCTTTCCCATGAAATAGGGCACGCCTCTGTAAAGCTTCTAACAAATTGGTTGCAATGTAAAGCTTCTGCTCAGTCATAGTGCCAGCCAGCTTGTATCTAAAATTACTAACAAAAACAAATAGAAAAAGTAAAATACACGAGACTCTAGAAATTAACACTAGAATTAACTAATAGTGAAATCAAATCAAAACCTAGCTGTATTCCTCGACAACGGCGCCATAATATTTTTGATTTGATGGTCATGCTCCAATAAGAAAATGGGCGATATTAGTAATTAACCTAACTAAGGTTAGGGTCGAATCAACAAGGAATACAGGGCTCGACTATAAGATTTCACTACTAATCATTTCTAGTATCTATGACTACAATCTCTAAATGGGGGGGGGTTGTGATTCAGAAAAACACAACATAAAATAAACACTAATTAAAATGCAGGAAAATACTCAATTTTTGGGACAACTTGGAAATTGTGTTCCCCATAGTTCATTGATTAAATCACCCTATATAACATAACTACGATTAGTGAATCGTATGCAGGATGGTAACTTAGGTTCTTCGAGCCCTCTTATGAAGGTAAAGGTTGATTTTCACTATGGCGCTTAGTTGGCTACCATAGCGTGCCAACTAATCGTTATCTATTGTCCCAGTCAACCTTATTTTGGTCAGGTTTAGTCGATTAGATGGGAAGAAATCAACCGAATCTTGCCATCTACTTCCCTTTCCTATTCGTTCCTACCGTGATCGGGATCATGATAGTAGGCAGGGTTTGGTGGTGGCCACCACCAAGCAACATTAATCATGAAGTGAAATAGACAATACATGCAAAGCCCCAATCATAGACATGCACAAAGCCTAGGTCATCTCAAGTCAACTATCCATGGTCCAGACAACCCCAAATTTTGGGTGCTTAGCTACTAATGGCTAAGATAAAACACACAAATATGCAAATAATAGACATAGTTTAGAGTTTCACCAATAACAATGAAGGAAATAGGCACCATAAGTTGTAAACCCACAAGCTTGATTGATCAACAATGAGTACAAGGCAAGATTTGCAATCCCAAAATGGGTTTCCCAAAAGAGAACAATAATCTACTCTAAAGAACCTAAGAAAATCTTCAAAATGTAATGGAGAATTGTCTACTGTTCGAACTCCCCTCAAAAACCTAACTTAAACTATTTATAGTATTCATAAAATCCTAGCAATTATGCAGAAAAGACAGCTTGCATCTGATAAATGCCACAGTTACGACTCGTAGGTTGGCCTAGGAGTCATAGTCGAGTTCTTGTATCAAGTTCTTGGTATCTTGGACAGAACTGGTATGACTTATAGGTATGAGTCGTTACTTGAGCTCTGACTCGTATGTTGGTATCGCAGTCTTGGTCTTCAGTTTTTTTGTGTAACATTTTTACCCTCTGATTCTTACTACGAGTCCATCTATACGAGTCGTAGTGTGTATTACGATTCGTAGGTTGGGCTCATTGGGATGACCTTCACTTGGCATATTATTGATTTTTGGTCTCTGATTCCTGCTACGACACCACCCTACGACTCGCAGCTTAAGCTACGACTCGTAGGCTGGCTCGTAAGGCCTGTACTTCAGCAAAATCTATAACTTTTCTGTAAGATTAACATCAAAATACATCAAAACACTAAAAAGTCTCTTTACGAACTCTCAGAATCTCTTGTTTCAGGCACCAAATGTGTTGTATTTTGACAACACATCATAAGTCAAAGGCGAACATGAAAAGTCGGGTGGTCGAATTCAAGATATAAAGATTCCTACTTGGGAGTGGGAGTAAATGAACATGGATTTTGTGGTTGAGTTTCCTAAGTCTAGAAATGATTTTGATTCTATTTAGGTTTTGATTGATAGAATGACGAAGTCGGCTTATTTCTTACCGGTCAAAACTACATATGGTGCCGAAGATTATACTAACTAGTACATTCATGAATTGGTTAGATGGTATGTGGATCCTTTTTCTATCATTCGGATTTTAGTGCTCAATTCCCTTCTCACTTTTGGAAGTCCTTCGAAAGAGGTCTTGGTACTAAGGTAAAGCTAAGCACAACCTGTGAGAACCCGTGTTTCCATAATATGATAGGGCGGCGTGTTAAACAAGACATATATGATTTTGGATAGGACCTAAGGATAATAAGGCTGCCTATAGGTGGTAATATCAAGTACTTAATGTTTTAAGATAAAGGAATCCTTTAAATACACTTTTGGGATTAAAGAAATGGCTCGAGTGGCTCCTTGTCCTTTTTTGAAGGTTTAAATTATGTTTCACTTTTTGGATGGGACTGAGAGTGCATAATTTGCTAATAATGTATTTTTCAAGGTTATTTTAATAGCACAAAGTTCATACATTAAGTTATGGAATCAATAAAGTTGCAAGATAGAGGTTGGCCAAAGTTACCGTAAGTTCGTTAAGAAATCCTTCTTAACTCAGGGTCAAATGTATTAGGTCATATCTCCCAAAATATAAGGATTTCGAAGTTTCATAACCTATCAAATAAAAGATCTACGAGTCTAGTTTTCTATGCCAAAACTAGGCATCAAACCGACTTCGTAATAAAAAGTTATGAAAGTTTTACTGGGATTGCCCGAGTAGGAAACTGGTCATGGACTGGGTCGGGTCGACCCCCCTAGAGGTTGGCTAATTTGAGCTATTTAAAGCTCAAATCAGTCCCATTTCATCCCAAAATAGAACATAAACTGAATGTAAAGTTCTCTCAAGGTCTCCTAGTGATTTAGGTGAGTTCTTTGCATTTTTACCATTAAAATTCATCCCCATGCCTAGAAATGCATGCCTTACGATTTACAATTGTTTTCCCCTTCTATTAGCTGTTTTTGGGGCTGTTTTGAGATTTAGAAAAATGGTGTTCTTACTGGTTATTGTTGGTTTGCAACTGGTCAATTTAGATAAATTTGGGAGTCCTTTATGATCATTTTTGCAAAGTCCTACGGATATTACCTCGCGTAAATACTATATGGTGAGTTTGGTTATTAATGCTTAATTCGAGACTATTTATAGTTGTGTTTAAGCTATGTATATATAGTGGTTGCAAAGCATAGGACATGAGGAACAACTCTCGTAAAGAGACTTTGGGCCATTGGATGTCTATTGGAAAGGTATGTTAAGGCTAAGTTTCCCAAAACGTCAAATGTGATATCTTACTATTCCATTGCTAGAAATACATTCTATGAAAGGCATTAGGATTTTAGCTAAGTTACTTTCATGATGGTATTAGGTTCACATTACATTCGTTCGCTTAAACTGGACATTCAATATCTATATATCAATTTGCCGGGTTTTCTGGCTACCTATCCATTTGTATGAAGCGTTTCTCTTCGTGGGATAGTGTCATCAAAATAAATTTGTATTATGATGGGGATATAATGTTTCTAATCAATCCTTCTTCCATACAAAAATATAATGAAGCATTTAACAAGTGACGCGTTGATTTTCGATAATCTCTAGCATAATGCTCCTATTAAAATTACTAATGCATTTAATTCTGTTTAAATGCGTTCTTTTACTAATTGACATGGGACCACATATTAGCATTATGTAAAGCACCTTTATGAACATTTTCAAAGTTAATACCTCATTCTAAAAGTTGAGTTAAGTTGTCAAATTTATTCAAAAGACATGTAAGATCCCACGAGTCATGTGTACATACTACGACAATGATTATGTTGTTAAGAGGATAAGTGTACCAATGAGCCAAGATTGGCTAAATTTATGCTATGGCCCAAAATGTGCATTCAATATTCATATCATACATGCCATGTTATGCATATATTCTAAGCTATAATCGGAGGTATGGGGTCTATTAGCTCAAATGATTATGTATATATGCATAAGGTACAGATGGCCATAGGTTGGCAAATATGATGCCGGTTCGCTACCGGAAAGGACCACCATTGCTAGCATTTGTTTGGAGATGTCTTGCATTTGTATCTATATATATGTATTGACAACATGCGATACTCGAGCATACCATGCATATTTGATCACTAGGAGGTTGATTGTTGGCCACTAAGGTTACTTGAGTTTTTGATTATAAGTGGTATTTCTATTTCCCATTTTACTGCTGTTATCCATGGTTTTACTTTGCCTTACATACTAGTACATGTTTATTTGTACTGACGTCCCGTTGCATGGGGACACATGATTTTATTTTGTGCATGCAGGTTCAGATAGAAACTCTGATCGACCACTCCACTAGGAGCCCAGTTCCACTGTGAGTTGGTAAGCTCCGCCTCTTCTTGGAGCTTTCACAGGATGCTTACTTTTTGTTGTACAAGGCTATTGTGGAAATGTTATTTTGGGTTGGTTCTTTTATATCTTTTAGTCTCCAGTATAGGATTGGCATATATGTATAGTGTGTGCCTGTACCTCTGTTGTTGCAACCTTCTCGGCTAGCTAGTACTTTATCATTTTGGTTTACCTATCTTGATGTACTTGATTTGCTGTTGATAGGGTCATGACCCAAATGGTCAAGGCTTAGAATTTTTAGACGTTATGCTGCCCAATTTTCTTTTGACCCCTAGTTTGGTTGACTAGCATGTTTAGTGGCTTACTCGGCCAATAACGGTATCGAGTGTCAGTCGCGCCTCCCCCTTTTTTAGGGTGTGACATAGCCTTCCACCCTCAAACGCATGGCCAAGCTGAAAGAACTGTCCAAACTCTTGAAGTTATGCTTAGAGCTTGTGTTTTGGAGTTTAAGCATAGTTGGGATAATCATCTTCCATTGATTGAGTTTTATTATAATAATAGTTATCATTCAAGCATTGGTATGGCTCCTTTTAAAGCCCTTTATGGGAGGCATTGTAGATCCCTATTTGGATGGTTTGAGGTGTGGGAGATGTCATTGTTAGGCCCGGATTAGGTTATGGAGGCCATGGAGAAGGAGAGGTTGATTAGGAAAAGAATGAAAATTGCCCAAAGTCAACAAAAGTCCTATGTCGATGTGAGGAGGAGGGATCTTGAATTTAAGATTGGTGATTGGGTCTATTTGAAGGTTTCACCCATGAAGGATGTTGTTTGTTTTGGTAAAAAGGGGAAATTGAGTGCAACATTAGTGGATCCTTATAGGGTGTTGAGCAGGATTGGCAAGGTGGCTTATGAGTTTGACTTGCCCAATGACATACATATGGTTCATGTGGTCTTCTATGTATCTATGCTGAGAAAGTGTGTGGATGACCCAAGTGCTATTGTGCCTCTTGATGTTGTGGGGATTGTTGAAAACAATTTGACTTATGAGGGGTTTTCGGTAGAAATATTGGATAGGCAAGTAAAGAGGTTGAGGAACAAGGAGGTAGCTTCTGTCAAGCTTCTTTGGAGGTACCAAAAAGTTGAAAGTGCCATATGCGAAGCCGAGGCGGACATGCAAAAACGATATCCATATCAATTCCACACTACTCATGCCTAAGGTACTAATTTAAGTTCTCGAATGTGATTTCATGTCTTAAGTTTCAACCCTTGTGTCATTGCATGCATTCATGTTTATATTGATAAGTTATGGTGATTTTTCATGGTCATGTTGAGACTTTTTGAAAATCATGTTTACATGCATTTGTTGCATCCATGTTGGGATAAACTCTTCATGATTACTTTCCTTGTGTATGTTTTTATGACATTTGGGGATGAATGTCCCAAAGGGGAGAGTGTATTAGGGTCGTGGGAGACTTCTAGTGCTTAGACAAGTTCAAGACTTTCCTTGAGTTGAGTTTTAGGTGTTGGTCTGTGCAAGGATCAACTTTAAATGAGTATAACTTTTTGCACACTTGGAACTGGATGGCCCACGACATGTCAAATGAAATCCCTTATAGTTAGCTTTCCAACACACTTGGTTTCACCTCATTCTGAGGTCGAATGAAGGAGTTATGACTATTTTTGTAAGACCCTCCCGTAGAGTGATGTCACACGGGCTCCTTAACGGGCAGTGAAGCTTTGTACAGGGCGTGTGGACTGTTTTGAGTTGGTAAAGACAATTTTTGGTCTAAGGCATGTGACAAGGCTAATGGCATGGACCGTGTGTCTTTCCACTGACCGTGTGGCAGGTCGTGAAGTGTGTGCAAGCGAGCATGGGAGGGAGTTGTGACTAAATATGGTGCCACGGGCACCTTTGACGGCCCGTGGAAGGTCAGATGACTCGTGAGCCTTAGGTGTGGGGTGGTCTGCAACATTTTTTTCTCTAAATGAATTTGTACGAACCACTATGCTGGACAATGTAACACCATATGGGCCGTGAAAGTGTCCTATCAAAGTGATGATGATGGTAAGTTTTCTAAGTTTCCCAACTTTCAGGCTTTGACCAAGTCAAAAAATGCAAAATATAACTAGTGATTTGGTTTGAATTGGTGGAACAGATGGACTAAAAAAGCTCTCTCAACCCTAAGCTCTCAAAACCTTAACGTAGATTCGATCGTTAGCATTCATGGGTTTAATGGCCTATAGGCAGTCCTCTTCGAAGGCTGTTCCGCCATAATAGATGGATGAGAGACCACCCAACAAAAGAACTTTTGCAACACCATTTCAAACATAAGTAGTGCAGACTGCACCGATGCCTATGAAACAAATCACGTGTTTGCATGGAGAACTACAACTAGTATGGGAAAGAAGAGGAGGTGGCCCAGATGATCGTGAACGAGCAATTAGAGTATGCGGTGGTAGGAAAATTATCCTATGGTTGCGCTGAGATCCAAGCTTTAAGGAGATTAATACCGTTACAATGTCAATTGAAGGGGGAAGTGAAGATTGGCCTTTTGAACAATAGATATGTCCTTATTAGGGCCTCTTTGATGGAGGACTATGTTCACCTAATGTCAAAGTCTATTTTTTTCATAGAACATCAAAATTGGAATTATACAATACGTACTTTCAAGTGGAGCCCTTTGTTTGATCCAGAAGTGGAGCCAACCGTTGCCGTAGCGTGGATATTACTGCCATCCTTACCACCGAATATTTTCAACAAGGAGGCTATCTTTTCAATTGCAGCAGTAGTTGGGAAGCCCTTACAACTTCATGTGGCTACGTCTAACAAGACAAGACCTAGTTATGCAAGGGTGAAGGTAGAGGTTGATTTGATGAAGGATCTTCCGAAAAAAGTCAATGTGAGCATAAAGGAGAAGTCTGGGGAGATAGTGGATAAATGGATTTCGATCGAATATGACTATTTTCCCAAATACTGCAAGACCTATAAGCTATAGGGTTATGGGGAAGAGGAATGCTTTGTTCTACATCCAGAACGTTTCAATGGGAAGAAGGACAACGAGGAGAAAGGCGACAAGAAGGCAGAGGAAGATAAGAGTTCAAAGAAGGACAAGGAGAAAGTACAATAGGATAATGTACAACTCAAGGAATCAACACTAAAGGGCGCGGATTCAAAAGGAAAAGGCAAATAGAGAGGTGTAATCATCAAAGATGGGATTCGAGGAGAAAGGAAGAGGGGGTGGATACTAAGAACATATTTAAAGTCTTGGAAGAAGGCCAGGATACTATTGAAGGAAAGAAAAACATTAAAAGAAAGTTTAGGAGGCTAAAAAAAGTACAATGCAATATGTACAGGAGATCTCTGGGGTAGACAGTGAAGGAAAGAGTCTAAAGGGGACCAAAGAAGGGGAAAATCAAGAGAAAGAGGGGGTGTCAAACCTGCAGGGGACCCTAATATAGAACATATCTAGGGTATGGACAAAGAACCTCGCATTGTTATGGATAGTGGTCCATTAAACTATAAATATGGTCTAAGGGAGGAAGAGAATATATCAATAACCCAAAAATCTGTCAGGCAGGAGGGTGTACAGGAAGGCATATGGTAAAAAGGAATGGAGGAAATCAGCTCTCATAGTAGATTCAATCTAGGAGAACAACAAAATGAGGAACTGCAGTAGTTAAATGAGTTGTCCACATATAATAACAGAGACCAGTCAAAAGAAAAAGAAGGAGTAGGAGATGGGGACTCCGAGGAAGACATTCAGGTCAACATACACACTATTTCCAAATATAATGACCTATCCCCGAGAAGTGCAAAGGAGTTGAAGAGAGATAAGAGAAAAGGCAGAGGAGCTGCCCCAAAAGGATCACATATCTAAACAAAGAGCAGTTCAGTGAATCCAGTAGGTGGTAAATGCTGGTATAGAATATACTATTCTAGAACATTAGGTCAGTACAAACCCAAAATGCTTTTGAGAGAATGGTTGACCTAAGGAGGATATATCAATATTCTTATATTTCCCTCATAGAACCTTTCATACAGTCCCAAAAGATAGAATACAAAAGGAGCATTAGGATGGCGAATATTATGGTTAATACCTCAGGAAAGATATGGGTCTTCTGGAATGAGGATTGGAGGGGGGTAGTTATATCTGACTCTATCCAACAGATTACTATCAAGTTAACTCATCAAACCTCTTAACAAGGAAATCATGATCATTGCTGTGTATGCTAGATGCAATCCCATTGATGGACTGGAATTGTGGGAGGAGTTGGAGTGCATTGCTAATAGGCTTAATATTCTCTGGGTAGTAGTTGGGGATTTTAATATGATTCTAAATGACACTGAGAAACTTGGTAGGATCCTAGTATCATAGATGGAGCAAGCTGACTTTTCTCAGTGTATCAACAATTGTTCTTTGATTGAATAACCTTTCTTAGGGAGCTTGTATACATGGTGGAATGGAAGGACAGGGGAGGATAACATTTTTAATAGATTAGACAGAGATTTGGGCAATAATCTTTTTTGGAAGATCTACAATTGCAGTAATGCGTACCATTTAGTGAGGGATGGGTCTGATCATGCCTTACTCAATATACATTGCCAGGCCGATTTGGTCATTATTAAGAAACCTTTCAGGTTCCTTAATTTGTGGACCAAGCATTCATATTTTAAGGAAAAAGTCAGGATGAGTTGGGAACAATAGGTCACAAGATCATCTTTTTATGTGCTAAATGAGAAACTCAAGAGACTCAATACTGTACTTTCAACCTGGAGTAAAGAAACTTATGGGGATTTTTCCAAAAACGTTGCAACAATTGAGGACATCATCAGAATGAAGGAATCTCAGTTGCAATTTGATCTATCAAAGGAAAATAAAGTTGACCTCAGAAGATCAGAGGTCGAATTGAGAAGATTTCAGGTGGTGGAGGAAGAGTATTAGAAATAGAAGGATGGAATGCATTAGTTCAAGGATGGAGATCAAAAATCAAAATTTTTTCACTCATATGTGAA
This sequence comes from Solanum ossicruentum, assembly GCA_025774065.1. Taxonomy (NCBI): domain Eukaryota; kingdom Viridiplantae; phylum Streptophyta; class Magnoliopsida; order Solanales; family Solanaceae; genus Solanum; species Solanum ossicruentum. Next base: position 5,709,613 of record JAOTQR010000011.1, read on the forward strand.
GGACAGAAGGAAAAAATAGGAGATTTACAACATTGGGAATTCTAATTGTAGAGTGCTTACTTCATCATAGGAAATAGGTGAAGAGGTTATGAAATATCTTCCAAAACCAATTTACTGAAAATAATGTTATTAACAGTTATGAGGTATATTACATTATCCCAAGCATTCTGATAGAAGAAAATAAAAGGGAAATGGAAAAGTGGCCTGAAGAAGATGAGATCATACAAGCAGGTTTTGACCTAAACAAGAGTAGTGCCAGTGGGCCTGATGGTTTTCAGGGGAGTTCTACCAAGACTACTGAGAGGTGATTAAGGAGTATATGCTGAATATGGTCAAATTCTTTTTTTTTTTTTGTGTTTGCTGAACTACCTAGATACTTCAGTCACACTACACAGGTACTTATACCAAAAAAGAAGATATCAGGAATTTCAATGATATTAGGCCTATCTGTCTGAGTTCATTCATAAATAAAATTATCTCCAAAGTTATTTAGGGAAGGATGGAGAAGGTGCTACCTAAGATTATATCACCTAACCAGATAACATTTATGAAAAGGACGAATATAGCAGAAAAAGTGCTTTTGCACAAGAGCAGATAAGGGATACAAATAAAAGAAATAGGCATCACAACGTAGTGGTGAAACTTGACATGGCCAAGGCCTATGATAGAGTGTCTTGGGTTTTACTCACCAAAGTACTGAGAAGATTTGGTTTTGAGAAAAGCATGATTGATTTGGTTGGGAGACTCTTGGCCAATAATTTGTATTCTATTTTGATCAATGGGCAGACCTATGGGTTTTTTCATTCATCTAGAAAGGTAAAGCTGGGTGACCCATTATCTTCTATACTCTTTATCATTGCAACAAAATTGCTTTCTAGATCTCTTAATAAACTCAATGGGATGGAGGACTTTATTGGATTCTGCCTACCTAAATGGAGTGAGAAGATTAATCATCTGGCATAGGTAGATGATAATATACTATTTTGTTCAGCCAACAAAAAGATAGTGGGGAGAATGATACATGTTCTGAAAGAGTGTGAAAGGGTATCTGGACAAATGACAAATCCGACCAAAAGCTTATTTTATATACATGACAAGACCCCAAATTATATTGGGAGAAGATTACAGAGATAGATTAGAATTGGTAGGCCTGCTTTCCATTTACTTATCTAGGATGTCCATTATGCTATGGGAGACAGAATAAGATGTCTTTTGAAGGATTAATCAAGAAGATCTCTAGTAGAATACTTTCCTAGAAGAGCAAATTGTTATCTGCTGGGGGAAAATATGTATTAATCAAGCATGTTCTACAGCCTATTCCAGTATATCAGCTATCTATGATGACCCCCCCTCTCCCCCCCAAAAAAAGAGTTGTAAATCAGATTCACAGTAGTTCTGCTAAATTATTTTGGGGAGCATCTGTAGAAACAAATGGGAAAACCTGGGTAGCTTTGAACAATCTTTGTTGTCCACAAACAGAAGAAGGGATTGGATTCAGATCTGTACATCACATGTCAAATGCCCTATTTACGAATCTCTAGTGGAATTTTAGAACTTCCACAAGTTCACTATGGGGTAACTTTGTGGAACAAATATTGCCAACTACATCCTATTAATACAAAAGGTAATGGAGGCTCACCAGTTTGGAGGAGAATGTTAGCTGTTAAAGTGGAGGTGGAGCACAACATATGGTGGTAGCTTAAGACAGGTACTAGTAGCTTCCGGTTTGATAATTGGACTAAAGTAGGTGCTTTGGGCTTTATGGAAGAGAACAACCCCTCAGAAGAGGAAATAGAGGTAAAGGACTTGATTGTAGAAGGGCAATAGAACAGATAGAAATTGCTCAATTATACCTTAGATGAAGATATAATAAATTTTATCTGTTCTGAAATAAAACCACCTCTCACTGAAGAAGGAACTAATAAGGCATGGTAGATGGGGAATACAAAGGGAGCCTTCATAGTTGAGTCAGCATGGGAGATAGTCAATTAGAAGACTTCGGGAAGAGATCAATAAATAGCTCTGGACCAAAGGTATTCCCTTCAAAATTAATTCTTTCTTTTGGAAGGCTTGAAGATGTAAAATTGCCATTGATGACAACTTGAGAAGGTAGAGGATCTGTATTATGTGCAAATGTTATTGTTGTGAAGGTCACTGTCAAGATATAATGCTGCATTTATTCCGTACAACACCTAAGCAAAAAAACTATGGATCTTTTTCGCTAGCAGGGCTGGCATATCTGTTGCTAATATTCAGTTACACAGCATGGTCAAAAGATGGTGGGCAGGTGCAAAGAATGTGAAGCTGCAACAATTATATAAAGTTATACCTCCTCTAGTGTTCTGAGAGCTATAGAAGAGGAGAAATAGCAGGAGGCATAGAAGAGATGTAGCCCTAAATACTTTGATTCATAATGTGTAGAAAAATATGCACTATCTGATTCAGATTGTGAATCCAATGTTGAGGGTAAGAGACTATAGTTGGGTGAACCTAGTGGAGGTGCTAAGTGAGTATAGACCTAAGATCTTTTATCATCTGGTAAGTTAGGATCCACCAGCAGAGCGGACATTAAAGTGCAATATGGATAGGGCTAGTAAAGGGAATTCGGGTCTCAGTTCTTATGGTTTCTACATTAGGAACAACAATGGGGATCTGTGCTATGCACATGATGGAACCCTGGGTCATATGTCCAACATCAAAGTAGAGACAAAGGCTATTTTAGAAGTAGTCAGGTATTGGAGATGGGAAAGTAATGTGACTAAGGTGACATAATCTTATTCTTTGGTGATGGTAAGGATTCTTAGGGGTCAATTATCACCACCACGGGAAATCATTGAAGAAATTGAGGAGATTAGGCAACATATATAGCAACAACAAATTAGCGCTTAGCACATCTTCAGGGAAGGTAATCAGTTTGCCGATTACCTTGTAAACTATGTACTACAGAAAAACACAGATATGGCAGTCACAGAGTTCATACATGTACCAAGGAGAGGGAGATAGATCATAAACATAGAAAAGCAATAAATACCTAACATCAGAATTAGAACCAAGCATATTATTGTGTTAGGATTTTGAGCTTGCATACACTGGATCAGCTATAGTATTGGGCCACAGGTGAGCACTAATATTTACACTTTAAGAACTATTTATAGGATAAAATGGGACATATAAACAAAACCAACTAGCAAGCAACATTAACAAAAAGCTAGAGGCCAGATCTAATGTTAGAGACAACATGAAATCTAAAGGGATAGACGCACATCTAAGGCAAAGAAGGGATGGCCACTGTCGACATATGCGGAGAACCCAATCAACTTTGGCATTGGAGGGACATGACCATGGGTAAAGATTAAGGATTAGGAAACTAATCGCCAAAAAGTGGGAATGAGAACAAGGAGATGGAGAAGGTACCTGTCCCAAGCACACTCCAAGCATTAGTTCAAGGAGCACCAACATCAGAAGAAGAAGCCATGAACGCTATTTGGAAATCTTGCATATGCTCTTCATCAATAGAGGGAGAAGTGGAAAAGACGTTTCGGGAAAGTGTAATAGTGATAGGATGCTTCCGGACAAGGATATAGGAGAGGACCGAATTTTATTCTTTTATTGATGGACCTGGGGAAAATGAGGCTTGATCAAATTGAACGGGTCCAACAATGTATTGCTTTTAATTTTAGCGTGTTAATTTATTAATAAAACAGTGCCAGGCATGAAATATTTGACCAAAAAAATTTTTTTGACCAAGTCTCGTCTCGGGCACTACACATGACCTGTGAAGCCTTCAGTGAGGCATCACTTTGCCAATTTTTTCATCAGTTCATTAATGGCATTTTAGTGAATTTAATCTACTCTAATGACTTTTTTAGACTTCCAATTATATCTTAACCTCCCCAAAAGAACTAAACACTATTCTAAAAGATCAAAGTCATTTCTCTCATCTCAAATATAATCTCAAATTCTCGCGAGAGCTTCCATCAAGACCCCAATACAAATTTAAGAAAACTCGAGAGCAAGCTTTGGATTCCAAGACCCATTCCAAACTTCAAATCCTTCACACCTCAATTTCAAAAAACTCGAAGTCTAAGGTATGTGGGTTTAATTCATGGGTAGCTTTCACCCATGAAGCCCAATCTTCCTTTTCCATGAAAATTATATGTTTCCAAGTTGTGTTGTTTATGGGTATTATTCATTAGTAATACTGATCATGTACTACATTGGGGTTTTATGAAAGTTTGATTGACCACACATGATTACTCATTTTTAAGTATATACCTTGAGGTGATTTACCTATTATGATTATATATGTTTTAAGCTATAAAACTATGATCTCTCTTGATATTTTTGATGGGGGGTATTCAATGTATTTCATATGAGGGTTTTACCAAGTATTGGTAGGTTGATATACATTAGGATTTCTCATATGATTCCACTCTTGAATTGCATAATTTTATACTAGCATTACACACCCACCAAGTTATCGATGAACTTCTCGGTTAATGTATCTTGAGTTGTTTAAGGCCTAATGCTTGACATATGAGTTATATGACTTTATGATGATGAAAGGATGATATGTATGTGTTGATTTCATGAAAAGCATCTAAAGTGTTGTGAGTTGACCATAGCCAATTGAGGGGTGATGCCTCAATCACCTCCGATGGGTGTGGTATGCTATCAACCAATTGAGGGGTTGATACCTCAATAACTTTTGACAGAGGGTGGTCATGTCCGTCAACAAATTGGGGGGGAGGGGGCTGATACCACAATCGCCTCAGATGGGGGTGATGAGCTATCAACCAATTGAGGGGCTGAATCCTTAATCACTTCCGATGGAGGGTGGTCATGTCCATTAACCAATTGAGGGGTTGATTCCTCAATCACTTCTAAAGGGTGGTCAACATTAGATTCCAAGTACTAAGTTTGCTTGGTCTATGATGATGGTCTCGTCCTTCATATGTAATATGTTCTATATAAGCATGTTTTATTTCAAGCAACATTCACACATGACATATTTTATTATGCTATCCATTACTTATGACATTGCATTTTAATTATGTTGCCTATCTCTTATTGCATTGAATCCTACATACTTAGTACATTCAAATGTACTAACGCATACTCTATGCCTACATGATGTTACCATGTAGGAACTAGAGCTCCTCACGATTATCCTCATCCTCCATGTGGCTAGTGTGATATCTCTCAAACCAAATCGGTGAGTCCTCAACTTCGAGGATATACTTCTCTTGATTTATGCTATGTATTGACTCACTTTCTGTTGGAAACATATGACTATAAGGGTGAGCTCGAAGATTGGCTTGGCCCCCACTCCTATCTATGTAATAGAGGTATTGCTAGAACCTTATGATGTGTTAATGCTATGCTTTATTGGCTTGTTATGCTTCTATGTCATTAAAGTTGTACCTTAGCCCCGTTTATCCCTATTTACTATCTCTTGTTATTGTTCAAATGCTTCTGCAACCAAGGATGTGTAATGATATATCAAGAGACTTGATTGGGATCCCTTCGTGTTCCCCATCGCCGTGTCACGTCTAGGTCCTAGGCTTGGGTCGTGACATTTTGAATCATCAAAAATGAACTTGAAATGTTATGTTTATGATCTTTCAAAGTTGGGTGTAATAGTTGTTCGCAAAGGGGAAGCCCTATGTATAAGCCATCCCTATAGCCTCCGCGAATATGGAGCTCTAGGGTTTCTGCCTTTTTCTATAGATAGGAGCTCTGGCCAGTTGTCCTAGCTATGACGCATAACCCTCCACATTTGATGAGGGTTATTTTACCGGGTGCTGCACTAGCAATGCTTAAAACTTCCCTGGGCCAATCCTAGGGCCACCGATGTTCGTTTTTATGCAAATAAATAGTGCAAACACTTGTGTTTCGACGTTCTAGATGCAGCGATATGGTCAAAATTTCAAATGGAGCATCCTACAAAAAAATGAGGTTCCCAAATCATTCCGGCTAATTTCAGCTAAAAGAAATGAGGGGTCAAAATACAACCGGATGCCCCCGTCAACTAAAGAAGGGCCAGATTAGACTGGAGTTGATGTTCCGGAGCTGACTGCACCATCAATTTCCAATTTCAAGTGTGTTTATCTAGGTTTTTAAAAAACGCATTATAAGCTTCTAGTCGAACTCATTCTGCAACTTTTAGCTTAAAGTCATACTAGACCCTCCATCCCCGGACTAACCGTTGTCCTAGCATGAATTGGCCATTCCGGAACTAGTGGAACTATCAAAATCCCATTTTGAAGCCGTTTTCTAGGGTTTTCTCAGAAATATCATTTTAGCAACTTAACTTCTTGCTAACTTGCAAACTTGCACAATTCACAACCAAAACACCTTATAACCAACCCGACAACCCCAATAGGTAATAAAAGTTTTGAGGTTACTATACAGAAGTTCAAAACAACAGAAATAGTACAAAAACACAAAATTGACCTAGAGGGTCATTACAATATCCCCCACTTATTAGACTTTCGTCCATGAAAGTAAAGTAGAAGGCATACCTAATGGCTCAAATAGTCAGGGGTGTTGCTCCCGCATCTATGCCTCCATATCCAAAGTAGCCTGCTCGACCAGACATTGACGTCACCGCATCTTAACCATCAGTATTACCCAAGAGTACGACTACCTGGTATCCCTGGACAAAATGGCCACCCACACCAAAAGAAATGTCGGATGGTCATCTAACTCAATCGAATGATACTACAACACATGCAACTCATCTAGAATGTTTCGTCACAGTATTGACACATAGAACACAGTGTGAATAATAAAGTAAGATGGAGTTAGGGCTAACTCATGAACAACTGGCCCTAAGGAAGATTAATTATGGAGAATATTCAACAATCTTAGGAAGATTACTTGGGTGAAACTAAGAAACATAGCACAACTCCTAAGTTGTTGGATCAATATGGGCAATACTACAATAAAGGAGGACAAATAGAAATTTGTCCCAATTTGCATATGGTGGACAACGTGGAAAGAAAAGGAATGAAAGGTATTTTGAGGGCAAGAAGAACAATTTACAGACAATTAAGATGAATTCCCTAGCTCTTTATTACTTTTTGTGTAAATAGGAAGTACTAGTACATTAGAAGATCTGTTCGATAGAGTCTTAGACTATACTCCCTTTGTCCCATTTTATGTGGCAACCCTGCTTTTTTGTTCCATCCAAAAAAGAATGTCACCTTGCTCCAATTGGAAATAATTTAACACTAAAATTTCTTTTTCATCCTTAATGAAATGATTTTCATCCACACAATAATCTAAGAATTGTTTTAGACCACAAGTTTGAAAAATATTTCTTTTTTCTTAAAAGCCGTACCAAGTCAAAGGGTGCAACATAAAATGAGACGGAGAGAGTATTATCTTTCGGAAGGGGGACAACAGTGATGTAGTTCACCTGTGAATATATAGATGAAAAAGTTGCCATTCTAAAAAAAATAATTTTAGATTCCATTCCACAAACATGACAAACTTCATCAATGGAATAATGCTTTATGTAATAACATAATTAACATGCAATATATTTAAAATATATCTCCTAAAAATAAGCATCTTTTTTTTTAATCTTTGAAGACCATATATAGGTTCCAAAAGAATTTGGAAAACACGTGAGAACTAGTTTCTAGACGATGGCTAGTCTTTCTTCATTTTTTTTTAATTAATAACCTATCGTTATTTTAGAAAAACTGACATAGATAAAATAAATTCATCATCTTGACTAAGAAAAAGTATATATTTAATATTACAATAGTTAATGACATCATATATGATTCATGGTGGCAACAACTAAATGTTGTAATTGGCTAGGGAAAAAAGTTGCAAGCAATTGTTTTTGGCATATTACTTTTGGACATTCAGATTTTTATGTACATCAACATATGTTTCTGCTGATCTACAAGTTGAAAAAGACAATTATCCCCTGGATTAAATAAGCGACAGTAACTTGTTTCCATCCGAGGGAACATTCAAAAATTATGGAAACCGATAAAATTCATGAGAATTAGATGGATAGGACAAAAAGATGATAGGGTTATACTGATGAGTACTGAGAGAGAGAAAATTAGCTTTTGAAGCTAATGATCGAAGAACAAAACTTAGAGTCCTCTAGGATAAAATACATGCACTAAGGACGGTAATGCAATTTGGTATACAATTAATCAACAAAATAAAAACAAAATAAACAAATAGCCTCACAGTACTAACAAGCTAGAATGTCGAGTTTTATGAAGTCTGTGTATGCATCCGACAAATGATGTGGGACTCTAATAACTTGGTCCACAACTCAAGAATAAGGTCAAGATTAACATAGTGTCAGCAAAGGCAATCTTCACCGATGTCTCAAGTATATAGACATAATATCCAACAATTTGTAGTGAGCAGCAAGCATACCACAAACTGAGATGCTTCTTTGAATTTCTCATCTTTTAGACCCAGTAGTGAAATATCCACAACTGGTCTACTAACCATACTGGTTGCCGTGATTCTAGACTCAAGCTTTGACAATAGTGCTTCTTAATTAAAATTGTCAATCTCAACATTAAATGTGGTTCTATATGTGATCTCAAATTGGTTTTAACATGATTATCATTTCCATTGACACCTTGTAAAGGTCATCTGGGTCCTTCTGCAGCAGTTTTGCTTGCTGCCACTCAAAACTTGACAAATGCAAGCACAACCGATCATCTTCTTAATCTTATTGTGAATTTCTGTATATCATACAAAATGGTTCATCCACATCCATAGCTAAATGTATTGATTGTCCCTTCCCATTGTCAACACCAATGTTAGTTTGCCTGTGACCGTCTTAGACGCTGATTCAACAGATGTTTTACTCTTTTCTTAACAGAAAAAATGTTGTTCCTGTCACAACCCCAAGCCTAGGGCTTAGACGTGACATGGTGCATGGGGAACCCGAAGGGACCCCAAGCAACCCTCTTAAGATATAATTACACATCCTTGATCGCGAAGTAATAGAATAACAATGAAAGATAGAAATAGGGAAAACTGGGGCAAAGGAAAATCTTTCATAGCATAAAACATCATAGAGTAAAGAGAGTTAAGGCTCATAACATCAATACATATCTTGTCCAACGACACGTCTAAACATAGAATTTAGTGGGGGCCAAGACAAACAACCAAGCACACCCTCATAGACAAGCCTACAATAAATAGGAAAGATAGTCTTTATACATAGCATAAGATCAATTGATTATCCTCGAATTTGAGGACTCAACACTTGCTTTGTAGAGAAATCATACTAGCCATGTGAAGGAGGAAGATGATCAAGTGGGGCTCTGGTTCCTACATGAAAACATCATGTAGTGATAGAGTATGCGTTAGTACATTTGAATGTACTATGTAGGTAGGATGCCATGCAATAATACACAGGCAACATAGTCAAAATGCATAATTAGGCAATAGATGAACATAGAACAATATGGCATGCATGAATGATACTTTAAGTAAACATGCTTGTAAATAGAACATATTACATTTGTAGGAAGAGACCATCAATAGTAACCAAGGCCTACCACCTCCTTGGTGAGGCGATTGAGGTACAAACGCATCAACATGGTTGCACAAGCCTACTACCTCCCAAGCAAGACAATTGAGGTACAAACCTCCCAAAAAGGTTGCACGGGCCTACTACCTCCCGAGCGAGCAATTTAGGTACAAACCCCCTAACAAGGTTGCACAGGCCTACCACATCCTGAGCGAGGCGATCAAGGTATAAACCCCTTGATATGGTTACCAGGGCCTACAACCCCCCGAGTTAGGCTTGGTCAATTCCCAACACTATAGAGTACGATACATTTATATACATTCATTTCATTATCATAAAGCCTTTCAACTCATAAGACATGGATCGGACCTTCAATTCCTCAAGAAAACATAACCAGACATTTTATCTAACACTTGGTAGGTGTATAATGCTAGTGTAAAACTATGCAATTCAAGAGTAAAATCATGTAAGAGATCTTGAAGTAAATCACCCCAGCATTGCTTGGTAAAATCATCATACAATATACATAAAAATCCTTCATCAAATCTCAAGATAGATTAAATATTCATAACTAAAAACATGCTACAACAGTCACATTTTTACAAAACTCCAATGCAGTTTATAGTCAAATTCATAATAGAAAACTCATGTGTAATATTAGCTTGGAAACATGCATTTTAGGTAAAAATGAATCTTGGGCACCATGAGTGAAAGGATTCAATGGTTGAAACCCACATACCATGACTTTGGAGAATTCGTTGGTGAAGATTGAAATTGAGACTTGAAGCTTGAATGAGAACCTTAAGATCGAGATTGAGTTTTGGGACTTGAATTCAGGGTGAAATATTTGTCTAAGTGTTTAAGTAAGTATTGAAAAATGTATTGTATGATATGAGGGTGAAATATGACTATGTACAGGTATTTTCACGCATGGAAGGACTTAGGCACAAGACTAAAAAGTCTTAGACCGAATAAAAAATTGGCAAAGTTTAACACTGTGGAGTGCTCTTAGAGTGTTGCGCCAGGGGAGCGGAGAGCTCTTTGGAAATCAATTTTTGGGAAATTGAAATTTTGATTCGTTTGTTCTAAAATCGGGGTTCGACACATTTCCCTCTTAATTTCACCCCCTCATCAAGAATATGAAGTCGTATTTTTGATATTGTACAGTGATTTTGAGATATATGAAAATTACGATTCTGGGTACTTCCAAGGTAGATTTTAGGATACTTCCGAGGCACATATTTGGACATTTTTTGGTGTCATTTCAATTCCCCCAATTTTCAATTTCCAAGAATCCTGGCAATCCATCATAATTTTTTTGTAAGTGAAGCAAACCAATCAAGCTTTGAAATTCTCCAACTTCCCATACTTGTATATTTTCTTACTAAACCTCAAATCCTACAACACTTCTTCCCCTTGTCAACCAAATAATTGGATAATTGACATTCTTTTTGTCAAGAAAGTCCATGCATGTTAGGGAAAGAGAATCTCAAAGTATTGTTCCATCACCACTTCTGATCCGAAAAAAACACTCACTTAAAAATATGTATTCTCATTGAACCCTATCCCTTTAAAATAATCTTTCCTAGCCCACAATTGATGGGGAGTAGAGCATTCCAACCCACCTCCAAAGCCCCATACTTCTGTGCAATCACCATTTTCCAAAAAGCATTTACCTCAATCCCAAACCTCCATAACCACTTCCCTAAAAGTGTCATTTTAAAGACACTTAGATCCTTAATACCAGGATCCCATTGTTTCTATTTTTGAGGGGGGTGGGGGAGGAGGGAAAGCTTCAAGCCAAATGAGTTAGAGTGGCCATATGAATTCATTGTATTAATAGCTTTGTCAAAAAAATAAATCTCTATATTAATTATTTTCTCCGAAACCAAAGTTAAATTAAATAGCTCAAAGAGACATCCTAAATCTTCATTCTTAATCGATAAGTAGTAGATACAATTCATAATTCTAAGAATCTACTTCCTTGCAGAATTTCTTATCAGACACTTCAAAAGGGGCATTTTTTTTCTTGTTTGTAAAAATGTTCAATATAAAATCTAGAACAAAATTTCACAATCAAAGGTTCAAAAATCAAAAGTATTTGACATGAATTCGCCTAGATAATTATTCTTCAAATTCCAAAGTCATCTATCAATATAGATTAAAAAGAAAAAAGAAAGGGTATATATACATGATAACATACATATACCTACATGTACAAATATATAAAATATATATATAAACCAAAGCTAAATTTATCATACTCACAAGAACAACGGCAGAAAATAGTTACAGCAATCTAAATGAAGTCATGACTGAAACAATGCAAAAGCATTTGATCAGAAATAATTTATCCACAAAAGGAAAGGTGAACCACATAGAGTAAATAGTTGTTGAATTTTTATGGAAAAAGAAATTTGTTTTGTTCTGCTAATAGCTATACATAATTTTGACCAAACCCTAAAGAAATGTGCAATTTTGGTTAGTAAAAAATAATTTTTTTAAAAAAGGGAAAAAAGGAGAAAAATTTTTTTTTCTTGAATGTAAAGTATTATTTCTTGGTTTTTCTTGGTCCTTTATTTTAATCTTAGGGGAGGGGGATTAGTAGAGTTCAAGCCCTTACCATATTTAATTCTTAAAATTATTAAAATTTGGATAATATAATTTCAAAAATATTATTTTGGACCTTATCCTTAACTGCCGCAATTTTCTACTCATACTAATAGTGTAGCATAATTATTGTTGTTACTATAGGGTCCTGCAACACAGTAATTGTAAATATCCTTACTTTTCTTCTTTATATTACCATCGCTCTCATTTTTTAAATCACATCCTTATAAAAGTTTTGAATTTCTAAATATAATTGTACATCCTTGAATATATGGAAATTAATATTTAATTCATCTTAATATCTAACATCTATTTTAAATTTAGTAAACTTTGACTTTCTAACCAAAACAACACAGCTAAATAAGAAAAATCTATTTAATTTTAAAAGGTTTTGACTCATGATTTTTTGGTAAAGATGCAAATACTATTTATAACACTCCACAACTCTATTAGTAGGATTTAAATTTTTTCATTATAAAAACATAATCTTAAACGTAGTGGTGCCTTACATGTGCCTTTGTTTGAGGCCTCATTCTTATATGCGAGAAATGTATTAGAAGTGGATTAGGTTCATAGAGACCTCTAGTACTTGGTCGAGTTCAAAACATTCCCATCGATTGTTTTTTGCATTAGATTATACAAGAGTCAACTTTAAATGACCATAACTTTCAGCATAGATAGAATTAGGTGGCCTACAATCTATTATATCGAAGATCTTTGAATTATATTTCAAAACCCCCCAATTTCTCCTCATTTGAAGTTTGATCCAAAAAGTTGTGATCATTTTACTATGGACTACCAGTGTAGAGTGAAACAATGACGCCGAATTAAGGGTCGTGGTTTGAATAAGGACCCATCTTATTAACACGTGGAATGACTTCAGCAAGTCCATTTTTGAGTCCCAAACTTGATAGACCCAACTATTGGTTGTAGATGCTTTTACAAATCGTGGTTTAGGCTCGTAGAGTGGATCTCAAGACCCCGAAATCCGCCCAAACTTTACAAATGGATTTCTATGGACCGTAGAAGCTTGTATGGGCCATAGGTTGACCCTTAGACAATCTGGAAAGCATTTTAAGAAGGGTTATTTTGGTATTTTTCCACATTTTCAAAGACTTAACTTGACGATTTTATACCAAATTAACTCTAAAAACATAACTATTTAGCCTTTTTATGCTAAACCACATTCTCCTACTTAGAGCAAGTTTTCAATAGGAGAAAAGCCAGTATTTAGGAGAATTTTATGAGTTCTTCCAAGCTATTCTAGAATTCAAATCTTCTAGGCATGTAAGGCTAACTAGAACATAGATTGTATTCATCCATGTGCCCCATAACATGGATTGATTGAGTTGTGAACGAATTAAGTCTTTCATGAATGTTTTTTGATAGCTTTTCTTAAATCCTAATGTATTCCTACATAATCTTTCATGAATGATAATTTTTATGATTTAAAAACTTGAAATAGATGATTTTATTTTTTACATGAACCCTAGAATGTATTTTTTTATCTCTATATATTGCACTTAAATGGGTATACATGAGTATGTTTTGACCATGAAGAGTCTATAAAATTATACATGTTTTGATTCTATGTTTGTACCTGAATATTATGAGTTTGAATGATGGATGGTAGAGAGTCTAGACAAGTCATGAACTGATTCTAAAAGAATGTTCCTAACAAAAAAACTGATGGTTGATGTGATGAATTGAGTTTGACAAATATTCAATGAGACTAATTGAATGAGTTAACCAAAGGGATTGATGTCTTATGACCGTGTTGAGTCTTAGGAGTATAGAGTACTAAATTGAGTAAGGGTAAGTCCAACTTGAACTCAATAACTACGTTGCCAGCATAAGAGAGGAATAAGCTCAGATGATGTTTTGTCCCAAGGCTGGTCCTGCAACCAGCACACACCGCCATACCACATGAGTGCGAATGGGGCCATGTGAGTGCGAGTGTGAGCTTGTGACATGCTGGTAGATGCAAGCATTCAGGCACATGGGCGGACGCGCCCGCTTTTGTGCAACACCAGCTTTTCCAAAACTTCTCGACGGCATTCTCGGGTGGTCCGATGTCTATTTTACACTATTAAATAGTGTAACCATATAGATTTTGACATTCCAGATCCAACGGTGCAGTTAGAATTTTCAACGGAGCATCTTACAGAAAAATGAGGGTCCCACTTCTTTTCATATAACCTTACTAAAAGAACTGAGGGTGTCAAAAATGCACCCATAGGCCCCCGTCATCCGATGAAAGGTCATTTTATGCAATTTTTAATGTTTAGTAGCTGACCATGCCATCAGAATCCCACTAGGACCATGTTTAGCTAAGTTTTAACAAAAAAACATTTTTTAGCTTCCAATTGAACTAATTTTGAGTACAAGTTACACTGAGATTCTCAAACCTCAAACCAGTTATCCTCCTAGCCTTATTTGGTCATTCCAAAACTAATGGAAACATTAGAATCCCATTCTGAGGTGGTTTGCTAGGACATTACTAGAAACTCATTGGTAGATGGTATCAAAACCGCCCTGAACTTGAAGCTTTTTATTCAGTGAACATTATTTTTTTGATCGACGAGTAATCGATGAGATGATTAACGGGGTTGGGGTTATTAGTTTCATGAATCATTCATGCATTCTAAGTCAATAGTTAATGGGTCCTATTTTCATAAAGTTGAATTTTATATTTTGCGACTGAAAATTCACATTTGATTTTCAATAGAAAGGTAAGAGAAAGTTTTGAACATTATGAATTTTGAGCTAGACCTCAACTATCAGGCATTTTACGTACCCCCTAAACTTGTTTAAAAGCTGATCGCGACCCCCTTTATTGTCCACCCATGTTAGCCATATATACATGCGCATGACATGGGGTGTGTTTAGCCGACGTGGATATCCATCTGTGTTAAAAAATTTCTCTACATAGATAAAAAAACTCACATAAATTAATTATCCTTTTTCTAATTTGACCGAGTAAATTGGCCAACCAAAAGGTCATTTCTCTTCCTTCCAAAAGTCACTTTCAGTATCTAGAATATTCATTTCCTTCTAAGAGACTTTCTTTCATTTTTCATATATCTGTGAGAAGTGTAAAGGTTCACTTGTCATTTTCAACGTTTCAGAACTAATTTTGAAGGATTTTGACTCATTAATAAAAGGGTAATTAGGGTTAGGGTGAAGGGTTTGCTCGAGTTGGAAAGGGTTTGCTCTATTTGAGCTAGTGCTGCTCAATTTGGGTAGGTGTTGCTCGATTTCGGAAGGTGACAGTTAGTGAAGGCTTTGGTCGTTTGGATTTGGCTAAAAATCTTACCAAGTAAGTGATTATGCACTATTTGTTTGTGTTATTGTTTATTTTTTCACTGACTTTTCAACTAGGGTTTTGTCACATCTCCTTGCATATTTTTCTTCGTCTATAGCTTTGATTTGATCTTTACTTTCTATTATTGTTTATTTTTTGGCTAATTTTTTGACTAGGGTCTGATTTGATGCCTGTGTTTGCTAAGTTTTCAGTCAATTAGTAATTACATTTCGTCTTAATTAGTTATCAAGTTACTGCATGTATTATTGTTAACTTGTTCATGCATGGGTAGTAAGGTTTCTGGTAATAAGTTCAAAACATTAGGGCTTTTTTGTAATATTGAGATTCTGATTCCAATATGTTGGTATTTTATACGTTGGGGTATTTTCATAAAATACCTTTATATAGTTGAAATCATGTGAGTAAAATCATTTTTTATGCTTCTAATTCATGGTATTGTTCTGTAAATTTCCTTATCGATATAATGTTGTTCTGTAAATTTTCTTATAATTATATTTTTATTGTTACATATTTGTGAATATGACTGTGATTATAAATAGGATGATAAATGGCTTCTAAGTTCGTTAACTTCAGGTTCAAATTTGGGGGGATATTGGTGAGTGAGGTAAGTCTAATATATGTTAGGGGTAAAACTAAACATGTCTTCAATATGGATGACGATCATTTGTCAATTCCTAAAATTGCTGATTATGAAAAGTCTTTTGCAATTACTAAGTTAGGAAGGACTTATGCAGTTCCATCTGTAGGTGGTGATTTGGTTGAATTGAGAAAAGATAAGGATACTTTTGACATTGCATTGTTTTTGCATGATAGGGACACTATACATATCTATGTGTGTGAGGATTCAGTTATAGAAGATATGGATCCCTCTGAAGGGCAAATAAGTCAATGTATAAGTCAAGTTAGTGAGTCTTTAAATGCCATTGGAGATTGTATTAGGGAATCTGGTGGCTTTTTGATTGTCCAAGAAAAAACCCAAGATCTAGGGTTAGGTTCTTCTTCTACTTTTATAGATTGGATTGATTCTGAAGATGAAGTTAGACCTTCAATTCTTCAAGAAAATCAATTTTCTATCCACAGGAAAACCAACCTTCTGACCCACAAGAAAATCAAACTTCAGTCCTAGAAGAAGCTGAGTCTTCTGACAATGAAGATTTTGACTATTCTATTGACTATAGCAATGATGTACATGAGGAGCTGAGGGTTGTGAAAGAGGATGTGAGAAATTTTAGTAGAAAAAATAGAAGAAAGAAGAAGAAAAGACAACACACTTTTTGGGTGAAGTGGGGCCGAATGAAGGGCATGAAGATACTGATAAGGCAAAGAAGAATTTCAAGGTTAAGATAACAGAGGATGAGCCATACTATGAAAGTTCAGAATTTTATAGTTTTCAAAGTGATGATGAGTTATTGCCAGTTTCTGATGATGAACTTGAAGAAGGGAGTTTAAGGAGAAGAAAAAAGACTAACAGACTGATATATGATTCTACTTGTGAGTCCGTTATATGGCAGTGTGGTTTAGTGCTTGAGAGTGTAAAAGAATTTAGAGAGGCACTTACAAAATATGCTATAAAAAAAGGGGTTAAGTTGGACAAGTATGTGATGAGAGTAATCGAGTAAGAGTGAAGTGTAAAGATGGTTGTCCACGGCTGTTGTATGCTAGCAGAGAAGGAAGGACTAAGGACTTTACTATCAAGACATACAACCCTAGGCATAAATGTACTAGAGCCAGTAGTAATTTTTTGTGTAATTCAAAATTTTTACTGAAGCATCTGAAAGATAGGATCATCTCTCAACCTAGAATCAAAGGGTGGGAAATTTGAGAGTCGTTGAGGAAACAGTTGAAGGTTTATATAGGCAAGGAGATGTGTTTAAAGACAGAGAAAATAATTTTGCAAGAAGTTATGGTGATCATCTAGTAGAATTTAACAGAATCTTAGACTACAGGGATGTGTTACTCCAAACAAATCCTTGTAGTACTTGTATTGTAAAACTTTTAGATTCTGAGAATGAGACGAAACAGTTCCACTCTTTCTATATTTGTTTTGATGCTATGAAGATGGGTTTACAGCAGGGATGCAAAAAATTTATAGGGTTGGATGGATGTGTTTTAAAAGGAATATATAAAGGTCAATTGTTGGTGGTTGTTGCTAAGGATGGAAACAACCAAATGTTTCCAATAGCATGGACAGTGGTTGGTACTGAAAGCAAAGACACTTGGACATGGTTCATGACTATTTTACAAGATGATCTTAATCTAGGAAATGGCTCCCAGATTACTATCAATAATGATATGCAAAAGCTAACCCAATTCTTTATTATTTTGTCTTTAATTTTAGTTAACTGTTCTGTCAATTCTTTCTTATTTTGAAATTGCAGGGACTAGTAGTTGCTGCTGATCAAGTTTTTCTAGAATGTGAGCATAGAATGTGTGCTAGACACTATTATCTAACTGGTCAAAAAACATGGAGAGGGATAGAGAGAAGGAAGAGATTTTGGGCTTGTGCTAGATCCACTTTTGAGGCCTAATTGAGGCTGAATCTAGATGGACTAGCCAAAATTGGAAAAGCAATTGTTGAAAACCTTATCTAATACAACAAAGAGAAAATGGTGTAAAGCATACTTCAATACTTTCTCCCAAATATGATAGTGTAGATAACAATATGTCCGAAAGTTTCAATGCTTGGATCTTGGGACCTAGAAACAAGAATATTGTTTCTATGTTTGAAGAAATCACAATTAAGGTGATGACTAGGGTGAGTAAGTCAAGAGCATTTGCTGATCCTTGGACAGATGATATATTTTCAGTGGCAATGTTGGTATTCAATATCAATTTGTCAAAAATCAATGTTGTTCCATATTGAATGGAATGGTGATGAAGGATTTGAAGTGTTAGAAGGGGCATTCAAGCATACTGTGAACTTGGGTCAAAGGAAATGTAGTTGCAGGTTTTGGGCATTAAAAGATATTCCATGTGCACATGCTATAGTAACAATGAACCATTTGAGCATGGATGCATCATAGGAAATTTCTAGCTGGTACAGAAAGGAGACATATGTGAAAGCTTATTATCACTTTATTCAACCTGTTCCAAACATTAAAATGTAGCCACAAAGTACAAACCCAATTGTTGAACCACCTGAGGTAAGAAAAATGCTAGGAAGGCCACCAAAGAACAAAAGAAAAGAGATTGGTGAAGTGAGAAAATTTGGGAAGTTACCAATAATTGGGGTAGCAATGTCATGTTTAATCTGCAAAGGAGAAAATCACAATAAAAGAAGTTGTCCAAAAAATCCTAAAGTCAAATCTACACCACCAACAACACATGAGGTACAATCCCATTAACTTATAGTTTTAGTCTCTTATTAACTTGGTCTCTTATTAACTTAGTCTCTTAATTTAACTTGGTATCTTATTAATTCAAGATCTTGTTTTATTGTTTGTATACTTACAACAGTCCTCCACTACAAAAAAGAGAAGTCCAGGTACTGATGAAACAACAAGTAGTAACAATACTTGCAACAGAAGAGATGCAGAAAGTGGTTATAGGAAGAAGCCAAGAGTAGTAGGGCAAGGTGTATTTATTTTTGAAATTGGATAAACTTGTGTTAATGTAAGTGTTTCATATACATAATTGTATTTTTATACTTGTATCATTATTTTATTGTATAATGTGAGTTGAAAAATAACCAAGTTGGTATTATTTCAATAAGGATTGGCTAGGAGTAGGAGGGTGGCTAAAATTGTTGTATAGAGTTCAACACAAGTGACAAGTGATATTGGTTATCAACCTACCAAGGGACTGAAGTGGCAAGTTAAACAAGCTATTACCGACAAATAACTTCAAGTCCAAACCAGATCAAGAGCTTCTAGAATTTGGATGAGGGCAAAAACCAAAGAATAATCTCCTTTAAAGAGTACTTGGTACTACTGGATGTTTATTTTGCTACTGCTGAATGGTTTATTTTGTCACTGCTGGTTGTTTAACAAAACACAACAACTGTTGAATGTTTATTTTTGTAGTATTGGTTGCTTAAGCAAGCACAATTTATGCGTTGTTTTTGTGTTTTGCTGATGAAGATTTAAGTATGTTGTAGTTGGTTTTTTAAGTATTGTGATGGTTGAAACATGAAGCACATATGAATTTTAAGTGTGATGTAGTCGGTTGAAATAATTGGTGACTCTATTTATGTTAATGTTATGTTTGTCTTCCTAGAAATGGACGATTTTTTTACTTTTCTATCTATATTGAATTGGAAGATTATGTTGGGCAAAATATACATTATATATATAGCTTTAATTAGAAGAAACTTACATCCCTAGTCAAAACAAAAAAAACATAACAAACAATTATTTTTTCAATGTCACACTAATTGAAAAAATATTATTAAATTACATATCAAACTAGTCCACAAAATCATTTTTAACATCAGTTTCCACTTTAGCTGCTTTTGTTGGTTGTTGGTCTTCTTCAATAAACCCAAAATGACAACATTTGCTTGGTTTGGAAACTGGGATCATACCACTCAAAACAATTGCAAGGAGTTCAAAACAAGGACTGCATTCCATGAAATAATATTTAACAAAAATACGTTATTTATGATATTAAAAGGAAAAAAATACTACATACCCCATAGTTCCTACAATTGAGAAATCTATGTCCTGGGTTGTCATTTGTCCAAGAAATTCTTATGACTAGAGGACTCCCACATGAACAAACAAGTCTCCTATTATAATCCATGAATTTAGCAAAGTAAGGAGAGAAATTTCTAAAATTTTGAAATTTATAATTTGAAAAGTGTGAGAAAAGTAAAGAATAACAGTTATAAATAAAAATGATGGAAAAAGAGATTAAAAAAATACTTAATTTATAGGGAAAAATAAGGAAAAAGCTAAATATAGCCATTCGCAACATTTGATTTGGCATATAAATATGCAATCACGCACCCTCATGGAATTTGTAGTCTACTTTTGTGCCAGGTGGCCAATAATGGGGGCCGCGATTAACTTTTAAACTAGTTCAGGGGGTAATTTAAATGCTAGATAGTTGAGGTGTTCACCGAATGAAAAGCTTCAAGTTCAGAAGGGTTTTGATACCTTCTGCCAAACTCATTTTTATTGTTATAACTTCCTGCTAACTTGCATTTTCGCATTAACTCCTAACCAATTCAGCCAATAACCATCCCAACAGTTCCAATAACTTGCAAACGATCTGAGGTAATATACATGAGTTCAAATCAATAAATAATCCATAGAAATATAGAAATGACCCGAAGGGTCAATATAAAATCCCCTACTTAAAATAATTTTGTCCATAAAAGTAAAATAAAGGCATACTTGTCCTAAACCTTAATTGCCGATATAACCTTGGAGTGCAACTATCTGGTATCCCTAGCTTGAATGGCCACCAACTCCTCAACAAATGTTTGTTATCTAACTCAACTGAATCCTGCTGGAGTGCACGTGGATTCTCTAGACTTTACCGGAGCAACATCAATAGCGGATGTATAGTAGAATTAGTTGAATGTTGAGCTAACTCATATACAACTGATCCGACCCATCTTAGGATCTCAAAAGGCTAACATATTGGGAGCTAGGATTACTCTGTCTAGAAAATTGCATGACCCTTTTCAGGGGTGAAACTCTTAGTAACACTCTGTCTCCAACCTCAACAATTAGAACGAACATCTGTGGTATACATAAATCAGGTGTCGACTCTGAGATGTCCTCAGTCTATTTTGAATAACCTGGACCCTAGCTAAGGCATCCAGTAATAAATATGTACTATATAGGCTTGGCTCTGTAGACTCAAACTACCCTACCGAAGTATGATATCGTCAGCCGTATAATTCCTCAAATGGGGCCATAGGAATGATAGTGTGATAACTATTATTATAAGCAAACTTTGCTAATAGCAAAAACTAGACGCACTGATCCAAACTCTAATACACAAGCCCGTAACATATCCTCCAGGACCTGCATAGTATGCTTAGATTGCCCATCAGACTAGGGATATATTATTGTGCTCAGATCAACCTAGGTGCCCAACTCTCACTAAAAACCCTTCCAAAAACTAGAGGTAAACTGTGACCTTAGGTTAGATATAATGGATACTGACACCCCATCCAACCATACTACTTCCAAATATAAATACGAGCTAGTCGCACAACCTTTATCTGCTTGTAACTAAGCCAATGCAACATATAGTCGATAACATCCCTCTTCATGCCATCCCATTAGTAATGTTGTCTGAGATCTTAGTACATTTTCACCATACCACAACGAATAGAATGTCAAGGGTCTCATGCCTCACGTTTGAATCAACTGTATCAAATCCCCGCGCTCTAGGAACACTCAACTATTGGGCCCAAATTTGATCAATCCATGAAGATTGAGCTTCAATAAAGGCCAACACTTAGTTGGAGTTTGAAATATCCAATTGGACTAACTAATTGACTATGAAAATTGTTAGGATGCCCACACACACACATAGGCCTTAATCCTTTTTCACTTATTGTTCAATTAACCGGTTACTATAACTACGACAATCACTAGAGTAAGCACTTGTCAGGCGTTATCCCCATCTAACAATTCACTGATGCAATAACTGCAAGTAATTTCATCATGATGGATGATACTTGACATACCACCCCTTAGTAGACTTCCATGTACCTTCCTCCGTTCTCATACACACATACATCACCTCCTAGTCATAATCCTCAATAGGTATTAGAATCCATCGGGTAGGAAGTACAATGGGTAATGGAGGTAAAACGTTCCCGGTTACCATCCGCTAGCCTTATCTAGGTAATCAAACATATCATGAGTTAACATTATCTGCGTCACACCCTATTCCATCATCCTCCTTGGCAAGTTTTTCCCCAACTAAAAAGGATCTAGTAGTTCTAATATTTAACTGATCAATCACCATCCTATAGTACTTAACCAATCAACCCCTAGTAATTAAGGTCATCCACAGGTTACCACAACCATCACAACAGTTACATATAAGTCATCACATCCCATCTCCAATAGAACATTAATTAGATGAATAACATAACCAACCACCCAGATCGGCCACCACAGGTTCGGGTGCAACCTTCGAAATGTCCTTCGCTCAAAACCTCAATCAATGGCACTTTGATATTTATTAGGGTGAAATCCCCCTCTTTTCTCTAATAATAACCTAGAATTCAATAGGGAACCTGTGTAAGGTTCCACTACCGAAGGACTTGTGCTCCCTAAGAGGCCTCAACTGTCGCATCACTAGTATGGCCATGTATACTAGTACTTCGTTAGGACAATCTCTGATCCCAAGGATAGAACACAACACAGTCATTGAACTTCCACCACACTATTGGAGATGTAGTAGGTATAATCAAAGTAATAAGTCAGGCTTATTAATCTCCCACAACATAACAGGAACAAATCAATCCACCCTAGGGAAATATTCAAATAAGGCCTATCTGACAATATTGATCTACCCATGTATAATAATTCTATAGAGTCCCGATACCTGATACCCCACTAATAAAAAGACCCTCTACTATGTCAACACATTACCTAGGATGGAAATAACCTAGAACCTGTACTCAAGTAAGCAATACAATGAGCAATACATGTAACGGTGTAGAACCATACCCCAAATACTAGGTAACCCAGGATAATGATCAGCACTATCACTGATAAGTATAGCCTAAGAATAGAACAACATTATCCAAGCTAGCTAACAGTTGTGCCAAAGCCCTAGAAAAGAATGGCAGGCAACTCAGTGGAAAATCCCCAGGACAGCATAACAAGCAACTCGGCAGATAAACGCAACAAGTATCCCAACCAACAATAGGAATCCCAACTAAAACCCCAGGTATTAACATCTATCTTATAATTAGGATCATAATTGAGTCACCAAAGAATTAGGAGATATCATACAAATAGAAACAAAACAGCAAAATCACGACCATAGAATCACAAGTTGTAGCCAGGAGTATAACTGACAGCTAGCCTCTCAAACACTATATAACATCATACCTGAATACCTATTCAAGTAATTAAGCATCAAAATGACATATGTAGAAATATCTGGGTATAGACTTACATTTAGCGCTTAGCAGTGTATAATTATAAAATAAGTGACAAACAATCAGAATCACACCAGTATAATATATTTATTTGTATCAGGAGGCCTAACAGGTCAAACCAGTAGTTAAATTCTCAAATTCATATAGGCAAATAACATCAATCCTTAGCTTACCTCAACCATAACCTCTCTTTCCTTCATAGTCTTTACCAAAGGTATTAACAACCTATATAATCTTTAAACCTTAGCTAATGTATACATATCAATGCTATAGAGTCCCAGCCTCAACAACGCATCCTAGAATGCACTACATACTCACTACCAAATAAGTAACTAATCACAAAGACTATCTCTGAGGCTCCCCTTATCACAATGCCCATAGTCTTTCTATCCAGCTATCGAAACTCGTGGGCATCTTGTTTCAGCTTGATCGGCTCTAGGGCCTTCTCCATATCTAGGACTGATGATATAGCCCTACCCTGACCACGAGTCTGACCTCTACAAGGCATATTTACAAAGAAACAAATGCCATCATATTCCAACAGATCAATGAACTATTCAAAATGCCACATGACCAGAATCAATAACAAAAAAAGTTCCCTAAACACATCGTAGCCTCCCAAAGATAAGTCATGGACGTCTCCACACCCATACAAAGGACTCTATTAGGTAATAGCTCTAGACAAATGAGACTAATGAAACTTGTCACGACCCAATCCTACTACAGGTAAGCCAAATTACCTTACCCCATGGTACCTATCCTAAATCACTAATCACAAATATAATAGATACCACAATGTAAAAAATACAACTAGCATAGAACCTTGAAGTCAATTCTGCAGAGTTACAATAGATACATGACCACACACATATATATAATAATAAGAAACATAACCAGGAATGCTCTTATAAATACAAGCCGCTACACTATACAAAGCCAATGTCTACATACAAAAGATGACGAATAAAAGAAAGGACACAGCAAAGTAGCTAGAGTTGCCAATGCTCACCAAGTGTCTCCTGAACGCTTGCGAATCCTCCAACCATCAATGACCACACCAAGAACCTAGACCTGCACCATGGGAAGAGGCAAAAATGTAGAGGTGGGTACCATAAAAAGGTACTAGTAGGCATCATCAACGAACTAAGTGAAATACAAAAACTATAGTATGCCCAAATGTAGAAATTAAAGTAAAGCTAGAAAATATCAACTCAATCAAAGAGTAAGCACGTCTGTGAAATCACTCCCCGACTAAACCAACCCAAGTGATGTGCAATGATATCAGCTGACAAAAATCGAGTAAGCCCATGCCACAACTGTCACCAGACTGAGAGATAGTGTTGTCTATAGGTGTAAGGCCCTAATGTCTAAGCCTGAATGCTCCCTGAGCCCCCTTAAGCCCAAAAGATACACCCATGCACATCTAACTGACAAAATCACCATGGAAGCCAACTCTTAATATCACATGATCAAGGGACTAAGTTGTACATGAATGTAAAGCCCTAATGTCTAATCCTGAATGCTCCTTGAGCCCTATAAGCTTAGAGGTACATCCACACACAATCAGGGTATATATAGGCCCTCTCATATTGTAACAGTGCCAGAACACAACAAATATTGCAACTATAGCTAACACAACTATCAATACAATAGCCACCATCCTATGTCATCATATATACACACACATAGAGCACAACCAGCCATAAAGAATGCATACTCCATAACTCAATCCATTAACACATTTTCACACATACCAACTCAAATATACAAGCATTTCACTCAACTTAAGGTTTAAAAAATCCTAGCATACTTGGAAGGTGGTTCCTCATGCTCTGGGTCAGTCTGCCGAACTTTTCCCTTCCTGATATCCTCCGGATGCTAGTCAACTATCAAAATATCAATAACTTTGACACTGTTAGTCTTAGAATTTTATTGTGTATTGTTATTTAAATAGATTTTGGTATTTCAAATACTAATTAGCGAGGGAAGAATCAAGGTATAGATTGATTTTTAGATTTTATCAAGATAAATGGATTTCTAATCCTTGTAGAATTTATTTGAACCTTGTATTTCACTTTTTTTTGTGTGTTGAAGGTAATGAGAATTAGAAAATGGACATATTATTCATAAAATGACTTCATGAATGTGATGGAGTAATAAAATTACTACAGAATAATATGTGACAACTTGATTCATGATTTAGTATATGATTGGTGATGTTGCTCTGAGTATTGAGATATGTTGGTTAATGATATTGTCCTTATTTGAGTTCGAAGCATGGAAATCAAGGTTTTGTTGATTGCTAAAATCTGGTGCATGATGCTGATATGACTGGATGGTAGAGCGCCACGTGGCAGTGGTGAAGCATAATATATTTAATTATGAATTTTCTTAGATTTCATTTATGAAGAGTTGAAAACTTCCTCCAGCGATAATTTGATCATTTTATCTAATTTTTGTGGTCTAAAAAGGCTAACTTGTGTATTTTTCCAAGGGGTACAATGTGCAAGTGTTACAAATTATTTTTGGCAAGTTATTCGAGGTAAATTTATTATTTTAACAGATGTTTGGTTTTGAGTTTTCCCAAAAACTTTGGATATTGATATCTTCGTCACTCAGAATCAAAATTCAATGAAATTTTAGTTCAAATTGAAGAGTTTTCTAAGTTAAACGTCATGGTGTTATCAGATGCTCCAGATTTTGCTGCATTGTGATGTAAATGGATGAAGTAGCTACTGCCCTACCTTTAAAATGTACTAGCGAATCTGATAATACCACAATGCACACCTTAGGAAGATCTTCAATTTGGATTAAATTTCACCGAATTTTCATTTCAAATGATGAAGATATCAATATCCGACATTACTGGCAAAACTCAATATCAAACAGCAGCAAAAAATAAATTTACCTCGAATGACATGCTAAAAGTAATTTTCAATACTTCCACAATGTTCCTCTCAGAAATATATATAAGTTAGCCTTTTGATGAAATAGGATAAAA
Source organism: Solanum ossicruentum (assembly GCA_025774065.1). Lineage (NCBI taxonomy): Eukaryota > Viridiplantae > Streptophyta > Magnoliopsida > Solanales > Solanaceae > Solanum > Solanum ossicruentum. Next base: position 5,736,155 of record JAOTQR010000011.1, read on the forward strand.
ATGATCAATTTATCATTGGAAAAAGTTTTGCACTTTTCATGAATGAATTCTAGAGAATTTTCTAATTATATATATTATGCCACGGTTTTGTCATGTGCACCACCATATCAGGTCATGTCAATATCGCCAACAGATTTCAACAACTGATCAAACCTTGAGTTTGATGCTCTGGACTCATCCAAAGTCACCAAAGGACAAACTAGAAATAGAATCTAATCGGAAACGACATATAGAATCTATGGTGTAGTCAAAATTCCTATCGAAGGTCGTTAAGATGAAATATGGGTTCCACTTTCTAACTCCAAAATTATGCAATTTTGATTGAGAGGCCCAAAACACTTCCAGAAGTCACGGGAACCGAACAAAAGGTTGTCCTAGATCAAACTCGACGTTTCTGGAGTTAACAACCAAAGTCTTGTTTTCCAAGAATGTTGACTAAAGTCAACTATTGGCATATTTTGAAGGTTAAAATGTAAAACTTAGTACAAACCATCACCAAAAACCTTGGTACTCTTTCCGAACATGCTTCTAGCCTAATTTAGCCATTTTTGAGCGGATGGAACTGTCAAAATTTTATACCGAGGCCATGTATGTATACTTTACTACTAAACTCATTTTTCAACTTTATACATGCCTTTTATCATGAAAAGCTACACATCTTCCAAATGAACAACCAGATGATCAAACTATCAGTGCCAGTAAATCATAAATGACTTGGCGTTACTATAGTAACACTCTAACCAGCACAAAATATGCAATTACACTAAAATGACCTAGTGGGTCATTACACTGTACCATTTTCGCAAAGCACTTTAGTCTAAAGCATCACATTCATGGAGTATAGTGCTACAGTCATGGAGGGTCAACTTGTCTGATCTCTGTATTCATAAATGCCTGGTCTGCAATCGCAGATTCCATTTACTTTGACCTACAACATTGTGGGCCTACGCGTGACAATCACGAAGGGTAATTTATATACATGAAATATAACTTGTCTAAAACGATAGATTTCTTTAATTTTTGGACCTTGGGGTATCGGGAGAGGGTAAATCTTCAAGTGATTTTCATGGAAATTCTATTTGATAAGTTATTTTAAGTTAAAATCTTCATTACCCATTGATTATTTCTTGTTTTTGACATTAGATTGATGAATTTTAAATGGAAAATTCAAGGTTTTGTGCATGAACTCAAATTTTATTAAAATGATGATTATGGATTAATTTTGACTCCATTCTTAAAAGATCTTCACTTATGGATTCTTAAAACTTTAAGAAACATTTTCATGCAAAAATTTTAATACTTCAATCATGTTTTTTCATGTTGGATTTTTGAGTAGTTTGGCATATTTTTCTTCAAAATTCATAAGTGAGATATTACAAAGTAAATTTTTCACACATTTGCAATACATAGTCAGTAGAAAAAGGGAATTTACCTCAAAACAAATGCTGAAGTTGGAATCTAATACTTCCACAACATTCCTCATGAAAAACTTTATAACTTAGTCTTTTGAATCGCTAAAATCGAAGTTACAGATAAACAATTATGCCCGAACGAAGTTTTGTCCCAAGGCAGCCTCATGACTAGCCTTTTTTAGGCTTGGCACACCACTCACGACATATGCATACAAATACAAGAGTGCATGCAAAGGCGTGGGCACGGGCACGGGTGTACGCATTTTCCATTCCACGTGGAGTCGAGTATGGACGTGCACGGATATGCCTGCTGTTGTGCGGCACTATCTTTAACAAAACTTCTCCAGGGAATTCCCAGGCTGTTTGATGTCTGTTTTATGCAAATAGATAGTGTCATCATATGGATTTAGACGTTCCAGATCCAACAATGTGGTCGAAATTTCTAACGGAGGATTCTATGGAAGAAACAAGGTCCCACTTTTTTCTTACTAATTTTAGGTAAAGGGACTAACGGGGGGGAGGGTGGGGGAGGGGAGGTCAAAACGCACCCAGAGTCCCCCACCATTTGATGAAAGGTTATTTTAGGCTATTTTTAATGTTTTGGATATGACCACGCCATCAGATTCCCATTCCAAGCATGTTAGCTAGGTTTGTATAGGAAAATAATTTTTAGCTTCTGGTTGAATTGATTTTACAACTTTTGACATAAATTTACATTGGGACCCTCAAACTCTAAGCAAGCATCCTCCTACCCCAAGTTGGACTTTTGAAAACTGATGGGACCAACAAAATTCCATTCCGAGATAGTTTACTAGGACTTTACTAGAAACTTTAGGGTTTCATGTATGGTTTGTATGTATAGGGTTTTGAACAAATCTCAAGGTTTTATTTCGAGTCTTTGAAATTGTTTGAAAAATTGCTAAGTTCAGGTGTGTATTTTAGATCTCACTTTACTGAGGGCCTGATCACTAAAGCAAGGTATGCTTCGCTAAAGCGAAGCTGCTACAACTGTTAGGATTTGTTATACATTTTGTGGGTGTCTCTATAGAGACATCAAAGGAGGGTCTTTAGACCCCTCATTAAACTTTTTGAATTTTTTCTCCATTTTTAAAATTTGAGAGCTCGATTGGGATGATTTTATTCTTGATTGTTCGAAGTATTTTTGCTGAAAAATGCTTTTCCAACTCCCTTTTTCAATACTCATTAATTATTCTTTGATTTTAACATCAAATTTAGAGTTTTCAATTAGGAAAAATGGAGATTTTTCATGAATTTGGATTTTACACAAAATTAATTATTATGAGCTCATTTTAGCTTCATTATAGTATTGGTTTTCACTAATGTTTCCTAATCATCAAATAACATTTTATTTAAAAGTTTCCAGATTTTGGCCTTGATTTTCGATAGTGAAATTTTGAATTATTTTCTCCTTTTCCCTAAATTTCATGATTTTAGTATTGTATCTTTGAAATGTCATTGTCAATTGATTTTTGAGTAGATTGTGGTGCTTTGGATTCGATTCAAAAGTGGAAGTCACTTTATTTAAAGTGATTACTTGAATAATTTGAGGTAAGTGGATTCTTTTGGTTAAGTTTACTTGAGTTAGTATTTCCTTTCTATGTGATATTAGGGATTATGAATTATTCCAGCTGTTATATTAGTGTAATGGGGATGTTGATCAGATGACATATATGAATTGATTCATGAATTTATGCCTATTTGGTATTAACTAAGACTTGTGAATTGATATTATGAATTGGGCTTATACTGTTAATTGATGAGAATGCAATAGTGTTCATGTTGATTTAATTGTTGAACTGTGATTCCTTTTACATGGATTCATTTTATTGAAGTACGTTATGTGAATTATTGAGCTAGATACATATTGAGAACTTATTGGATTATTGAACTAAGTACTTATATAATGTGCACTTAATAATGAATATTCTTACGTTATGATGACAAGAGGTTATTGAAAGATGCGAGCTGTAAAATGATGTATTTGTTATGTAATGTTTTGATGATGACATAAGTATTGAAAGAACAATGAGAATGATTGATAATTATTAAACAAATGATTTATGTTAACATCTTGCATATTCTCATGCTTTTGAGAATGATTATTGTGTTGTGATGATGTATAGTTGCTTGATGTCCTATTGGTGATGATAAGTTGAAGGGAAATTGTTCCGTCTAGATATGAATATGAAATACCCAAGGGAAATTGTTCCAGTAGATACATGGTTGATGTGTAGGCTCCATGGTTTTTGGTCTTATTTTATCGGTTGTTGTGTATCATAGGATAGACATGCATCACAAATACTTGACATTTGCACTTTGTTTCTTGCATGTCATGGCATTCCATTCCATATCATTCCTTACTTTAAAGTTGATAAATGTACTAAGCATGATATATTGAATGACTTAAGTCTTTTCTTGTTCTCTTATTACTTGTTTAGGCTGACTTGTCTCGATGGTAAAGTCAAGTGCCATCACACCCGATTTTGAGCCATCACAAGAAATGCTTCGAACATTGATTAATTTTTGAGTTTTTTTATGACTCTAAATCTAATACAATCAAATACTTAGGAATGGGCTTTAATATATATGCACAACTTAGACGCCTTTTGATCACCTAACTTAGCACTATATTAAAACTCAATAAGTAAGGAAGCATTAACATAACTTTGTGGTGGAAGATTCTTATGACCTTAATTCATTGCCAAATCTATTCCCATCGTTAAAAATAAAACATAACACCTAGTGCAATTTAGAATAACCCAGTATAACCCTATACAAATATGAATAATTGTTCGAGTCTTAGTATGAAACTTTTGGTGTTTTATATCTGAACATACATTAGGCTTCCAATGGTTGATGCATAGGAATATATTTCATTTTCTTATATTCCAATTCACTCTGATAATATTTGTTGATTCTAAATATATCTCTTTTCTAAATTAGAATAGGACTCGATGAGCATTTTTCATTCTAAATTTCTCGAACTGTAACACCCTTCATGTTTTTAGTCATGAAAACCTGAAAGAGGAGAATTTTGCTGAAGGTTTGCCTCTACGAGCCAGTCTACGACCCATAGAAGTAACCACGGGTCATAGGTGTGTTCGTGGAACTTGCTAAGTGAAAATGGAAAATTAAACAATTTCTAGAAGGTGACTAACATGTTATTAATGGCCCTAATAAGTAACCACGACCCGTCAACAGGTCTCCTAGACTGAGGAACCTAAAATTTTCTAAGTCTTGAATATTCTTACATAGTAGACTTACGACGTGTAAGTGTATGGATGAGTCTTACAGTTTGTTTGTACAATAAAAGCTGCTATTCCAGAAAAATGACTTTTGTGGCACAAGGCTCTATGGATTGAAGTACGAACCGTGTGTGGATCCACGGGCCATAGCAAGGGTCTTGTGGAAGGCCCTCATAGCTCTTACTGAAGGGTGTTTTTGACATTTCAAATCCATTTAAGACACTATACTATGCCATTTTGGCTACTCTAACTGATTTCACCAACCTACCCTCTATTAAATCTTATTCCTAATTCATTTAAAGCCTTAAATTATCAAATTTCTCGCAAGGCTTCTCAATATTTCTCTCTTTGAGTCGAGAGTTCCATTGAAGCTAAAGCCTGAAGGTTTGACTAAGGATTTCTAGATTTTATCCTCAAGTTCTTAAGGATTCTGCTGGGGCATGTAGGCTTTCATTCATGGATTAAATTCTTCCATGATGCCCAATACAAAATCTTCTTTTTATAAATATATCAAGGTGATTTCCTATGGGCTTTTAAGGTAAGATTCCTAATTCATGGATTATGATTCCTACATAGTGATTATGATTAATTATACATGTGATGTATATGATTTTCAAGTAAAAGTGTGTGATTTCAAGAATGCATGTTTAAGGCTTAATGACTCAATGTGTGTTCCTTTGCCAATGATCCGATTTGATTTTTATTTACATATTTAGTTTTCTCTATGAATTCTATTCAATTGCGTGATTTTGACCCAATTGTGTATGGATCCACCTTTAGCCCTAGTCTCTGATGTTGCCTAAGTTACACCTCCTTTTTAGAGGATAAAGCGGGCATTGTCAAGATATAAAACCTAAAGTTAGGGTCGAACCCACAGGGAATACATAAACTCAAGACAAATTCACCAATAAGCAATTCAAGTAGTTATCCAACGCGATTCCACAAAGTGGAGGGGGTTTAAAATAATCAATAAGAAAATAAACTAAAACTAACTGTCATAACAGACAATCAATAATATAGAGCAACTAGGTATTGTGTTCCCCATGATTCTCCAACTTAGTATCACTAGATAACCCAATTCTTGTCTAGTGTATAGCATGCAAGACGATAATTTAACTTCACCAAGCCTTTGGTCAAAGGTGAGAGGTGAATTTGACTATGTGACTTGTCCCATCTCCATAGTGTGCAATAATAACCATTTCCTATAAGTCCAGGTATAATCACCCGAACCGACTCAATAGGAAGGACTTTGGACTCAACATCCCTAACCCTCACAGGATGATTGAGACAACCCTTAGAAATTAACTTTTGGGCTTTAAGTAAAGAAATGAATCTACCCTTTACCACCACATCATGATTTTCCCACTCAAGGATAGTCTCATTAAGGAATTAGAATTTAACCCTACTGGTTCTACAATCAATAGAAGCATAATATGCATGCAACCAATCCATCCCAAGAATGACATAAAAATCCATCATATCTAACTCAACAAAATCACAAGGAAAGATTTTATGCAATATTAACACAGAACAATTTCTATAGACTCTTCTAGCAACAATGGATTGACCAATGAAGGTAGACACTTCATAACATTAACACAACAATTCGGGAATAGCATGAAGCTTTTTGGAGAACAAAAGGAGTAATAAAAAAAGAGTGGCACCTAGGTCTGTCAATGCATGCACAATCAAATCAAAAACCTTTAACATAACAGTGATGACCTCGGGCACCACATCTACTCCTTGTCTCCTTTGAAGAGCATAGAATCTATTCTTCCATGGAGCACCCCTTTGTTGGCCTCCTTATCTCTTTTGACCCGCATTTGCACCTTGGCCTTGGGGACGACAATCTCTACCTCTATTTTGAGAATAAGGGCTATCAGTCAACTTATGATCCACTTCTCCACAACCAAAGCAAGTATTAGAATTTCTCAAACATTTTCCATTATGGTTCCTTCCACATCTTTGGCACATTGTGTTAGGCACCCCACCACCAACACCTCTGAATCTTGGATTATCATTAGCAAATCTGGTTGGACCCCATGGGGAATTTGGTTGGTCATAGCACAAGCCAACATTGTAATAGTATCTCAAAACTCATCTTAGGCTACCCCTGCACCTTGAGGATCTTGAGGAGTAGGAGAGGCCTGTTCTCCTTGGGTGTACGGGCTCTACTTAGTCTCCTCCTTGGAGTCGGCATGATCTAGAATAGCAAAGATCATTCATTAGGTGAAAATTCCTTACACTTACATCTAAAACATGATATAGACCATAAAGAAGTGAAACATTTCCTAAAATGCCTCATAGCTTTCCATTCATAGTTGTGGCGTGCTTCACAACCATGAATAAAACTCTAATCGATATGATTTATTGGATTTTCAGAACCATTAACAACCTAGTACTCTGATGCCAAATTTTTCATGACCCAAGACTCAGGCCTAGAGGTTGCATGACAAATAGGAACCCGAAGAGACCCTAAAAAAGTCTCTTAGCATATCATTCATACATCCTTGGTAGCGAAAGCAAAAGAAACCACACAAGAGATATAAATAAGGGAAGTAGGACTAAGGGAAGTATTCATATTTATGAAAGCATTAAAGAGTCAAGCTTATAGCATAAATACATCTATTATACAACAACACCTCTAATATGGAATGGAATGGGGGCCAATACATTATTCGGGCTCACCCTCATAGTAGCAAGAGTTCAACATAAAGACATATCAAATAACAAGAGTAGCATAGATAGTGTCCTCGGACTTGAGGACTCACCAAAGCTTATCTTTCGAAGTACCAAAACTAGCCACGTGGAGGATGATCGAGAGGTGCTTCGGTCCCTACATTGTAATATTATGTAGATATACAGTATGCGTTAGTAAGTTTAAATGTACTAAGTATTCAGGATGTAATGTAACAAGAGATAAGCAAATATAGTGAAAATGCATAGTCATAAGCAATATATAAATATACTATCAGTACAACATGCACGATCAATGCTTGAAGTAAAACATGCTTGTAAGTCATACAACTTGCATAGTACCTATCAAATGTGCGAGAAGAGACCGTAACCAACATAGACAAAGCGAACTACTACTTGGAATCCAAGGCATGTCATCCCTTAATTAGGTGATTAGGTATATCACTCACCCCCCAACAAGGTGATTGAGGTATGTCACCCCTCAACAAGGTGATTTAGCATATCACCCCCAATAAGGTGATCGAGACATGTCAGCCCTCAACAAGGTGATTGGGCATGTCACTCCCCAACAAGGTGTGGTCTACTAGCAACATTATAGATATTTTACATATATTCAATGCATACATGCAAGCCCTTAATCATCATAAAGTCACTTCACTTATAAACCATGTAATAGGTCATCAATAACATGAGAATTCTTGTCATGACATTTTATTAAACACTTGGTAGGTTCAGAATGCTTGTTCAAAATGATGCAATTCAAGAGGAAAATGATATGAGACCACTCAATACAAATCAACCCACCAATATATAGTAAAATCCTCATATAGAATACCTTGAAATCCTTCATCAAATCTCATAATAGGTCATAGTTTCATAGCTCAAAGTACATATAGCCTTAATAAACATAGCAAATTCATGATATATGTTTGAAACAGCTACACATGAATAATGAAGAAACATATCATAAAACCCTAACATAATTTATAATCATAATCCATAATAAGAGATAACCATAGATGATACAACTTGGAAATATGCAATTTCCATAAAAAGGAAGATTGGCTACATGGATAAAAGGACCTAATAGATGAAACTCACATACATCAAACTTGGATTTTCTTGAGATAAGCTTGAAGAGAACTTAGAGCTTGATGAGAATCCTTGAATTCCAATGTTAAGCTTGAAATCCTTGAAATTTGAATGAAATATTTGGTTAAGTCTTGGAGAGGTTTTTGAGAGAGTCTTGAGTGATATTGAGTTGAAAAAAGGCTAAGTATGGGTGTTTTTATGAATAAGTGGCAAGGGGCTACGACCCAATACCCTTGGTGACATAGGAAAATTAAGGAAAAACTTGTACAAGGCCGCATCCAGTCTACAATGTGGACCAAACGAGTGACAAAAATTACGCTACTCCGCGCCCCTAGCGCATCGCGGCCAGTCACGGATGCTCTCTTGAAAATATAAATTAGTGATATTTATTTTTCATTATGGGTCCTCTAAAATTTGGGTTATACCCATATCCCATTCAATTTTGCCCCCTAACCAAGAATATAAAGTTGAATTTTTGATATCATGCATGAATTTTGAGATGTATAGAAATTATAATTATGGGCATTTTAGAAGCACAATTGCAGGCATTTCACCCTAAGGGCGGGCCTAAACTTCTATGGTACTTTAGCTGCTTAACTCACCTTATCCTTACACGATCATGTCCTTCATCCATATCCTTTATTTTAACCCTTTCCTTACGGACATCTTCTACATCAACCGACATAGGAGGATAATAGTGCTCTTGCAACCCCTAATAGTAACCACCATACACTGCCACTCATTCTTAGGATTTTGCACTAAGTTACTAGGCAATGTACCCTTCTGATGCTAATTCAACTAAGTTGACACATGACCAAACTATTGCTCAAGCTTTTTAATAGCCATAGAATGAGACTCTATTTTCTGATATATGCTTGAAATTTCTGATTTCATGCCCCTTAGAGTCTCATCTTTTGTCTCAGCCTTCTTCAAGTTGTCAAACATCTTCTCAATTTTGGAATTACTCGTACCCACGTCACGATTGTATGGTGGCATATAAGTACCATTTCTGAAGCCTTCCCTGTGACACCAAGTTGCATTTGGACCCCTGTTTTTATCATACTAACCACCTAGATGGTCTTTGAAAGCCCTATCTCTACCATAGTTCTAACCTTGGTTTCCTTGATCTTGGCACCAATCGTCCTGACTGGACCCTTGGGCATTGGTTCGAAAGCCCTCCATTTGATCATTCACAAAACATGCATCCTCCTCATAGTATGGATCCTTGAACATGGGTGCACATAGAGGTTGGTTAACCACTATATTCACTGTCTCTTGGTTCTTCTTGATCACTACATCTATGTTTGTGTGAAGCTGAGCAAGTTGTTGCATAATCTCTTCATTAAATTTGGCTTTCTCTGAACCCACTCTGAAAGCACATGAACTCTTCATGGAAGCTCTATCCCACAGTCCCCATGCATGATTCGTCTTGACCACTTGCTCCGTACACTCAACAATCCTTGCAAAAGGTTGATCTAGAAAAATGCCCATCATGATAGTGTCAGCACAAGCCTGACTGTTCTCATCAAGGGCACAATAGAAGATCTCCACCAAGGCATCATCAACTATCTCATGGTCATGGACGCTCCTCAAACATTTAGTAAATCACTCCCAAGTAGTGCTTATCAAATCACCAAGATGTTGCTCAAAGTTGTTGATCTAGTCCTTCAACTTGAGCTTCTTCAATCTAGGGAAGTACCTGTCAAAAAAGGCCTTTTGCAACTCTGCCCAGCTAGTGATTGAACTCTTCGGGAGATTTGATAGCCATAATGAAACACTGCCTATGAGAGACAATAGGAAGACACAAAGTCCCACAACATCCATAGACAGATTCTGTTTTCCCTCACACTATTACAAACAAATGCCATATTGTGCAGGTGGCAATGTGGATCCTATGATGGTAAGCCTATAAATAGCCTACGTTTCTACAACATTTGAAGTAACCCACTAGAGTCTACAAACTTCATCATGGGGAGGACCTCAACTTAGTATGCAGAGAAGTACAGTCTACCTCTATTTAGCTCTACTAGCTTTCTTATACCTATACCAAGAACCCGAGCCTACCTCTTCTAGTCTACTAGTAGTGGTGGCAACCCAATAATTCCCTTCACATCCATAGCCATGGAGTTCAACCTGTATTGATTCCACTGGTAAGCATTGACATTGAACTCCCAAGGCTATAGAATGTCCCTCAAAGGAGATGGGTTCTCATTCTTATCATCATACCCGATTCAAAGCTACATTGGACGCGTTGTTATCATTTTCTAGAGCCATTCGTCTTGTAATCCTATGGTTCCCTAGATCAAATAGAGTTAAGGGATTGCCTTGACTCCTAGTGTTGGGCATACACTACTCATATACCCTACAAAGAAACAAAAGCAAAAACAAAAGTAAAACAAAGGAAATTAAGGATTAACACTCAAATTACTTAATGAAATCTAAGTCTAGTCGTATTCCCTGACAATGATGCCAAAATCATGATGTCATCCAATTTACACCTCCGTTTTAGAGGATAAAGTGGTCATTGTCAAGATATTAAACCTAAACAAGGTTAGGGTCAAACCCATATGAAATACGTAGACTCAAGACAAACTCACCAGTAAGCAATTCAAGCAGTTAACCAACTCAATTCCCCAAAGGGCGGGGGGGGGGGTTGTTTGCAATAATCAATAAGAATGTAAACTAAACTAAATATAACGAGAGACAATCAATTATAGAGAGAAACTAGGGTATTGTGTTCCCCATGATTCCCTAACTTAATATCACCCGAAAACCTAATTATTATCTAGTGTATAACATGCACGATGGTAATTTAAGTTCACCAAGCCCTTTGGTCAAAGGTGAGAGGAAATTTTCACCATGTAACTTGATCTATCTCCATAGTGTGCAACAGTAACCATTATCTATAAGTCAAATTACAACCTCCACTTGGCCTAGTTCGGTTGATAAGATGAGAACATATCAATCAAATCTTGTTAATCAATCTTTTTTCCTATTCATTACTACCTTGGTCCAGTCAGTAACACTAGGAATGTTCAAATTTTATCCACCATTAGAAACTTGCAAAATAAAGAGAATTAATTAGTACATATACATACTTATTCCAAGAATCGCAGATTATTCGAGTTTAATTAGTTAGTTCTTCATGGTTCCCAACACCTTATTTGTGGATTCAACTACTCATGCTATGGGCAGATGGCGAAATTATGCATTGAGAAAATATAATTAAACATTTACCCAATTGAACTGAAATCAATCAAATCCAACAAGATTGAGAATCACAAGCTTCAAGATTAAATTTACCCACAAGTGTGTTCTCACTAACTTCTCTCTCCAGTATTGGGTTATCAAAGTGCAAACCCTAAAAGTACTGATAATGGTGTCCCCATAGTACAACAACCTAAATATTACTATATATTACAATTAAGTCCTCAATAAAATAGAAAAATTGATCGGCGGACTCAATGAATGGTCTTTATGACTCGTAACGTCTTGTACGAGTCATAGTCAAGGTTTCGTAATTAGCTCCTACAATTTTGGAATTCTGTTCTATGTCACCATTGTATGACTCATAAAATAATCCACGACTTGTACTACAGGTTTGTAGGCTTCAACTTTATCAATTTGTCCCTCACTAGAAATTTTCACGAAACCCATTAATACGACTCGTAGAATGCTCTACGAATCATATGGAAGTCTAGTTAATCTAATCTCCAGAATTCATTCTTCATTGGAATTTGTCACAAAACTACCTCATTGACTCGTAGACTACTCTACAATACGTAGAGGGTCTTATAAACCACAAAAAACTAGTAATCTTCTGCAATTTTGCCCCAAATCATGGCTAATCTGTCTTCCTACCAATCTAAACAAAAAAAAAACATTAAAGCCAGAAATATCACATGAGAACACACAAAAATCCTAAGTTTTAAGCATCAAATGTGTTGTACTTTGAAAGAAAATCAGTCTCCTGTGATGAAGTTATGGAATTTTCATGATTTTGATATCAAGTTTCTAAAAGCATGTTTTATGAAAATGATGATGTTATGAAAGCTACAATGAAGAAGGTGATGAAAATCCAAATATTTGTGATGGTACTATGGTGGAAATGTCTATCCACACTATGATAAAAAAAAAAAAAAGCAGATGAATTATTCGTATGAGTCTATGTTTTTACAAAAGCTACTATGACCTTTTACAAATTATGAAAGTATTAGTTCTATTAAAATTTATGTATATACATGATTTATGTACTCTTTGATATATGACTTAGCATCCAGAGTGTTTTGGTAGATACCATGGTCCCATACCTATGTGCGTCCATAGGAATGATGTTCATATATTTATGCCTTAATGTGTGTTAATAGATCCATATAGCTTTTAATGAACATGTACTATGCTAGGATAGAGCCTAAAGGGTGGGGTCAAGTAATAGTTCTCACCGTGCTAGATAGAGCCTATAGGCTGAGGATCGTGTCTACCTAGGGAAAGTAGAATCGTCTTAGCTTGATCTAGAGTAAACATCAAGATACCATATAATAGTCTGCATGGTCTTATATGCCGGTTATGGTCCTACTTCCACATATATATGTCAAAGTAATGAAAGGGTTTTGTCATTCCTCTTCTTATGATTTTAATCTTATATGGTCACACATATTATATCCTTATCCTTTTGATTATAATTACGCACATTAATATTATTATGATATCCTTTGATTCATGGCATGCGTACGTACTTAGTACAAATAAATATTTCTTTGCTTAATGATCTAACAATGTAGGATGAACAACGAGGTGACTATTTCATTTTATAGCTAGATTCAAATTTAAAATTTGAAGACTTGTTTATGAGTTCCTATGCTTCAGGAACAAACCCTTTATGATGTTTTCCTTTATGTCAATACTTTAGCATTTTCTTTCTTTGATTTATATCTTAAGGGTGAGGTAGTGAGCTATGTGTTAGACCCTACTAAGATCTATGATGTAGATGCATGATTTTGATCTAATAGATTGATGTATATTGCCTTATAGGAATTATGACATTCTTACTTTATGTACTTTTGCTTACCTATTCTCTTATCTATGCTTATATTACTTTATGAATGCTTATGATATGAACCCGAGGAATGGATAGGGTGCCTTCGGGTGTCATATTCTGTTGTGTCATGGCTAGGCCCTAGGTCTTGGTCATGAATAAAGTGGCATCAGAGCACAAGATTTGAAAGCATCCTAGGGAGTCCAATATGTTGCGTCAAGGACAGTCTTATTCATTGGTGTGAAACGTTCTACATCCATGAATAGGAGGTTGTGAGACATTTTAGGAAACCCACGCTTCTTTTGTACTCTATCTCGTGTCTTCAAAGCTTTCGTATCCTAAAGCTTATCACTTGGTGTTCTGAAAAATGGCTCCATGACATGCTCTATTGACAAGGCGAAATGATGTTGATGTGAATCAAGTTCCTCTGGTTTCCCAAGCTCTTTAGCTCCCTTAAGTGGAGCAAGTTTCCAATGATGAGTTTAGAGCCACAATCATTATGTTAGCCCAAGTCGTTGCTTCTCCAGAGACTCCTACTCTGGCATCGAAGATAAGAAATTTTCCTAGGATGAATCCCCTGGAGTTTCATCATTCAAAGGTGAATGAGGATGCACAAGAGTTTCTTGATGATGTCTATAATGTGGTAGAGATTATGGGGGCCTCTTTCGAGGAAAAGGTTGAATTAGTGGATTATCAAGTTAAGGGAATTGCTCAAGATTGGTTCACTTAATGGAAGTCCAAGAGGGTTGATGAAGGTGTTATTTATTAGGAGATATTTAAGGCCACCTTCCTTCATCATTTCTTCCAACTTGAGGTAAGGGAAGCTAAGGTGGCGGAATTCATGAACATGAAGAAAGGTGGAATGAGTATGAGGGAGTATGTCCTCAAGTTCACCGAGTTGTCCAAATTTTCTCCTTCATTGGTATCCGACTCAAGGGACTACATAAATACGTTCACTTTGGGTATGTCCGACTTGGTAAAGATCAAATCCAAGGCCACTATGCTCATTAAAGAAATGGATATCTCTAGACTCGTGACATATGTAAAATAAGCGGAAAGTGAGAAACTCCAAAAGATGAGCATATAGGAGTCCAAGAGGGCTTGTTATGATGGTGGGTTCCCCTATGGTAAATCTGGTAGTGGCTGATTCCAACAAGGCCAAGGGTCTTCTAAAGATGGTCATCAAAGGTTTGACAAGGAGAAATGAGCCGATCCGAAAGCTCAAGGTGTAATGACATGGTAGGTCATTTTTGGCATTATCTGTGAAATTTCTAACTTACTCTTTCGTAAGTTGTGATGGGCCTAATTTGAAATATTTGAATGGTTGAGACTAAAATTTTGAGTTCTAAAAGTTGAAAATATGAATTTTGGCATTTTTGGAAGCTTAAGTTGTTAAAAAAGTGAGTTTTTCCGTCATTATGAGTTTGGATCAGATTTCTGTCTATTGCATTAGGTATGCAATGTCAAAATTGAACTATGAGAAGCTGCAAAGCTGAACTGAGAGTTAAAATGAGATTTTTAGGCCAATTGATGTGATTTAGTTATTTTTAGAACAAACGTTTGACTTTGGTTAACATTTGGAGTTGAAAAGCTCGGATCAGAATCCCGAAAGTTCTAGTAGTTCCAGATGGTAAAACTAACACTAGAAATTATGTCGTAATAATTTTTGGAGTTGCCAAGGAAATTTTTAGTATTTAAAGCTTAAGCTAGTTCTATCGAGTTGCATTGGTTAATGTGGCGAGGAGGCCTTGAAATAAATTTTTGATGGTTCTGTAGAGTTCAGATCATTGTTTCTGCTATGGTTACATATTTGGCTTGTAAAATTCTGACTCAAAATGAGTTCTGAGGGGTTATTTTATGTTTTTGATTAAGTTAGTTTTCTGGTTTCTAGTGAAAGTACCTCCCTTCTCTGAGTTCCTAGAGGTCTTGGTAAGGTTGTCTTTCGCGTTCACTGTCCTCTATTCCACATTAATGGTGCATTATATGATGACCCCCTTGTTCCTCTCTGTATTTGCTAGATGAGCTTTACAGTCACGGATCTTTGTTGGCTATTTACTTCGCGTTCACAGACAATCATCCGCGTTTACGGAGAGAAGTTTTCAGCTAGACAAATTTAAAATTGAGAAACACCATTTTTGTTTGATTTTTGAATTTCCAAGCTATTTGAGGTGATTTTGAAGAAAGATTTTCGAAGAGTTTTGTTGGTTAAGTATTTTTAACACCAAACTAATCCTTTTTGTTAAGTTTTATCTTGATTTCATTATTTATTTCATGATTTTAAATGTCCAAACTGGGAATTTCTAAACCATGATTTTCAAACTTTAAATGTGAATTTCTTATTCAATTTAAGCTTAATTTTAATGGGATATTCACCTATGAACTCCATTTTTTGCGTGACACTTGATTTTAGCGTTATTTTCAGATCGGAGAACTTTAAAGTTTAGCCATAAATTTGACATTTTCCCCTAAGACTAAACTGTGCCAACATGGGTACCAACATTCATCTCTTGGTGCATAGTACCTATGTTTGATAGCGGTTGATTAATTCTGTGATTGGTTGGAGGCTTGAGTTGATTGAAAGATTTTTCGGGTGTGATTTCGCATTGAGGTAGGTTTGGCTATCCTTTTGGGAATGAATTTTAGTTATTGGACATGCTTATGGGTTGAATGTTATGATTATGATAGAATCTATGATTCTAGTTATGTCCAAATATGAGTAAATATGATCTAAATAATGAATTGCAATAGAATCTTGTGAATTTAGATATCTGGGCAATCAATATGTTAATGTGAGACTTGTGATATAATTTGGGCACCCAGTGGAAATTGATGGTTGGTGTTATACCTGCTGGGGGTGCTGGGGGTATTGTTGATAGTGTTAAATGCAATTGAAGAGTTTGTAATGAATTCAAGGATTTGTTATGATACATTTCGGTAGGTTGACCATGTTATAATAATAGAGGGAGTCTATTACGTCGTAAATGGTTACTGACGAAGAAATGGTTATGTAAGACATATTGGTCATATTGTTGTATCAAGTGATGTTCCTGGCTTAGTGGTTATGAGATTGAAGCTAATGTATACATCATTTTATCACTTGAATTGATGGTATACAAACACGCGTGCGCGCGCATACACACACACATATGTGTGTGTGTGTGTGTGTGTGTGTGTTTGTGTGTCTATGTGTTTGTTTGTGTGTGTGTCTATATCCACCAGTACTGTAGTTTGGGCATGCATATATCTCGTGTTGCATCTATACCACTTGAGACATTGTGATACTTGATATTTTCATGTATACAGCTTGGGACACCTTAAGTTACCTTAGGGGAATTTGTGTGCATAGTTAGGGATGGGGGAGGTCCAACTTCATTGGCACACATGACTGCTAATATTATTGCGATGATTTGAGATTTGGTAGCTATTGATATACTATATTATTTGTTGTAAATTCCCTTGCCTACGATGAGGTAGTAAGAGTGAGAGGTACCACTTTCTGGGATATCATATAACCTTATATTATGAGGCCCCTTGCTGACGCTAATGTAGCAAGGGAAGAATTGTACTACTTTCAACACCCTTGACCATGCAGAGGTGGCAAAGCTGAGATTGTGGGTCGTTGATGACATTAAGCGTATGTTATGACTTGAGAGTCAGGTGTGATTAAGATTTGCAGCTAGTGGAAAAAGTATGAAAATTTGAGACGAGTTGGGGATTTATGGTACCAGTGAGGACACCTGGCATATTTCATTCTTCCTCTCTTGACTCTATGAGAAAATATTCATTCATTATCTCATTATACTACTGATTTATCTATTGACCCATGGCATTGGCATGTATTTATATCTTGTGTAGTTCTATCACCTTCTTTACCATGGTGAGGTAACAAGGTTGGGATCTTGTGGTACCCTTAAACATGCTGAGGTGGCAAGTCCATATTTTTTTACTATACTGAGGTGGTACATCTTCACTTTTGACCATGCTAAGGTAGTAAGACTACACCCTTGACCACGTTGAGGTGGAAAAACTAACGTATTGTGATACCCTTGATCACGTTGAGGTGACAAGGTTGAGAGACACATAATATATTATTTCATGAGACCCTCTGGTACTACATTCACATCTCTTATTGTGTAATATTATTAGTTATGCTGGATATTTCATCTTGCCTTATATGTCTGTGTGTGTGTATATATATCTTGCCTTATATGTGTGTGTGTGTGTATTTATATATATACAGGTGTTAGGATTCTTCATTACTATTTGCTTGTTTGATTTTTCTTACTCAGTTAGTTGAATCTATGTAAATTCAGTATGCTCACCCTAACTTTGTTTCCTCCGTATAGATCAAAAACAAGGACCAGCACAGGGTAGCTGATTCATTCTAGCCAGGATATTCCACACCTACTCAGATTTTAGTGGTAAGGCTCTAACTTCGAGTCGTCATGATTTCTTTGAGATTTCTTTTACTGTCTCATATTTATTTCGTACCAAGTATTATTAAGGCAACTTTGTATTTTCATACAGAATAGTTGAATCACTCCTTTGTATTACTTTAGGTGCTCTGGTACTCATGACTCAAAGTTTGATGGTTGTGTTACTTTTACTTGATTATGTCTTTTTCAATTACAAGTCCAATTATGGTTCGTGACAAGTTTCGTATTAGAACTCTAGGTTCATTAGGCTCATGAGTCAAGAGAAGGGTGTCTGGTAGAGTCTCGTTGTTCGACATGTATATGTCCATACCCATCTTTGGGAGGCTACGAGACACTTAATAGCAAAAATCACAATTTTTTATTCTATTCATGCATTTTTTTCACATCAACTAGTTTAGGAGAGTGGATTACTAGATCTCGATGATCTTTGGCAGAGCCTGAGTCCACTGATGTGTCGCCCACATAGGGTCGAGTAGAGTTCATGATAGTGCTAGGGGACAGGGACATGCCAGAAAAGCTACTTCAGTCCACCATGCACCATGATGGTCCTTCAATGATCCTGGTGAATCCCCCTATGACGGATGATTCTGCCTAAGACATCTTAACCGAGTTTTGATTCACAACTTCAAGGATTTTCTATTGCACCATGTATTGCACCACTCAGATTTATGGTACCGCCTTCTTCAATTAGTCTTGCTATGTCTACTATTGGACATAAGAGTTTTGAGCGATTTGTATGATTGGGTTCCCTAAAGTTTGATGGTACCCCAACGATACAGCCTATGATTTCTTATCAGAGTGTCAGGATAGGCTATGTAATTTTTCCATCCTCAAGTCACATAGAGTTGCTTATACCTCTTACCAGTTCATTGCCCTAGTTAAGGAGTGATGGAGGTTCGTTTTGCCTTGAAGACTGGTGGGATCTTCATTTATGACTTGGGAGCAGTTTACTGAATATTCCTTGAGAGGTTCATACAGTATAACCTCCAATATAGCCGTCAATATAGGTTTGACCAATTCCAACAGGTCTCTATGTCAGAATCATATTATAAGGCCAAGTTTCATTAATTATCTAGATATGCCTTATCTAATATCCCTACTGAGTTCGAAAGAACTCATTAATATTATAAAGGATTTATAAGGTATCTTCTGGAGGCTACAAATTCCTTGGTTTTGGCTGAAGGTTCATTCCATAGTATACTGGGTCATGCTAGTTTGATGGAGCGCATCAGACAAGATAGGCAGGGTGGTGGCAAGAGATTCCATCAACATTGTCAGTTTAGTGGATCCCCACCACAAGGTGCAGAGTTACAGCGACAGGGCTATCAGAGCCGGGCAGTCCATACAACTATTCTAGCATCTAAGAGTGGTGACTAGTCTAGGCATACTTAGATAGGCAAAGGTATCTCTTCAATATAGCCATCTCAGTTGTAGGAGCGCAAAGCTTATTATGCTTGTGATGAGCTTTGGCATATGGCCAGTCATTGTCCCCATTAAGTATTTTCCACCCGCGCTTCAGGATCTCAACCAACCTATCCAGCGTCGACACCAGTAGCTAAAGATATCTCTCAATCCATAAAGTTGGGATCGTTTGGAGTATCACATGTTTTTGAACATGGGGCTATTGAGTTGGAAAAGAGAAAAGGCGCAAAGTTCAAAGTAAATGGCCAAAGAGTCAAACTGTATCTTGGTATAATAAGTAAAGATAGTGTTAGCATGGACACTTGGTGATGTCTGAGTGGCCAAGCTATCTAAGTCATGCCACAACAACAAATCAGGCGCTTCTTAGAAGGCAACCCAAGGTAGAGATAGGCACTTAGACGCCTAGGTATATTTTTTGACACAATGCTTTATTATGAAATTTTGTGCATTGAGGATAATGCAGAGTTTTTTTTATGAGGTGTGGGTAGTTATAGGCCTCCATGAAGTCTGAGTAACCTTGGCCTATAACTATCCAAAATTTTGAATCTGAGAGGTTTTCTTGCTTGTTTTCTTTTTCCACAAGGATATTTACTTTCTATTGAATCAGGATGTTTACGATGTATAGGTAGTATTAGTATCATATAGTACTAAAATCTATGGCATATATTATTTTTGTGTGGAAAATGATACCCACCAGAAAATCTTGTTAGTTTGTCTTGATAGCAACCATGCATGTTTGATTGTTTGACAGTGCTTTTTCTAATAAGTGAGGTCTATTTGTGAGGAAAAACATGATATGAAAGTCTATGTTGATAGTCTAATCAGTTCCATATGTGTGTGAGCTTTCTTTGCTAAATTCTTAAACACTATTTCAATTCAGAACTTGCCATGTTACTCACTATAGGTTAGTTTGTTAGAAAAGGATCTAAGGCCATTGTTCATATTAGCCAACATAACCTAAATCACCTACCAAATGTGGAATGTATCCCTTGATCCCAATGTTTGAGTCTTGCATGTAGCCTTTCTTTATAAAATCCTAAGTAACCTAGCCTTGTTGAATGTAAAATCCTGAAATTGGACATGGTTCTTCCTTGAATATTTTGCACCTTGACTGATGCAAAAAGCTTAAGTTGAGGGTGGCTACCAATAATGGCCCTAATTCATATGTTGGATATTTTGCACCTTAACTTAGGCCAAAAGCCTAAGTTAAGGGTGGCTGGTGTAATGGTAATCACATAAGATGGGGTGGTAACTAGTGATACATAGAAACAGGGATAAAAATGTGTTATGGGTGCAAGAAAAATAAATAGATGACTAATTAACGAGCTAAACAGAAAAATGATGTGAAAACAAAAGGCAATGAGCTAAAAATGAGTGTAAGGCACCCAGAAATGCTACAAATAGGAGAAAGGGTAAAACAGATGAAAAATGACAGTGATGGTAGGGCAAAAGTGTAGAATAACATAGTGTCGAGGAGGGCCTTTTGTGACTATATTCCCAAAACATCATACAAAGTCCCTCTGAGCCTACGTTGCAAGACATGAACTTCCTATAGTGATCCTAATAGAAGTAGTCCAAGGTCATAGTTGTGAGTATAGGGGCAAGCATATGGTATTGAGCACAATATTTGAATATCTGTTATGAGAGTGAGTGATTTTGTTTAGTCCAATGCATTGAATCTGAAAATATTATCATGAGTGGCATAGGATCAAGGCTATATGGTTATATGGTTGACAAAGTAAGGATAAAGGCTCAAAAGAGTTTCACTAAGGAATCAACTAATTGTCATTGGAGGTCAATATGGACAAAGTAAACTAAAAAGAACGAAAGAAGGACTAAGGACTTTCCTAATCTGGAATCAACCAAATCACTCTTCAATACAAACCAATCAAGTTCTAGATGTTACAAAACATGTCTTTCAACAAAATACCAAATCTCACAATGGCAAAATGGATTTGCATTCACGCAAAGGCAACACACACACAACTTTCAATCATCGGATATCCAAGCTCAATCACTAACATAGTCAACCCAAGATGAATCAAATCAATCCATAGATTTGTTTATCAAGAAAGGGCTAATTGGTGAGTTAGAACATGCTCCTGATCTATGGCACCATCTAAACCAAGGATATAGATTATCGATAGTTGATGTGCTATCAAAAGAAACAACTTTTGATGCTTAGAACATGAAATTTTGTGTGTTCTCAAAGTGATATTAGTGTGTTTGATGTGTTTTTATGTTTTCTAACCAGGATTACAGAATTTGGCACGATTTTAGGCTAAGTGTAAAGTTGATGCTATTTTTGCTTTTCCACGATACCTTCACAGGCCGTGGAAGTTTCCATGATCCGTAGAGTTAGGTTCATAGTAAAATCTAGAAAAGGAGTAATGTTCTGAAGTTACATTTACGAACTGGAAGATGAGTCATGGAAATTTGTATGAGTTATAGATGAGGTTTCATACCCTGAGGACCAGAAGATTGGGAGTTTTAGAAAAGTCATCAAATGAAACCTTATATGGGTCATAAGTCTGAATATGACCCGTACAAAGGTCTTGATGGAGGCAAACCCAAAATTGAAGAATGAAGTCCACGAAGCCTCGATACGGGCCATAGAACTTAGTACAACCCATAGACTTGCTCGTATTACTTGCCGAATATAGTTCTGTTATTTTGTTTTGGATTTGTATTTTAAAGACTAACAAATAGGGGTTTTAGGTTATTTTCAGTGGGGAATGTATGAGAGGAACATTGAGAAAAACACTTGAAACATTATTTTGTGATTTCCATTGAAGAGCTTGGATTTTCTTATTCTTAATTTCATTCTTGTATGTGCTCAATTATATTATTCTACTTACTGATTATTGCATCTACAATGAATATGTGCAACTAAATCCACACCTAGGATTGTGAGAACCATGGAGAACTAACACGGTAAAATGAGATAATTCATAATTCTTGGAAAGTGTGCATGCATGTATTAATTAATTCTCTTCATTTCAATTGTTTTCTAATGGTGGACAACCTTAGAACTCACCTACTTCTTAATGATTGGATCAAGGTAGTAATGAATAGGAAAGAAGAATAATTAACAGGATTCCATTGATGTTTTCTCATCTAATCAACCAAACTAGATTAAGGGGAGGTTGTACCAAGACAATAGGTAAGGGTTAATAATGTCGCACTGTAGGGATGGATCAAATGATGTGGTGAAGTTTACCTCTCGCCTAGATCAATAGGTTTGGTAAAATTAACTTATCGTTCTGCATGCAACAAACTAGAAAAAAATGCGATTATCTGGTAATACCAATTTAGGGAATATGGGAATGCAATACCCTAGTTACTCTTTTAACTAGTTTCACACACTTATTTTTGTTTAGGATTACTTTTTGCAATTTACAAACCACCCACTTTTGGGAGAAAAACAGGTTAACTAAACTGAATTTCTTGAAATTACTCCATGTCTACCATATCCCCTGTGGGATCGACCCTAACCTTTGTTAGGTTATAAAACTTGAAAACACTTGCTTTAACCTTCAAAAAGGAGGTGTATCTTAGGTGAAATCAATACTCGATTTGCTAATAAGGACTAGATACATGATATTCACAT
>JAOTQR010000011.1:5759224-5787106 GCA_025774065.1 Solanum ossicruentum
TTCACATATGCACAGGGTTTGCCACAAATAAAGGACATTATTTCCCATCATTCAGCTATTAATCCATTCAACTAAAAAAGAAGAAAATCAAAAATAGAAAAACAAATACTAATCTATTACAATCCAAATTAAAATTATTCACAAAATAAAAAATTACAATTGTCTAAAATGACCATCAACAAAAAATAGCAATGTCTCATCAAGCACTAATCAATAAAATATCATTACTAGAAGTAGGGACTTCCAAATGCTCATCACCTCCTAAATAAAAAGCATTGTCCTCAATGTGCAAGGAACAACAAAAATCAAACATAAAGGGAAGGAAATCTCCGTGATCTAAATTAGTCATGTTGTGGTGACAGTGATAGAGGTAAAGAAGTGACCATGGAAGCATAAATGTTGTCATCCTGTGGTGCACTCTCTGGATCAATCAATAGCCTCTCGAGGGAAGGCTCATATATACCAGATATGCCTATTATAGATGTGCTTTATAGAGATGCTTTTTTCACTTAGTCTACGATTTTTCCTTCTACCCATGCAAACTCTTCACGCTCCACCTAGCTTGGCTTAAACCCCAATTCTTCCTCATCGGTCTCTATGGTGCCTAGTATATTGGCTTCCTCATTTGCTTTACCCTTGGTGTCTACATCTATCACATCAACAAGAGCTACATTTATGTTGACTTTAAGTGGCTTCTTTAATCCATCCCAAAAAGAACTCAAGATTATGGACTTTAGGGATGCCATCTCCTTTTTTAAAGTGTCAATGATGTCTTTCATAGCTAACGTGCCTTCACTGCCCCATCTCTTTTCTCCATAGTTTCACCTTCTCCTTCAAACTGGTTAATACTTTCCCCAAATCCTCAAGTATCACCTTGAGCCTATCCATCCCTAACTTTTAAGCTTCAATCATTCCCTTTACTTCATTTCAGCCTCAATAGTTGGGCTAATGCCCTGGTAATGGTTGTCTCAATCAACTTGGGTAAGGAAGACTCAACTCGATTGACGGGGACATCAGTCGCTTTGTCCAAATGTCCATTGCTAAAATTAGTGGCCTTAGTGATCGGAGATGGTCATCCTTAGCCCCAAAATCGAATTGTGCCTGAGTGGAAGGGATTGGAGTAGAGGATGAAGGTAGTGGGGGAGATGAATAAGTTATACCTTCCTCCGGGACCGTGATGTAGCGTTGGGCTCGAGAGCCTCAAATCAACTGTTGGTGTTATGTCAACTGGCTTCTTACTTGCTCAATCCTCCTCTTCCCTTTGGAACTCAGCCTCAATTCTCTGGATATCCAAAGATGTTGTTGGAGTAACCTCTAAATAAATCTTTTTGTTTCCTAAAACTCTGGCTTGCTTACATAAGGTTGTGATGAGGCTGGGAATGATAGTGAGATATGCACTTGCTTTGCCCTAGTAAGGATCTTGGAGGTGATGATTCCACCAAAGTTCAACTTTTGGTGGTTTATGATACACCCAACTAACACCACTTTAAAGTGTCAAAGGATCGACTCATTTTGTGATAGC
Source organism: Solanum ossicruentum (assembly GCA_025774065.1). Classification (NCBI taxonomy): domain Eukaryota; kingdom Viridiplantae; phylum Streptophyta; class Magnoliopsida; order Solanales; family Solanaceae; genus Solanum; species Solanum ossicruentum. Next base: position 5,760,747 of record JAOTQR010000011.1, read on the forward strand.
TTCAAGTTGGTGCTGACAAATCCGAACCAAACTCCTGCCAATATGTTCACCTTTTTCTTTTCAATAATTTATCCCTCCTCTAACCATGAGGGAGCAAGAATCCCAATCATAAGGGTAACCATGCCTTGATGTCATTGAATGTTTAGCCCTTCATTATCTCATCAATTTCATTTTCATATTTATATACATCCCAAAATATATCTCTATTTCACTACACAGGACCTGCATACCCCGTACTTCCACCACATCAAGAAGTTTGAGCATAATTTTCACCCTGCTTTTGCATTTTGGTATGACCTCGCCATAGGCCTCTTAGAATTCATGGATCATGCTTGGAACATCAGAGGCTCAAGGTTTGGTGAATATCTAGAAGTTGTGGATTTTAAGAGTATCCCAAACCTCAAGATAACTATTTATAATTCCATCCATTGATAATCACTTCTACTCCAAAATTGTTTTGAGCCCCTTTTCTCTACATCTGTTTAAAATCCTTGAAGCTATTTTCACGTGAATTCTTTGGGATGCTTGGAGGAGAGGATCATAAATAGCTTAGGACCCAACCTTACTATGGTGCCTTTTGGGACTTGTAGCCGCAGGTAAAGGCTTAGTTCTAGTGGACTTGCCCAAAGTATACTTCCATTTGGTCCTCCCTGCAAAGCAACTCAAAATAGTATGTGAGCATCAATCATAGGATAAAAAGAGTTCAAAACTATTGACAAGAAAACCTTTCTGGGTGGATGGGTTTTTTTGACCACCAAATATGTTTAGCAATTAGCCGAATTGATTCGGGATCAAATAGACTGTCACTGTTTTATGTAGTTTTCGTACTTTTAAACATGACTAGTTACCACGATGAGAGAGCAATTTAGTAGATAATCGAATTGATTTTGTGATAGAAATTACTATCACCAAAAGTTGCAGAATTTAACAATAATCATCAGTCAAACAATATTTTGTGTGTGACACTTTGGAACATTGCCAAGTCCACTTCGATAGTCAAAATGACCATCGCCCAAAGTGAGTGGGTAGGCCACTCTCATGCATTCAAAGTTTCAATCAATTTTTGCACATGAATGATGGGAATGTCACACACTAACCCACAATCAATATCATCACATATGAATTCATCTATTCCTACCCTCATATGGTCATTATGTCTAAATCCTCAACCAAGTGACAACTTACCCTTAAGAATGACATCACCCTATCAATCATAGGGAAACTTCACTTCACTCAAAAGAGTTTGGAGGTTACTTAGACTTCCCCCACAACCCACATGAATAAACAATACAACAAGCATGTATATTATTCAAGGCATTATCATGTTCATGACTATATTTCATCTTAAAGGCTATCCATCCAGAAATCAAGGTCAAAATTAAGACAATATAAAATAACAATCAACCTTTGGGAAATATATTTATCAAATCTAGCCCTAGCCCACATCACATAAACCTTCAATTTCATGATTTTCAAATGAATCAAGAACCTAAATAAACCAAGCACACATGAAGCAAAGGGTTCTACAGTCACAAAAACACATCACTCAAATGATTTTTAACAACATTTTCAAAAATAAAGTATGATTATAGAGCTCGCAAAACCCTTTTAACACCTTCATTATTTCAATGCCATTCTTCAAAAAGAAACTAAAGAAAAGGTCCAAAACCATACCTCTTTGATGATAAACTGGAGATGAGAGCTTCCAAATGAAATTCTTGTTGAAGAAGTGTGCTTCATCTAAAGTAAAATCCAAGAAAATATACTATGGTAGAGGTTGGCTTGCAAAGAAAGTGTAAAGGAGGGAATATGGAGAGTGAAAAGCCAAGGCATTTGAAAAGTCTTTAGTAGGTCAGTCAGGCGCGAGGAGTCGGCAATGCCAATTCACTATGCCAAACACTTTTGGGTGTACACTAATTGTACTTGTGATTGGCCTTTTTATAGAAATCAAACCTTAACTCTAGTCACAAAAAATGGTGAAACTGACCGTCGCTCAAATGGTTCGATGATTCGCTAACTTGCAACATTGACTGGGCCATTTCACAACACCTTGAGAGTTATCCAATGACTTAAAAGGCTGTCAAATTGGTGATCACCGTCTCAACCCGGTTATCCATTGATACTACTGGAAATTAGGCCTATGGTAATGATATTTATGCCAACGGTTCCAAAACCATTGCCATAAATGATCTATGACAATGGGTATACTTGTTGCATAAAGTATATTGGTTTACTAACACCATTTATCAAATAAGCGTTGCAATTGTTAACATAACAGCTGCCATAGCAAACTTTTTACAATGGTTTTGTACAATTGTAGTGATAAATATTTATGGAAACGAGGCTATTTCTATTGCTACTGGTGTATAATTCCCTCCATATTTTCACCCAATTTTCATTGTAGCACCAATTCTAATGTACATTCCCTCACTCTTTTATTTCCAACAAAAAGAAAATACAATATTTTTCTATGCCAGAAATTTTTCCTAGGACCGATATAGCTTGTCCAATATGCATTGAAACGATTTTCTTCTTTGATCATCTTTCCATATAATCTGATCTTAGATTTGTCCTTCTCAATTTCTATATCTAGTTTTTTTCCAGATAAGTCATTGTTGTTCAACTGTAGAAAGGTTTTTCACCTAGGTTTTCAAAGTATATTATTGTCACGACCCAAGCATAGAGCCTAGAGGTGACACAATGCATGCGGACCCGAAGGGAGCCCAAGCAGGCCTCTTAACATATCATGATATATCCTTGGTTGCAGAAGTAATGAAATGCAACAAGAGATAGCAAATTGGGATAATCGGGACTAAGGGAACACTTTCATATCATAGACACCAAGAACAAGAAAATCAAGGCTCATAGCCTAGATACATAACATATCCAACAACACCTCTACTGTATAGATAAGAAAGGGGGCCATGACAAGCTACCAGGATCACCGTCATTGTCAATACATAAAATAAAAGAAAGATAGTCTAAGTACATAGCAAGAGATCATAAGAAACATCCCCGAAATGGAGGACTCAAAAAAAAGCTTGAGAGACAATCGTACTAGCCATGTGGAGGGCGAGGATGATCAAGCGGTGTTCCTGTTCCTACATGGTGACATCATGTACGCATAGAGTATGCGTTAGTACAATTCAATGTACTAAGTATGTAGGATGTAATGCAACAACAGATAGGCATCATAGGGAAAATGCATAATAATAGTCAATAGATATCATATTAGCAAGATGACATGTATGGATGTTTCTTAGAGTAAATCATGATTATATAGATCATAATACTAATGTAAGGAGTGACCATTCTTAGTGTAATCCAAGGCCTACCACCTCCTTGGAGAAGTGCATGAGGTACAAACCCCTTCATAAGGCTGATGGAGTACAAACCCCCCCTCCCCCTAACAAGGCTGATGGGTATAAAACCCCAACAAGGTTGCACAGGCCTGGCACCTCTTGAGCGAGGCAATCGAGGTACGAACCCCTTAGCAAGGTTACTCGGGCCTACAACCTCCCGAATGAGGCTTTATCATCCCTAACACTATAAAGATAATGTCATATACATAAATTCCTTTCATCATCATCATATACATACATTCCTATCATCATCATCATATACATACATTCCTTTCATCATCATTATATACATATATTAATTTCATCATCCTAAAGTCATTCAACTCATAAGACATGCATTGAACCTTCAATTCCTCAAAAAAATCATAATTTGGACATTTTATCAAACACTTAGTAGGTGTGTAGTGCTAGTATTAAACCATGCAATTCAATAGTGAAATCATGTAAGAAAAACCCATGTAATACCATTAATCAACACTTGGTAACACCCTCAAGAAATATACATCAAAATCCATCATCAAATCTTACCATAACTCTTAGATTTATTGCCTAAAACATAGTAAAATAATCATAATTTCATAAGTCACAATATATTATGCAGTGAATTTCATATAGATAAGACCCATGAGTAAATCAACTTTAGATCATGCAATTTTAAGTAAAAGAGAGCTTGGGTATCATGGCTGAAAGAAACCCATGAAAAAGAGACCCACATACCTTAGCTTTGGAGATGAACTTGATGAAGATTAGAGATGGCGACTTAAAGCTTGAATGAGAACCTTAAGGTCCGGATAAGTTTTGAGACTTTAATTTAGGAGTGAAATATTTGGCTAAGTGTTTGAATGAGTATTGGGGAATGACTTGGATGATAGGAAGGTGAAACGTGGCTAAGTATAGGTGCTTTCACGCATAGAAACACTGAGGTCAAAGACCCAAAAGCCTTGGACCGGATAGAAAAATAGTGCACAAAATTACACAGTAGCGCGCCCTTGGCGCCTCACACCAGAGGCACAGATCGTCACTGGAAATCATAATTTTATGAATTTCAAATTTTGCTACGGTTGCTCTTAAATTAGATTTAGACCCATTTCCGCTCAATTTGACCTCTGAATAAGAAAATGAAGTCAATTTTTGATATAACGTACGGATTTTGAGATATATTGAAATTATGATTCTGAAAACATTCGAGGAATATTTTTTGGCACTTTTTGGGATCGTTTCAATTACCTCCAACTCAATCATCAGAAAGTGCATAATCATTCACCAATAAGTCCAAAAGTGTTAATTTCTTCGCTAATTCAAGATCCCAATATCCTCAAACTCTAAAATCATTGGCATGCTATCTAGCTCTTGTCCTAATTATTCATAAAAAAATTACTTGTTATATGTATATTTTGCTTTTTCTCTTGTAGAATTGTTCTTCTTTAGATTTTCTGGGTAATTAATCTGTCATATCTTTAGCTTTCTTTCATCTCATTGAAAAACGTTGGACTCAAGCTACTTGTTATATGCTACCATCGACCTCAATCGACAAAGACCAAACTTAGATGCTCTGCTTAGGTAATTGAAAATGTGGTAATCTGTATGACATAATTTTTGAAGTTGTTAAGCTCATATGTCTTGAAATTAATGTGTGGGTAAGCTCATTCAAGTCCTATTCCTCTAGGTCTCTCTTCTCTACTAAAGCAAATAAGAAAAAAAAAACAACTTACAGTTCTCTTCACGTGAAATAATGAAGACAACATCAAAACTTGTAGTTCTCATAATTCTAGTTTTGGTTCTTGCTGAAGCACACTTCTCTCTAGTTGTAATATGCAATGCAATTCCGCCGAGTGGTTGCCTTAGCATAATCATATCGAATCCACCACCATCTACCCAATGCTGCAGCAAGAACAGGGAGTAAAAGCCTTGCCTCTGCAATTATCTCAAGATCCAAATTTAAGGAACTATGTCAACTCTCCTGGTGTTCCCTATCCCACGTGTTAAATACTACCTTTGAAGAATCATCTGTTTCTTTCTAGGTGTTGTACGTGGAAAGTGAAAATAATATGTTTGGTGCACTCTATATCTTAATGAGTCACTCTATGTGGCATGTTATGGTCTAGACTCATTGTTTTAGTTATTATGTGTCTTTGCTGCTTTTCTTTATGCAAAAGAGCTGAAATCATGTTATATCAACATATGTAGAAGTTGCTCATAGAAGTTGTGGCATAAGTATGACTAAGACAATATAAATATGATTTTTCTTGACGACTCTAAAAAAGTGTTGACATATGAAGAACAAAAACATAGAACTACTAACATTAGACCCAAGTATGAAGCAATCTTTACCAGTGACCTGGTGAAAACAAAACAAATAGTATTTTCATGTCTATATAAAGCATAAATTTTTATTTTGCTACGTATATTCCAAATCTGAAATCTTTATATATATATATATATATATATGTACATATTTAAATTTTCTTACTGCGTATGTATACATAGGTGGGGTTGGCTGCATATGAATCATCACTGGCCATACTACTATATTTAAACTCACAAAAGATTTGAGATAGAAGGAAATATACTTCCCAAACTTCAATAGGTGTGATTCCACTTAATCTACTTTGCTTTAGGAGTACTACTTCTAAGTAGATAGGGAACTTGCTGATCTCATGAATTTTGACCAAGAGATGTGCAACAATTGCATGCTTGAAAGGAACTCTTTGATACTTTATATCAACCTCACCCTCTGCGATAAGCTTTACAACCATCAAGGTCTTAGCATGAATTTTAAAAAAGAGATGTGCAACAGCTGCATACTTGAAAGGAACTCTTTGATACTCTATATCAAACTCACCCTCCGCGACAAGCTTTACAACCATCAAGGGCTTAGCTAATTTTGCATAGGCACCAAAGCTGAGAATGAACTCTGCTTTCTATTTACCAGAATCTATTACCACCACCATCGTCCCTTCTTCAATGCAGTACTCTGGTTGCTTGCATTTCATCTGAGAAAAGTGCATTCATTACGCGGAAAAACAAAAATAATGACAAGAAAATGTTGTGGGGTTAGGAGTTTGATTACCTGATAGCATGCACCACAAGAAGTGTCATTGTTTTATAGCTTAGAGACATTGTAAAATGAGCCATTGTTGACTATTCTTCCGTATTCTCCATAGCCACAAGCTCCACATAAATGTGAAAAATAGTTAGTTCTATTTCATATTGAAGTTTGGAGTAGAACATGTATTCCCCTATTTCAATTTGTCTATCTTATTTGTCCATTTAGAAAAGAATATCTTTTCTTAGTTTGGAAACTATCTTCTTGAGCATATTGATATTTCATTTGCTAGTATCGATGCTGCAATATTGTGCATGCTCTGTCTTCTTCAGAGAGAGTCAGGAATCAAAATATGATGTTGCAATCTTGTGCATATTGACTTATTAGGCTAGTTGTAACGAAGAAACTGTGCAACTAGCATTTCTGACATAATATGGTAGCAACATAACTCAGCTGGAATAGTTTTTCTCACTTTGTTAATAGGCACTTTGGTTTAACAAAGTTCTTTTGGATAGCTTTATTAGGTATATAATATGATATCTTTGCTGAGATCAATATTGTTATGGAATATTGTTGTTAGGGATGATTTCTGATTGGGTTGTTTGATTTCATGATTTTATTTCTTGTTATAAGCCAATGAATGACATGGTTTATTCTCTTTTGTAGGTGTCGAAAAAGAAGAAAGGGATGAAGATAGTGATGATGATCTTGACCTTACTTAAGACAATTTTTGATTTGTTGATGGAAATTCTAATCTTGTGCTATCTAATACTTTAATACTTATTGAAGCATGTAAAACTACTTATCTTTTGGGTTTTAACATTTTGCTATATTAAATAAAATTTTTAGTGTTTTAATGTGTTTTTGTATTAATCTTGCAGAAAAGTTAGGTTGGCATGATTTCGAAGAAATGTTGCAAATTTTGCTGAAGCATAGGTCGTACGAGCCCAGCTACGAGTCGTAGCTCACGCTACAAATCGTAGGTTGTGTCGTAGCAGGAATCAGAGACCAAAAGTCAAAAATCTACCAAGTGAAGGTCACCCCTACAAGCCCAGCCTATGAGTCGTAAGACACACTATGACTCGTATAGATGGACTCGTAGTAAGAATCAGAGAGCTAAAATATTGGATCGAAAATTGAATACCAAGATTACGAGACAAACATACAAAAGTCATATCCTAAGCAACGACTCATACCTATGGGTCATACCAGTTAAGTCTAAGATGCCATGATCCTGATATGAGACCCCGACTATGACTTGTAGGTCCTCTTACAAGTTGTAACTGTGACACTTATCTTTTCTATCTAAATTCTACGATTATTTTGTAAACACTATATATATTTTAAGTTAGGTTTTTGGGAGAGAGTTAGACCAATAGACAATTATCCATTATATTTTGAAACTTTTCTTAGGTTCTTAGTATAGATTATTGTTCTCTCAAGGAAAACACATTTTGGGGATTGCAATTCTTTCCTTGTTCTCATTGTTGATCAATCAAACTTGTGGGTTTGCAACTTGTGGTGCCTATCTCCTACATTGTCCTTGGTGAAACTCTCAACTATGTCTATTATATCCAATCTTGTGTATTTTGCTTTAGCCATGAGTAGCTAAGCACCCACAACTTGGGGTTGTGTTAACCATGGGTATTTGACTTGAAATAACCTAGTTTTTTTGCATTTCCATGAATAGGGTTTTGCATGTATTATTTATTTCCCTTCTTTTTTATTGTTGTTTGGTGGTGGCCAACACCAAACCCTGCCTACTATCACGATTCTGACCAAGATAGTGATGAAAGGAAAAGGGGAGTAGATCATAGAATTCGATTAATGTATTCCCATATAATCGACCAAATCTGACCAAGGGGAGGTTGACTGGTACTATTGGTAATGGTTATTTGGCACGCCATGGTGGTCGACTAAGCGTCATGGTGAAAGTCGACCTTCACCTTCGCAAGAGGGGTAGAAGAACCTAAGTTACTGTCCTTCATGCGAGTCACTAGTTATAGCTATGTATCTAGGGTAATAAAGTCGATGAACCATAGGTAACACAATTCCCAAGTTGTCCAAAAAACTGAGTGTTTCCTTGCATTTTAATTAGTATTTATTTTATTTTGTTTTGAATCACGAAAACTCCCTATTTAGAGATTGTAGTCATAAATACTAGAAATGATTAGTAGTGAAGTCTTATTGTCAAAGCCCTATATTCCTTGTGGATTCGATCCTAAACTTGGTTAGGTTAATTACTGATAGCAACTGCTTCTTATTGGAGCTTGACCATCATTAAGAAATTATGGCACCGTTGCTTGGGAATACGGTTAGGCTTTGATTTGATTTCACTGCTAGTTAGTTCTGATGTTAATTTTTAGACTCTTGTACTTTACTTTTGTTTATGTTTTTGTTGTTTGATTTCTTTTGCAGGGTGTACTAGGTTTTATGCCCAGCACAAGGAGCCAAAGCAATCCCTTAGCTCCACTAAGTTCGAATATCCATCGACTAACAAGAAGGATGGCTCAAGTGAATGAGGACATTGAGGTTGAGGAGGATATGCATGTAAATGAGGAAGACTTAAGAAGCGAGGAGAATCTACCACCAAGGGTTAATCAGCCACAACTTAGAGATTATAATGCAAATGTTTACATCTAGAATCAGTACCGATTGAAACCTATGGCGATGGATGTTACTGGTTCTATAATACTACCCTCTCTACCGGTAGATTCTAAGTTCGCAGTATCAAGTGGATTGATCTAGATTCTCCAAAACCATGTCCTATTCATAGGGCTATCGTCAGAGAATCCCTACCATGATCTCCAAAATGTTGTATTCGTGTGCAAAAGTGTCATGGGGACACAAAATATTTCTATTGACAATGTTGGATTGAGTGCGTTTCCATTGTCACTAACTAACAATGCAGCTATATGGTTGTTTGAGCTACCTCTAGGTACCATCACGAGTTGCGCTGAGTTGCATATGGTGTTCTTAGAAAGATATATCCCAAGGTCAAAGAAGCTAAAGCTTAAGGACCAAATTAACAACTTAGAGCAATTGTTTGGAGACTCTCGTAGCGCTACATGGGAGAGATTCACTAAATACATCAGAATGTTCCCTAATGACAAAATTGTTGACTATGCTTTAGTTGAGATCTTCCATAGGGCGCTTGATGATAATAGCAAAGCTTTCACCAACACGATCATGCGAGGTATTTTTCTTGATCAACCATTCGAGCTAGTGGCTGAAAGAATGGAACAAGTCGTGAAGACCAACAGAGCATGGTGTCAAAGTGAGCACAGTAATACAAAGAGTTCTTATGTGGTCACCACAAATAGTGAGCAGGATAAAGTGAATGAAAAGATCATAGAGCAACTTGCTCATCTCTGTACGAGCATGGATTTGGTTTTGAAGCAAAACCAAGCTAGTGTAAAAGCAATAGCTTACCAAACCCCAATTACTCCTGTGTATGAAGATCAATTCTTTGATGAGGATGCCTATTATGTCAGCAACCAAGCAGCAGGTTTTTGGAATAAGCCCCAAAGGTGCAATTTGGACTATTGGAGGCAAGGTTCCGAGAATCAAGGTCAGAACTTCCACCGTTATGGGATATATAGAGACAACTAGGGTGGATACTATGAGAGAGAGAAAGTACCAGACCCGAAATAGGGATGAAGAAAGGGCTACAAGAATGGTTCTTACGTGCCACCACACAATCGTGCTGCTAGATCGAACAAATCTAGGATTGAAGATATATTTGAAAAATTGTTGAAACGAGCTGACCACCAAGATGAGACTCTAAAGGGAATGAAAGCAGATATTGTAAGTATTTACCAAAAAATAGAGTCTCACTCAGTGGCAATCAAGCAACTTGAACTAAAATTTGGGCAAGTGTCTTTATAATTGAATCAACGCCAGAAGGGCACCCTACCTAGAAACACGATTCAAAATCCTAAGAACGAAGGGCATTGCATACACGTGATGACTTGGAGTGGCAAAGGCACTGTGGACCCCCCTATGCCAATTGTTGATAATGAAGTTGAGAAGAGATCCATTAATAACAAGGTGATGAGTAAGGCAAAAGGTCCAAGGAGTAAGGGAGTAGAGGACCAAGAGGTGGGAAAGCAAAGCCACCTCCTCCATTCCCACAAAGGCTTAAGAAGACGGAAGAAGATGGTAAGTTCAACCATTTCTTTTCAATGTTAAAACAAATCCATCAATATTCCTTTCTTGGAAGCCTTGGAGAAAATGCTAGGAAATGCCAAATATATGAAGGATTTGGTTACCAAGAAGCACACTTTGAGCCAAGAGTTCTCGCAAGAACTCCAACAATGTAGTGTGATTATGATCAAATGCCTTGTGCAAAAATGAGAAGACCCCAGGGCATTCACCATCCTTTGCACTATCGGTGATGTTTAATTTGCAAGAGCATTATGTGACTTAGGAACAAGCATCAATTTAACACCTCTTGTCGTATTCAAGAAGCTTGGCCTTGGTACTCCTATCCCAACACGAATGAAGTTGCTTATGGTAGATCAAATCATTAAAATGCAGAAGGGAATCCTTTTAGATGTGCCTGTTAAAGTTGATAAGTTCATCTTTCTAGTAGATTTTGTGATCCTATACTGTGAAGTTGATTTTGAGGTGCCTATCATTTTAGGGAGACTATTTCTGGCCATTGGAGAGCACTAGTGTTTATGGATTCAGGTTAGCTGTGGTTCATGGTTAATGATGTAGAAGTTGTGTTCGATATTCACTAAGATGAATGCAAGAGTGAGGTGTGGACCCTCAATGATAGTTGATAAAAAAAAGATGACAAAGTCAGGCGATGACGTTAAACAAGGCGCTTCTTGGGAGGCAACCCAAGCATTTTGCTAATTACTTGTTTGTTTGAGACTTAGAGTAGTAATATTTGTTTGATTTAAATTAAGAGACAAAGATGCCATTGTAATATCTTTTGAGGTTTTTATGGTTTGATACTTGGTTTGTATGTAAATAGTGGAAAAACTGAAGATCAGGAAAAATTGGACTTAGAGCAACTCCTAGGAGCAGGCGTACAAGCCATAGTCTTTACTACGACTCATAGTCATACCTCTTAGAGGGAAACAGTAAGTATCTAAAGTTGGCACATACACTACGAACCAACCTTATGATTCGTAGGATCCCCTATAAGTTGTAAGTGGGGTTTATAGTCCCAGGTATGATTCCAAAATTTTTACCAAGGGTTGGATCTTACGAGACTAGGATCTACAAGTCATAGGATGACCTACGACTCGTAGTCGAGGTCTCGCAGCCTTGATCTGTAGCTTCTTAAAATCTGACCTAATTTGCTTATAAAAGGGGTCAAAATTATTTTTGACCACAAATTTTAAAATTCCTTACCCTAAGTCGATGGAAAACACCTTCTTCATCCTGTAAATCCTTCTCCAACCAAAAATCCCCGCTACCTACGTCATTCTCCAGTGAAGATTCCAGTGAGGGTATAAATTCCTAGGGTTTTACTTTGGTTTATTTTTCAATTCAATTGGTAAGCTCTTCAGTTACATTTCTCAATATTTGTTGATGAGTTTGTTCCTTATATGAGTATAAGTTTAGTTTGATCATTTTTAAACATGCCTTACATTGATTATTAAGCTAGACATGTAATCTAGGGTTTATAGGTCGTTAAGGAATTGGATTATGATGTGAACCTTGTAGAAAAGCTTGAGTGGGTGATTGTGAGTATGAAATTTGTAATGTTTGGTATTATTGTTGCTCACATAGGGTCTGAATGGTTGTCAGAGTTGAACTTTAGGTGGTATGGGGGTGATTGCCTATGCATGAACATGTGGATTTGATTGAATCAATGTGAATGGTGATTGATCTTCTTTGGGATGTTATGGACATGTCAAGAATGAGTTTAGATTGTTGATTGCTTTCGGTGTGCTTGACATTTGGTTGAACTTGTTTTGACTTTTAGGGATAATGGTCATTTTAAATTGTTAATGCTAATATGGAATTGATTATGTGCCATTTAGTCGTGCCTTGCTCTTATTTGCATGATTAAGTTAAATTTAGTTTTGAATTTGTGCTTGGTGTGGGAAATAGTTAGCATTGCAGGTGACTTATGTGTTCAGCTACGAGGCACTCCTACGATTCGTAAGTTCTTATACAAGTCATAGTGGCCCCTCTTAGGAAGCATCATTCACCTATAATAACTTCATATTTCTCATATGAAACCCACATACATCTCGTACTACTTGGTATGACTCGTAGGGAGGGTCTCGTAAACTTTACTAAGTTTTGAAAATGTTTCTAGAACTAGGTATTATACCAGGACTACGCATCATAGGCCATCATAAAAGTCATAACTGTGTCTCATATCTATGATTAGAAAGCATTTTTAAAGCCACAACTGGTTCTACGAGGTGAGTATACAATTCATAGGTCACCCTATGAGTCATAATTTCACTCGTATCTACATATCTGTAGTTGCATAAGTGCAAAATTACTTGTTAGTTGTTTTTGTTTCTTCTTCTTTGCTGAGTATTTCAGTGGATCAAACATCTTGGAATTATATGTTGCTTTGTTGGTTATTCGTAGATAAAGTGCCTCTAAAACACAAACGGGCAATTCAAGTTCTATAACGGAGGTTGCAGGATGAGTCCTCCCACACCAAGTAATCTGAGGGCTCTGTGGAAGTCCACAGAGTTATGTTAGACCCGGAGGCTAGTAGACTTCAGACTCGGGAACTCACAGCTCAGATGCCCATGAAAATGAGTAGTTCCTCCCAGTCTGAAGAGGAGGAACAATAGGGCAACAAGGATCGGTCAGAGAACAGTTTGCCACAGATGACCCCCTCACACTCGGATTCAAGGTCAGAGTAAGCGAACACTTCTCAGAAGAAGGAGGTCCAGTACCAGCCCCTAGCTGACCGCAGATGGCGCATCCCTAGGATGAAGGAAATATATGACCAAGGGTTGGAGCCAAAGGGGCAAGGCAAGCCGGTTCGCCAATTTCATGAGGAGTCCTAGTTGAATGCTTCGGGCTTAGATCGAGTGCTCGGATTAGATGCTGGGTTAGATAAGCATGGGCTACAATGGACCACACAGCAGTTAGGCAAATATGCCCCTTATGCAGTCCGTGAGTTCTATGCAGCATACTTGCTGCACTCCGTCAGGGGTTGCCAAAGAACAAAAGACCAATTGAGCAACTGAGGCTACGGGTGGTAAGAGTTCGGGGGAGGAGATTAGATATCTCAGAGGAGACGATCCGACGAGTGCAGCTTGGGCCTACTTATATAGCCCCTCAGTCTACCGCGGAGTATGATAGCCATATTGAGAAGATGAGGACAGTGGTGACTAGGAAGAACATCAGGGCTAGGACAGAGCTTTTATCGTGGATCCCTAACAAGATTTATGAGGAGGGTGATGAGCCAACGTGGGTCACAAATAACACAGATATTATAGTAAAAGCCCACCTCTCATTCTGGGCCAAGTTCTGGTGGTCCATTATCCATTGGCGTATTAGGAAAACTTTGAATAATATGATCACACTTAAGAGAGTTGTATTATTGGCCAGCCTTCTAGCTAGGTATGCTATAGATGGGGCTCGAATAATTTCAGAGCAGATTCACGAGGTTGCAGCTCGAACGAGCACCTCACTGTTATTTCCAGTTTTGATTCATCGACTATGCAGTGCAATAGGTGCTCCTATTGACTCTCAACAGGACCCTCATGTAGACACCACATGTACTATGGATCCCAGCCTGATAAAGACTAATGAGAACCCAGTGGCCTTACCACAAATAGCTCCTCCAACTATGCCAGGGCCATTTCGGGTCGAGCCTCAACTTCCATGTTCACCTTAAGCTAGTACAGGCACTATTCCATCTACTACAGATCCCATACAAGCAGCCAAGATCTAGTCTAACCCAACTACCAGCACTTCAACACTAGCAACAACTACATTCTAAGTTGACCCTTTTTTTTTCTGTTGTTACTTTTCAGGCTTTAATGTGCTGGGTGGCTGTAGCAGTGGGAAGGCCGTGACAGTTATTCGTACAAGTCCAACCGTTAATTAATCAGACTATTTGGGATGTCGAGAAGAGGATGAGGGAATTTTCCTGAGATTTAATTGATGATCAAGTCGAGCGATTGATGCACGTGTTGATACATTTGAGGCCAAAGTTCACAAGAGGCTAGAGGGAGCTAGCTTGCCACTACGAGTGCAATTACTGAGGAGTTAACCAAATTTAACAATGACTTATTACAAATGTTGGCAGCTCATGTTCCAGCCCCGGAGGAAGCACTAGTAGGAGATGAGGCATTTGATTGGCTCACCGACCGTCCGAACACCCGAGGGAAGAGTCCCCTTAAGCATGCTAATCTAGAGATGACTTGAAAGAGGCCAAGACCTGAGGAGGAGGAGCCTATACCTGAGGAGGTAGTGCAGGAGTCGCTTTTGTTGGTGGTTATTTAGAGTGAGAGCACAGCATACCCTACCTAGAGAGGTTACTTCAGCAAACGAGGAGAGGTAAAATCAGGACCCCGCAGACCAACCCGAGACTGGTGCATGAGCACCATGATGTTTGACTACTTCTCAGCCTACCTCTTACTTGTTTTATGGATACTCTATCCTTTGTTAGACAATATTGTATTTATTTTGGTTTTGTGGATGTTCTTGTTGGAGAATGTTTTTATTTTGGTTTTGGTTATTAGTTTCGTTAACTGTTAGCTTTGAATGTGTATATATATATATGTTTGTGTGTGTGTGTGTGTATATATATATGTTATGTTTTCGTATGTTCGCCTTTTCTTTTTGTTTTTACTTTGAGGACAAAGTATCATCCTTTGTTGGGGTGGTAGAAGTTATTGATTAAGGTGAAGTCTGAGTAGCCTCACGTTCATAACTTCCCCTATTTTTAATCCTAAGGTTCTCTTGCCATGTTTCTTTTTCCTTGTGGATGTTTTATTTTCTGTTGAACTGGCACGTTTTAGGAAGTATAGATAATTTTTAAGTGCATAGTAATGTTATCGCTTGGCATATATATAATTCTTAGATTTTTCTTTAAACTTTTAATGTAAAATTGGGTACCCTCAAAATTGTTGAGGTTGTGATTATGGATGCATTCATACATTTTTGAGTATCTGGAAAAATTTGTTCTGATAAGCTGAGACTGAAAGCATGACCTGTGAGTTTATGCTTGATTGTGGATGCTATTGCCATGTGTGCTATGAGCCTATTTTTTCTGCATTCATGCATCTTATATAGACACAGAACTTGCCTTGTTACTCTAAAGTTAGTTTGGTGATATGGTGGATATGGAAGGGATCTTAGGCTTTTATTCCTTGAGTGAAACCACTTTTAGCCTAAATGACCCACTAGATGAGTAAGTGAATCCCTTGTTCCAAACTTTTGAGCTTTTAATGTACTCATTCTTTCTTGATACCTTGCTAGCTTAACCTTGTTTGATGAAATGTCTTGATATTAGCCCTGGTCTATCCTTTAACATATGAACCTTGGTTGAGGATAAAGGCCTAAGTTGAGCGTGGCTGCAGTTAGTGGCCCTGGTTTGAGGCATAGATATTGTGTACTTAACCTAAGGCTAAAAGCCTAAGTTGAGGGGGGTCGTTATTGAGGCAAAGTAATAATAATAAGGTGGTTAGTTGGAAAATCAAGAAAGAAATGAAAAGGCATCAATCAAGTGAAGAAAAAGAAAAGAAAAGTGCCTTGAGTTGATGAAAAAGTAGAAAAAATGAGTTTGAAATCAAGGCTCAGCTGAAAAAGAAAAAGAAAGCACTCGAGAAAAGTTTAGAATAGGAGAATAAGGGTGGACTGGTTTAAAAGTGGTGGACTATGAAAGCAAAAAGTGTTGTTAAACATGGTTCAAGTATAACTTTAGTCACTATTTGCGCAAAGTACCTCACCAAAGAACCCTGAGCCGATGTTACAAGCCTATAAGTCCTAAAGTGATCCACCTTCACTTTATCACCAAGACAATAGATGAACATAGAGGCAAGCCTATGGTGTTAGTCAGTATGCATTGAATTTCGATTGTGAGAGTGAGAATGCTTCCTCAGTCCCTAAATTCTAAAATGCTTTTGAGTGATTATAAGGGACTTCTTTCTAGTGAGGGCATTTGCACTACTTGAGTAGCATATGACTATACCAGTGATTGTGGATGGTTGATGCTCCTTAGCTTATCATAGTTGGATTGTCGGGTATCTCATTATGTTCCTGTTTGCTAAATAATTCCACACTTCTATTTTGAAAATGGTAGTTGGGTACCTGAATCAGAGGAGTTGATATATATGCCATTAGCATAAGTTATTATGTATTTCTCTTTGTCTGCGTAGATTGAGTCATCGCTTGAGGATAAGCAATTATTTTAAGTTGAGGGTGTTGATATGCTATCAAAATACAACATATTTAATGCCTGAAACAAGGGATTTTGTGAATTCTCAAAGCGGATTTGTAGTGTTTTGATGTGTTATGTGTTGATCTTGCAAAAAAATCAGGTTGGCATGATTTTGAAGAAAAGTTGCAGATTTTGTTGAAGCACAGGCCATACGAGGCCACTTACGAGTCATAGCTTACGCTACGAGTCGTAGGTGTTATATCGTAGCAGGAATTAGAGACCAAAAATCAGAAATCTTCCAAGTGAAGGTCATCCATACAAGCCCAGCCTACGAGTCATAAGACACACTACGACTCATATGAGTGGACTTGAAGCAAGAATCAGAAAGCTAAAATATTGGACAAAAACCTAAAGACCAAGATTACGAGACAAACATATGAGTCATAGCCCAAGCAACAACTCGTACCTATGGGTCATACCAGTTCAGCCCAAGATGCTATGATCCTGATACGAGACCCCGACTATGACTTATAGTTCCTCCTACTAGTCATAACTGCGACACTTTTTAACTGCCAGTTGTCGTTTCTGTGTAAATTCTAGGGTTATTTTATAAACACTATATATAGTTTAAGTTAGGTTTTTTTAGAGAGAGTTTGAATAGTAGACAATTCTCCATTATATTTTGAAGCTTTTCTTAGGCTTTTAGTCTACATTATTGTTCTCTCAAGGAAAACTCATTTTGGGGATTGCAACTCTTGTCTTGTTCTCATTGTTGATCAATCAAGCTTGTGGGTTTGCAACTTGTGGTGCCTATCTCCTTCATTTTTATTGGCCAAACTCTCTACTATGTCTATTATATGCAATCTTGTATGTTTTTCTTTAGCCATGAGTAGCTAAGCATCCATAACTTGGGGTTATGGGAACCTTGGGTAGTTGACTTGAAATAACCTAGTTTTCTTGCATTTCTGTGATTGGAGTATTGCATGTATTATCTATTCCCCTTCATTTTTATTGTTGTTTAGTGGTGGCCAAAACCAAACCGTGCCTACTATCACGATCCCGACCAAGGTAGTGACGAGTAGGAAAAGGGAAGTAAATGAAAGAATTCGGTCAATGTATTCCCGTATAATCGTTCAAACCTGACCAAAGGGAGGTTGACTGGGACTATTGGTAACGGTTAGTTGGCACACTATGGCGGGTGACCAAGCGTCATGGTGAAATTCGACCTTCGCCTTTACAAGAGGGCTGGAAGAACCTAAGTTACCATCCTGCATGCGACTCACCAATTATAGCTATGTTTCTAGGGTAATCAGGTCTATGAACCATGGGGAACACAATTCCCAAGTTTTCCCCAAAATTGAGTGTTTCCTTGCATTTTAATTAGTATTTATTTTATTTTGTTTTTAGATCACAAAAAACCTCGATTTAGAGATTGTAGTCATAAATACTAGAAATGATTAGTAGTGAAGTCTTGTAGTCAAAGCCTTGTATTCCCTGTGGATTTGATACTAACCTTGGATAGGTTAATTACTGATAGCGACCGCTTTCTTATTAGAGCATGAGCATCATCACCAGTGTCTGTTCGCACCCAGGTCGTGATACGCCTAGGGTGCGGACTAGTGTTTTGTGAAATCTGCATCTGCTCTATGTCTCACCTAGGGCGCGGACCAGTGTAATATTTTCCTTGCTTTTCTTATTTCACCAAAGGGAATTACTTTCATAGCTCCATGCCCACTTAACGTGAAATCTCCCATACTTAGCCATTTTTCAACTCTGTAGCTCACAAAACCTTCTCTAAAACCTCTTAAAGACTATCAATTCTCTCTTTCAAATCTAAGAATATCAAGCTCCAATTTGGAACACAAGGACTCATTTCAAGTACCAAGTCTACTTCAAGTTCATTTCAAGGGATTCAAGGTTTATGGTATGCGGGTCTTCATTAATGGGTCCTTTCACCCATGGAGCCCAACCTTCTCTTTTTTTGAAAATTGCATGATTTCAAGTTTTATTACCTGTGGATATCTTTTATTATGAAATATGAACATAAATTATTTAGGGTTTTATGAAGTACTGAATAATTATGCATGAATATCTATTTCAAGCTTATTCTATGAATTGATTTTGTCTATTGGGACTATGCATGTTTTGATCTATGAAACTACAAATGATTATTAGATTTTTTGATGGGTTTCAAGGTATCCTACATGAGGGTTTTAGTACCATGTTAGTGGGTTGATTTGTGTTGAGGTTACTCATCTTGTTTTACTCTTTAATTGCATGATTTTGAACAAGTATCATGAACCCACCATATGTTTGATAAAATGACATGTCAAGAATTGTTAAGTTATTGATGATCTATTACATGATTTACAAGTCAAGTGACTTCATGATGATTAAGGGCTTTTCAAAAATGTATTGATTTCATGAAAAGTATTTATGACATTGCAAGTATCAAGTTGAGCCCTATTTCAAAATTTTACCCTCTACTGAGCTATTCATGTCAAGTTGAGAGATTAAGCATGATTATTATGTTACCCTCATGATCAAGTTAGCCTCAACAATGGAGGTCAAACATGTGATAGAGCTACTCATGTCATGTCATCATGTCTCTTACAAGTATTCATGCTATTATTAAAGTTATGACTATTTCAAGTATTTGTGGGATTTGGTTTAGCATCGATTGTAGCTTAGATAGGGGCTTGAATCAAAAGGTCCTTATCTAAAATCTTTAGTCTCTAACCTATGTGTGAACATAGGTGTAACGACCCTTAAAAGTTCCCAAAAATATGCCTTGAAAGTGCTCGGAATCGTAATTGTTATATATCTCAAAATTTGTGCGTGATATCGAAAATCTGACTTCATATTTTTGTTTAGGGGGCATTCGAGTAGAAAATGGGTCTCACCCCGATTTAAGGGAAAATAATCAGAAATTTCTATTTTTCAAAAAATGCAAATTCCAAAGAGATTTTCGTACCCCCGGCGCGACGTGCCAAGGGCGTGCACTAGTATTAAATTTTGCCCAATTTTGACTTCGGTCCAAGACTTTTAAGTCTTGGGCCTAAGTGTTCTCAAACGTGAAAATACCTATACTTAACCATTTTTCACCCTCATATCATTCTAAACATTCCCCAATACTTATTCAAACACTTAGCCTATACTTTACTCCTAAACTCAAGTCTCAAAACCCTCTCAAGATCTAAGGAATTCCTCTCAAGCTTCAAGTCTCCATCTCCAATCTTCATCAAGTTCATCTCCAAAGCTAAGGTATATGGGTTTCTTTCATGGGTTCCTTTTACCCATGATATCCGAGCTTCCTTTTATTCTAATTTGCATGACTTAAAGTTGATTTACAATTGGGTCTATCTTATTATAAAAATGAATGCACACTATGTTGAAATTCATGAAATTATGACTGTCTTGCTATGATTTGAGGTATGAAACCAAGGTTTATTGTAAGTTTTGATAAAGGGTTTTGATGTAAATTTCTTGAGGGTGTTACCAAGTATCTATTAAAGGTCTTACACTGAATTTTCTAGCATGATTTCACACTTGAATCGCATGGTTTTACACTAGCACTACACACCCTCTATATATTTGATAAAATGTTCGGTTATGGTTTCTTGAGGAATTGAAGGTCCAATGCATGTCTTATGAGTTGAACGACTATATGATGATGATATAGTGATGATATGATGAAATTATGAAGAAATGATGATGAAATGAATGCTTATATGGTGCTCTCTATATAGTGTTGGAACATAACTATGCCCTACCTAGGGTTTGTGCGTCGGGTAACCTTGTTTGGGGTTTGTACCCATCAACCTATCGGTGGGTTTGTACTTCAGCATAAAGGGTGGTAGGATGCGATGATCCACAAACCTTGTTGGGGGTCTGTATCTATCAACCTATCGGGAGGTTTGTACTCCAGCACCAAGGGTGGCAGGGTGCGACGATCCACCAACCTATTGATGGGTTTTGTACCTCAATCACCAAGGGTGGTAGGATGTGACGATCCACCAATATTAAATGCTCTTCTTACATATATCTTATGTCCTACATAAGCATGATTTACTTAAGCACTAATCGTACATGTCATATTGTTATTATGCTAGCTATTGTCTATTTCTATGCATTTCGACTATGATGTTTATCTCTTGTTTAAATGCATCCTACATACTTAGTACATTCAAATGTTCTAACACATATTCTATGCCTATATGATGTCACCTTGTAGGAACTGGTGTACCGCTTGATCATCCTCCTCTACGTGGCTAGTACGACTTCAATCTAACTTGTTGGTGAGTCCTCCATTCCGAGGACGTTACTTATGATCTTTTGCTATATATTACAATTTTCTCTTTTGACTTATGTATTGACAATAAGGGTGAGCCCATTTACTTTGTCTTGACCCCCGCTCTTATCTATGTAGTAGAAGTATTGTTGGATATGACATGTATCTATGCTATGAGCTTGACTCCAATGACTCTTGATGTTTATGATATGAAAGTGTTCCCTTTGTATTGGTTGTCCCAATTTACTATTTTTTCTTGTATTCTATTGCTTCCACGACCAAGGATGTGTAATGATGTGCTACAGGGCTTGTTTTGGGTTCTTTTGGGTTCCCTATTCGCCGGTCACGTCTAGGCCCTAGGCTTGGGTCGTGACAAAGGTGGTGTCAGAGCACTAGGTTGTTAGATCTTGGGAGTCCAACACACTATGTTTCTAAGAGTCTTATTCATGGTTGTGTTGTGCACCACTACTATGAATATGAGGCTATGAGAAGTTTTAGGAAATGTTTCACTTCTTCATGCTCTAAGTCGTGCTATAAATTCAAAGTAAGTTTTTCCCATAACGATTGTTCTTTTCTATGCTAGATCATGCCTAATACAAGGGGAAGACAAGCCCGTATAGTCGAGGGGCAACTGGCCAATGGGGAGCTTAGGGATACTCTCACTTTGCTTGCACAAGTGGTGGCTAATTAAGACAACCAAAGGGCCCAAGCCCCTTATACTCCTCTCGGGTAAAAGACATCATAAGAATGAATCCCCTGGAATTCCATGGGTGAAAGGTGAGTGAGGACCCCCAAGAGTTTATTAATGAGGTCTACCAAAATTTGTCCATCATAGGTGTGAAGTCAGAGGATAAGGTGGAGTTAGCGGTCTACCAACTCAAGGGGATAGCACAAATATGGTATAACTAATGGAAAGAGGAGAAGGGAGTCAACTATGTGGTACTTTGGGAGGAGTTCAAGGTGGCTTTCCTTAATTGGTTCTTACCCCTTGAATTTAGGGAAGCTAAGTTGGTGGAATTTATGAATTTTCGACAATAGTCTATGAGTGTGAGGGAGTATGCCCTCATGTTTACCCAACTTTTGAAATATGCTCCACATTTGGTGGACAACTCGAGATCTAGGATGAACAATTTGTGATAGGTGTGTCCAACTTGGTTAGTGAAGAGTGTCGGTCTGCCATATTGATTAGTGACATGGACTTGTCATGTTTGATGACCTTTTTCAAGCAAATGGAAGGGGAAAAATTAAGGAAGAGGAGGGGTCATGAGGCCAAGAGGGCCCGTTTTGAGGGTAAGTTCCAAAAGGATGTTTGGATCCACAAGGGCCAAAGGTCCTCTCATGCTTCTAATTGGGGATTTTCCAATGACTTCCCATGGTCCCAAGGTGTTGGTGTTGTGGTTCCAAATGAAGTGTGTCCTAGGTGTGGTAAGAGGCATAAGGCCCATGCTTGAGAGATAGTAATGAATGTTTTGGTTGGGGGGAAGTGGGCCACAAAAAGGTGGCTTGGCCTTGAGATCACAACAAGGGCGAATAGGTTCATCCACAAGGTGCTAATGCGGTCCCATTGGAGAGAAATAGCCGAAAAGATGGTGCCCCAAGGAACAACCGATTTTATGCTTTACATGGGAGGCAAGGGGTTGATGAAGTCCCCGATGTTTTCAATGGTATGTTGAAAATCTTTGACTTTGATGTGTATGCATTGATTGATCCGGGTGTCACTCTTTATTTTGTTACTCCCTTTGTTTCCCAAAAGTTCCATGTTGACCCCGAGTTGTTGCATGAGTCACATGATGCGTCTACTCCTACTGGGGAATCCATATTGCTAGAAAATTTTATAGAAGTTATCCTATTTGCATTTTGTATAAAATCTTGCCTTCTGATTTTGTTGAGTTATACATGGTTGATTTTGATATTATTCATGGGAAGGATTGATTGCATGCATACTATGCTTCTATTGATTATAGAACCCGTAGGGTGAAGTTCCTGAAATGACCCCACAAAGTGCCTAAAAATGTGCCTCGAAATGCCCAAAATTTTAATTTCCATATCAAAAATCTATTCGTTATTTCGAAAATCCAACTTCATATTTGTGATCAGGGGATCAAAATTAGGTGATAAAGGGTTTAACCTCGATTTAAGAGTGAAAAATTAGCAATTATAATATTTAAATGATGAATTCTAGAGGGATTTTTCAATCCCTCCATGACACGCCTTGGGCGCGCTTTAGTGTAAATTCTTCTCCGCATCCTCTCCGCGATGAGGAGATGTGTATTGTCCTAGCAATGTTTTCTGTGCGGTCCAAAATATTCTAAGTGTTGGGCCCAATTTTCTCAAACGTGGTTTTATCCATACTTGATCAAATTTCATCCTTCTATCATCCAAAACATTTCCCAATACTCCCCAAAACATTTAGCTATATTTTCACTCCAAATTTGAAAAATCAAAATCCTCATCTGGAACTAAGGATTCTCTTCAAGCTTCAAGCCTCCATCTTCAACCTTCACCAAGAATTTCTCCAAAGCTAAGGTACATGGTATTGAACCATTTGATCCTTTCACCCATGGTGGCTAAGACTAACTTTTACTAATATTGCATGATTTAAAGTTAATTTTACATGTGAGTCTTGTATATTGAGAAATTTACTACACTGTGATTTTAGTTCATGAAAGTATGGTTGTTTTAGCATGTTTTAAGCTCCAAATCTTAGATCTACTGTTGGATTTGATGAGAGATTTTGATGTGAATGTCTTGGGAGTGTTACAAAGTGTTAATTGAAGGTGTTACAATAGATTTTCTTGCATGATTTCATCTCTAAACTGCATGGTATTTTACCCCCTTACACACCCCTAAGCTGTTTGATAAAATGTTCGGTTATGGTTTCTTGAGGAATTGAAGGTCCAAAGCATGAGATATGGTATGAATGATGTTATGATGATGAAATGAACTTATTTATATGATATTCCTGTATGAATTATTGCATTAGCATTTATGATAAATCCTATATCAAGTGTTGTATTAGACCATCCCCAATCTGGGGGGTCAAGAACCTGGGTAACCGAAGGAAGGGTTCGTACTTCTCCACCGAGTGATGGGGTGGCATAATGACTAACCTAGATGAGGGTTTATACTCATCAACCAAGATGAGGGTTCGTACTCATCCACCTAGGTGATAGGGCGGCATTATCACCAATCGAGATGAGGGTTCGTACTCATCCAACTAAGTGATGGGGCAGTATCATCACTAACCTACCAAAGGGTTGTACATTTGGAAATCTGGTTTGGTCTATTCTTCACATATGATATCTTATATAAGCATGAGTTACTTAAGCATGTTTTACTTATGCATTGATCATTCATGTCATATTGCTATCCCATGCCTATTATCTATTATTGTGCATACTAATTATGAAGCTTATCTTTTGTGTGTTGCATCCCAAATACTTAATACATTAAAATGTACTAAAGCATGCTCTTTCCTACATGATATCACCATGAAGGGACCGGTGTTCAAGTCAATCATCCTTCTCCTCCACGTGGTTAGATGGTGCTATTCTAAGCTTGTTGGTGAGTCCTCCACTTCGGGGATCTTGGTTCATGTTCTTCCTCTTGATTTGTATTGATCCACTTGCTTATGTTCTATTGACAATGAGGGTGATCCTGGTAGCTTTGTATAGGGCCCAACTCCATCTATGTATTAGAGGTGCTTATTGGACATGTTGTGTATCTATGTATGAGTTTTGACTCTTGTCTATTGATTATGATGTTTATGTAAACCTTCCCTTAGCCCCATTACCCTATTCTTATTCTATATGTCTTTTATATGCTTCCGCAACCAAGGATGTGTAATAACAAGTTATGAGGCTTGTTTGGGGCTCCTTCGGGTTCCCCATTCACCGTGTCATGTCTAGGCCCTTGACATGGGTCGTGATAGTTTCAATTTCCAAAGGAACCCGTCTTTGAGTGGGAAAATCAAGATGTGATGGTCAAGGATAAATTCATCTCTTGCATTAAACCTCATAAATTGATCTCTAAGGTGTGTCTTTACCATCTTGTGAGGGTTAGGGATGTGGAGTCTAAAGTGCTTCCCATAGAGTCAGTTCCAATCGTAACTGACTTTCTTGATGTCTTCCTTAATGATCTTCCTGATGTTTCTCCCAAAAGTGAAATAGACTTTGTCGCAGACCTCCTCCCTAACACTCAATCCATTTCTACTCCCCCTTACTATATGGCCCCAGCAGAGTTGAAGTAGTTCAAGAAACAATTTTGAGGGACTTATTGGAGAAGGGATTTATTAGACCTATCCAATCACCATGGGGTGCTCCGGTATTGTTTGTAAAAATGAAGGATGGGTCCCTTAGGATGTGTATTGACTACTAGTAACTCAATAAGGTCACCATCAAGAATAGGTATTCTCTTCCAAGGATTAATGAATTGTTTGACCAATTGCAAGGTCTAGCCATTTCTCTAAGATTGGTCTTCGGAACGGGTGTCATCAAGTGAAAGTGAGGGAGTGTGATATTCCCAAGATGTCTTTATGGACTAGGTATGGGCACTATGAATTTATGGTGATATGTTTTGGGTTAACCAATGCACCGGCTATCTTTATGGACCTAATAAATAGGGTCTTTAAACCCTACCTTGATTACTTTGTTGGGGTCTTCATTGATGACATTTTCATCAATTCTCCTAGTGAGGAGGAGCATAGGGCTCATTTGAGGGTTGTGTTGCAAAGATTGAGGGAGGAGAAATTGTATGCAAAATATGAAAAGTGTGAATTTTTGTTAAGGGAGGTTGCCTTCCAAGGACATGTGGTGTCGGGGGATGGTATTAAGGTGGATCCTAAAAAGGTCAATGTGATTAGGAATTGGCCTAGACCATTGACCCCATCAAATATTAGGAGTGTCTTGGGCTTAGTGGGGTATTATCAGTGTTTCATGAATGGGGCCTCTTTTATTGCTTCTCCTATGACAAAATTGACTCAAAAGAAGGCTAAATTTGTGTAGAACGATGATTGTGGGAGGAGCTTCCAAACCTTGAAAGATAATCTTGTTTCCTCTCTTATATTATCACTATTGGATGCTCTTGAGGGATTTGTTATGTATTGGGATGCTTCCTAGATTGGTTTGGGTTGTGTGTTGATTCAAAATGGTAAGGTCATAGCCTATGCTTCTATACAACTCAAGGTGCACGAAAAGAACTTCCCATGATCTTCAGTTAGCCATCGTTGTGTTTACTTTAAAGATTTGGCATCATTACTTGTATAGGGTGCATGTTGTTGTGTTCGCCAATCATAAGAGCCTACAATATGTCTTCACTCAAAAGGATCTCAACTTGAGG
>JAOTQR010000011.1:5793793-5812085 GCA_025774065.1 Solanum ossicruentum
ATAAAGGGATTCGACTTAGTATGTGATTACGTGCTCCTATCGGGCACTGGTCACGACCCCAGGGAGGGGTGTGACAATATCTAAGGGCCTCATCTCCCCCTTGGGAGAAAACCTCCATGTTGCCCTCTTTCACTAATGCCTTCAATTCAAGCAAGGAGGAGTCTAGATCTTGTTTTGCTATCACCTCATCAACCAAAGAAGATTTAGAACATTCAACAACAACAACACCATTACCCACATCTTCCAACCTCACTCCTTATCTAGCCAATCTATGCACCTCCCTAGCCATCTCCCTATCACCCCCATCCACATGAGCTAAGCCATAGATACCCGACTCAAAGCATCCGCCATAACATTCGCATTACCCAGATGGTCAGTGGCGAGCCACATGGCTCATGCCACTGGCCGTGTCACCTCTTTTAGTGCCACAAATGGCCTTTTCCAACCCTATCTATCCCAAATGACCCGTCAAAGGCCACACTAGCTATCAGACTATCCGTTTGACACCACTACACAAGAGGGTGTCATAGAAACGGTCATAAATCCCTCATCCGATCTCGGAATAAGGTGAAACCAAATATATTTCAAATCTAACTCAAAGGGCTTCTATTTGACAAATTGTGGGCTACCTAGATCCAAATGTGCTAAAAGTTATGCTTATTTAATGTTGACCCTTGCATAAACTATCATCCAAAACTCAACTCTTATGTATGTCTTGAACTTGTTTAGGTACTAGGAGTCTCCTATGAGCCTAATACACCCCAAACCTAGCCAAATGAGGCTTGATACATGGATACATAAGAGCATAGAGTTGTGGATGTCACATATTTCTGATTGTGGTGCTCAATTCACTTCACATTTTTGGAGGTCCTTCTAAAGGTGTCTTGGTACCAAGATTAAGCTTAGCACGGGTTTTTATCCTCAAACGGATAGCCAAGCCGAGAGTACTACCCAGAATCTTGAGTATATGCTCAGGGCTTGTGTTTTGGAGTTTAAGGGTAGTTGGGATGAACATCTTCCACTTATTGAGTTTGCTTACAACAATAGCTACCACTCTAGCATTTGTATGGCTCCCTTTGAAGCTTTGTATGGTAGGCGTTGTAGATCCCTAGTTAGGTGGTTTGAAGTGGGGGAGATAGCTTTGCTAGGTTCGGATTTGGTCATAGGAGCCTTGGATAAGGTGAGGTTCATAAGGAAGTGATTGAAAATGGCCCAAAGTAGACAAAAGCCATATTCCGATGTGAGAAGAAGAGATCTTGAATTTAAGGTTGGTGATTGGGTTTACATGAAAGTCTTACCCATGAAGGGTGTGGTCTGATCTAGCAAGAAAGGTAAATTGAGCCCAAGGTTTACGGGTCTTTACAAGGTTCTAAGAAGAGTTGGTAAGGTTGCTTATTAATTAAAGGTACCTATAGAAATGAATATGGTTCATCCGGTCTTCCATGTGTCCATGTTGAGGAGATGTGTTGGCGATCCAAGTGCTATAATGTCCTTAGAGGTTGTAGGTGTTCTAGAAGATAATTTGACCTATTAGGAGGTCCCCATTGAGATCTTAGATAGGCAAGTGAAGAGGTTCAGAAATAAAGATGTAGCTTCCGTCAAGGTCCTTTGGGGGAATCAACAAGTTGAAAGTGACACATGGGAAGCCGAGGTGGACATGAGAATGCGATATCCATATATCTTCCATTTTACTCACGCCAAAGGTAATAGTTAAGTCCCCTATATGATGTTATGTCCTAAGGTTCAACCCTTATATCATGTTGTATGCATTCATGTTTATGGTAACAAGTTTATGATGATTTTGGCATTCATGTTGAGATTTTTGAAAATGATGTTTAAGTATAATTGTTGCATTCATGTCGGGCTGAACTCTTCATAATTACTTCTCTTATACATGTTTCTTTGACATTCAGGGGTGAATGTTCTCAAGGGGGAGATATTGAAATGTCCAAAAAATGTGCTTCGAAAATGCCCATAATCGTCATTTTCATATATCTCAAAATTCGTGCGTGATATAAAAGATCCAACTTCATACTATTGATCGGGGGAAAAATTTGGTGGGAAATGGGTGTAACCTAGATTTTAGAAGACTCGTAGCAAAAAATATTTTTTGAAAATATTTTGGAAACAGTAAGGGTATGCAATGGTTCCGTGACGCGGACCCATCGCAGAGTAGTGTTAGCACTTCCTTAATTTTTTGTTTCAACCTAAGGGCATTGGGGTCATCACTTCATACCTATTTGCATGTGAAATCTCTCATACTTGGCCATTTTCAACTCCACATCACCATTTTCAACTCCACATCTCTCAAAAACCCTCTCCAAAACCTCTCAACCATTTTATCAAAATCTTCATCTAAATTCAAGTGTCTCAAGCTTAATTTCGAATATCAAAAATTCAATCCAAGCTTTAAGTCTGCTTCAAGCTTAAGTCTCGACAACCCAAGGTTAAGGTATGTGGGTTTCATCCATTGGGTCCTTTCACCCATGGAGTCTAACCTTTCTGCTTTATGAAAATTACATTATTTTAAGTTATATTACCTATGAGTATCTATTATTATGAAATAAGAGCACAAAAAATGTTGGGGTTTTGTCAGATATTTTTGGTTATGCATGAATATCTATTTTAAGTCTATTCTATGATATTGATCTTTGTCTATTGAGACAATACATGATTCAAGCTATGAAATCTATAACTATTGTGAAGTTTGATATGATTTACAAGTTACCTATGATAGGGTTTTATCATGATGTTGGTGGGCTGATTTACATGACTCTAAGATGCATTGATTTCACCATTTCATTATTTATACTCTTGTATTTGTCATGATTCAACCATGTACTCATATGTGCCCACCAAGTGTTCGATGAAATGTCAAGTAAAAAGTTCTCAAGTTATTATATGTTTTACAAGTCAAGTGAATTCATGATGAATATGGGCTACCAAAAATGTTATGAATTCATGAAATTATCTATGATTATGCAAGTATCAAGTTAAGCCCCATTTTCAAGATTTTGCCTCTTGTGAGCCATTTAGGTTAAAGTAAGGGTTATGTATGATTATGATCTATTCTCATGTTTCAAGTTAGGCTCACCATTATAGGTCAAGTATGTTTAAGAGCTACTCATGTCATGATTCTATGTTCATTATAAATTATTAAAGTCATGATTATTTCAAGTATTCCGTGGAATTAGACTTAGCACGGATGGATTGGATGTCAGCGTGGGCTATCTTCAAAGGTCTATACTCATTTCCTCAAACTATGTGCCAACATAGGATTATGTTATACCCTTACTATATAGTGGATACATTTGGTGCAATTTATCATGAAACCCTCTCCAAAATGGGATGGATTCCCGTAAGGGGGGTTACTTCTCCGAAATGGGACGGGCTCCCATAAGGTAAAGTATGGTTTACCTTGCCAAGTAGACCACCTCTTTACCGATGAGGGGTAATCATCATGATTCCAAGTTATAGCTCGCTTTCTCTTATTCTTTGTCGGTTGAGGTCTTTTCCAATATATATTATAATCTACACGCGTTGAATGATTTACAAGCATGTATTAATTCAAACATTGATCATGCATGCCATATTTGGATTACACTTGTCTATTGCCTATTACTATACATTTTGACCATATTGGCCTATGTCTTATTGCATTGCATCCTACATACTTAGTATATTCAAGTGTACTAACGCATACTTTATGCCTATATGATATCACCATGTATCATCCTCCACGTGGCTAGTGAGATTCTTTGAAGACAAGCCTTAGTAAGTTCTCAAGTTCGAGGACACTATCTACTTTCTCTTGCTATGTTTAAGACTTCTTTATGTTGAACATTTTACATTATAAGGGTGAGCCCAGAAAGTGTCTTGGCTCCCGCTCCATTTAAGTTAGAGACGTATGTTTGATATTATGATGTTATTGTGCTATGATCTTGACTCTTATGCTTTGTTTATATTCAAGACTTCCCTTAGTCCCACTTCCCATTTTGTATGTCTCTTATTGTTGTTTACTTTGCTTCCACGACCAAGGATATATGATTGATATGGAACGAGACTTGTTTGGGTTCCTTCGAGTTCCCATTCGCCGTTTCACATCTAGGCCCTAGGCTTGGGTCATGACAGATAGCATATGCCTCCAGATAACTTAAGACTCATGAGAATAACTACACAACTCATGATCTTGAGCTTGATCTTGTGGCATTCGCTCACAAAATCAGGAGACACTATCTTTATGATGGGCATGTAAATGCATTTACAGACCACAAAAGCTTGGAATATGTATTTAGCCAAAAGGAGCAGAACTTGAGAAAGAGAAGATGGTTGGAGCTGTTGAAGAACTATGATATGAGCATTCTCTATCACCCAAGTAAAGCTATGTAGTCGTTGATGCTCTTAGCAGGTTGACCATGGGGAGAACGACACACATTGAGGATGGAACGAAAGAACTAGCTAAGGAAGTGCACGCACTAGCATGCTTGGGAGTACAAATTGAAGATTCTAATGAGGATGGTGTGATTGTCAAAAATGTGCGGAGTCATCCTTATCGGGGGAGGTAAAAGATAAGCAAGATAGAGATCCTATCCTTCTTCATTTGAAAAAAGTTGTTTAGAAACAAAGAGTATTAGTGTTTGCAAAAGGGGGAGATGGAGTCCAGAGATACCAAGGTAGATTATCTGTATGAAGTGTTGATGTCCTTAGAGACAAGATTCTAGCAGAGGGCTCATAACACAAGTGTCATGCCCCAGGAAGGGACCCAAGATGTGGCTGGCACTTAGAGACTATTGCTAATCCAAGATATGACCCAAGATTCTTTCATTCGTACATTCTACTAATTAGCGGAAGGCATACGGAAATAAATGGGCATATCTCATCATCTAATCTCAAATAATAATATAATTAAAGGCTAGTAGAAAGAAACTAGCTCACAGGTCTCAACATCAACATCCAACTCTAGTCTATGAAGCCTTTATAACTATTAGGTGTTGCCAATGACAGACCCATGGCTACCTCAATCAAAATGAAAATTATGCAAAAATCTAACTATCAAGCATGATGAAAATTGGTGATAAGGCCTACGAAGTAGGGGAGGCTCACCAATCTGATGAACATCTCAAGAACATGAACGGTGCGCCTGCTGGTGACCTCTATCCTTTGTATCTAGGAGATAAAATAATGCAGTCCCAAAAGGGGACGTCAGTACATGGAATATACTGGTATGTAAATAGCTGAATGAAACTGAAATATGTAGAATAATATAGAAATAATAATCATTATCAAGGATAGTAAAAATCAACATCTCAAATGTCCATCTAAATAAAGAATAAGGAGTAGACAAGTGACCCAACAACCAATCTACTCATTAATCAAATCAAACTCATCTCAACTGATCTTATCTCATCTCATCTCATCTTGACTCATATTACTCAGTTTGGGAACTTTCTACGAGTTTCTCTGATCTGGCAACAAGCAGTTATGAGCTAGTAATTGTACAACAATCACGCTGATGTTGCCATATTCGTTTTGTACTTGCAAGGTAGAGAATGAATCAAAACCACATGGACAAGTCCGAATGGGGACAACAATTCATAAGTCCTCTATTGATTTCAGGGACTTTTAATTAGAGGGAACCTCATCATAAGGTGATGTGATGATCCTGGTCCTCACCTACGCTTGGCTACATAGTTTGAAGAGTGCGACTTGGACCTAATCTTAATCTTTTGGTGATTGATACTCCTCCCATGAATCAATGCTCATAAAATATTCCATCCAATAGAACTATCTCAATCAAACCATCTCAATCATCCTCATGGAGGCATAATCTTTCAATCAGTCTCGTAGTGATTCTAATTATCTCATCAATCAACATCTCAATCAAGAGCTCGAGGCTTAGAACAATCATTAGAGAAAATTTGAATAGACAAATCATTAGAGTTTATTAGGTAAACTCAAGGGACTATCAAGTTCTATCAACTCATCATCATTCTCACATCACAATCAAAATCTCTATCAACATTCTCAATTAAGGCTCTAGACTCAATCACTATCTTCATTCATGCAATTTTTAAGAAAATAATAAGTAGGGTTTATGCAATAATTCATGTAAAACATTCAATTCAAGAAAACAAGTTTATGATGATCATCAACATATGAAAATACATGTAAAAATTATTACACTTTTTCAAGAAAATAGTACGAATCATATATACAAGAATTTTCAACTCTCATCTAAGATCATATATGGGGCACATGAGAGGATAATCTCATGCTTTTAGTTTAGCCTTACATATCTAGGATAAAAGATCTTTCGATCAACTATCAAGAATTCTCCTTGAATTCTTCAAGCTCACGTTCTTCCTTCTTCTCTCTAAAGCCCTAACTTTTAAGTGTTGTGAAAAAGGACTTCGAATGGGGTTTTCACCCTATTTTCTCATTAAAATCCCTATGTTGATATTATTTTGAGTTTAGAAGGGGTTAGAAATTGACCGGAATGCCCGTCAAATTAAATAGAAAACGTTTATCCCAAAAATGCCCAGTCTGCGTCGCGGACTTGCTGCAGACTTGTGCATTTTTTTCAATTTTCATTTCCAAACGAGTTGTCAATTCCCCTCAAAAATAAATACAAGTGTTGGTCCTGTCCCTGGTGTGTTGTGCCTCGGGCGTGCACCAACACTGTTTTCATTTAATTATAAAAAATTATTTTTCACTCGAATGCTCTAAAATCCGAACGAGACTATTTCCAACTCAAATTTTTCATGTTGATTGCATATCCGGTCTCAAATTTGCAAATGGAATATGGGTATTTTAGGGGTATTTTAGTAATTTTACTGGGTGTTACATCATCTTCCCCTTGGGATCATTCGTCCTTGAAAGATAAGGAAAGACAGATATCAAGACATGAATAGACTCATGACTCATTCCATCATTCACATCCATAAATCAAACTTTCAACTCTATCTCATCATCAATCAATTCTATTTGATCTTAAGAATTAGACAATCGACTCATGAAAGGACAATTAACATAGTGGAGGGTAAGTGTCTTACCTTCAACATTATTATCATTTAGCACGAATTGGTGCAGATATTTTGCTTTCATCTCTTCCTCAGCCTCCTAGGTGGCCTCCTTAATGAATTGATTCTTCCACAGGACTTTGACTGAGGCTATCTCTTTGGTTCTTAATTTAAGAATTGACGATCAAGGATTCAAATCGGAATTTCTTCATAGGTTAAACTTTCCTTCACTCTAATGCTCTCTACAAGATTACCAAATTAGGATTTCCTAAGCATTTCTTCAACATCGACATGTGGAACACTGGATGGATACCATCTAACTCGAAAGGCAACTCTAATTCGTACGCAACCTTCCAAGTCCTCTTCATAATCTGATAGGGTCAAATATAACATGGACTCAATTTACCCTTCAACCCAAATCTCATGACATCCTTCAGAGGTCACACTTTCAAATATTGAAGAGCGACAATTTCAAATATACCAACCATTCACCTCGAACTCCAAATCTCTCCTTCTCACATCGGTGTAGGATTTCTGGCGACTTTGTGCAGTCTTTAATCTCTCTCTAATGATCTTAACCTTCTCAATTGCTTAATGGACAAGGTCAAGCCCAATTAACTCTGCTTCTCCAACCTCGAACCACCCAATTGGTGATCTATATCTCCTCCCATATAAAGCTTCATAGGGATCCATTTGAATGATTGCATGATAACTATTGTTGTATGAAAACTCAATCAACGGTAAGTGCTCATCCTGATTTCCTTGAAATCAAGGATGTAGGCACTCAACATATCATCTAACATCTGAATTGTATGCTCTGCGTGGCCATCTGTCTATGGATGGAAAGTTGTGCTCAAATTCACCTTTGTACCCAATCCTTTCGGAAACGATCTTCAAAATTGGGAAGTGAATTGAGCTCCCCTATATGAGATAATAGACAAGGGAACCCCATGCAACCTCACAATCTCTTCGATGTACATGTTGGCATACTCCCCCGCAATGTTAGTTGTCTTAACTGCTAAAAAGTAAGCGGATTTAGTCATCTTATGCACAATCACCTATATCGAATCATGTTGCTTTTGAGATGTCGGTAGACTAGTAATAAAGTCCATATTGATCATCTCCAAATTCCATCCTGAATCTCAAAGTTTTGAGCTAATCCATATGGCAGTTGGTGCTCAACTTTCACTTGCTGACAGTTCGAGCACTTAGAAACAAATTCAGCAATATCCCGCTTCATTACACTCCATAAAAGACTTCTCTCAAGTCGTGGTACATTTTTGTAGAGCCAGGTTAGATGGATTATCTAATGCTGTGAGCTTCAGCCATGATTCTATCTCGTATACTATTAACATCTCGGATGCAAAATCTACTTTAGTAACTCAAAACCTCATCTCCCCCTTTGGAGAAGACCATCACTTTCTGTTTGTGGACAACCTTCTTCAATTGGAGTAGGACAGGATCTCCGTCTTGCTTTTCTTTCACTTCTGCTACCAAAGATTAGGCAGACCCATTCTGGACATTAACTTCTCCCCTATCATTCTTCTCAAGTTAGCCTCTTAATAGGGTTAATTAGTGCACTTCTTTAGCTAGCTCCTTCTTTCTTTCCTCCACCTAGGTTGTGCTACCCATTTATAACCTGCTAAGAGCATTAGCAATAATGTTAGCTTTTCCTGGATGGTAGAGAATGCTCATGTCATAATCCTTGAGCAATTCCAACCATCTTCTCTGTCGCAGGTTGAGGTCTTTCTGGCTGAAGACATCCTGCAAGCTCTTGTGATCAGTGAACATATCCACATCCACTCCATACAAGAAGTGGCGCCAGATTTTGAGTGAAAACACCACTGCTGCCAACTCTAGATCATGGGTCGGATAGCTCCTCTCATGAATCTTAAGTTGTCTGAAAGCAAGTCTATCACCTTCTCTCTCTGCATCAGCATCCATCCCAATCTGACTCTCGAAGCATCACAATAGATTACAAAATCTTTCGTCCCATGGGGCAAGGTTAGAACTGGTGCAGTAGTCAGTCAAGCCTTCAACTATTGGAAATTTTTCTCGCATTCATCGGACCACTAAAGACCTTTTTTTGAGTCAACTTTGTCGATGGTGTGGATAAGGAAGAAATTCCCTCAACAAATCAGCAGTAGTAGCCTACCAACCCCAAGAAACTTCTTATGTCAGTTGGAGAGGTCGGTCTGGTCCAGTTCTTAATCGCTTCAATCGTTTGAGAATCCATTCGAATACTATCACCGGAGACAATATGTCTTAAGAAAGCCATCGACTTAAGCCAAAATTCACATTTGGAGAATTTTAAAGCCATCGACTTAAGCCAAAATTCACATTTCGAGAATTTTGCATACAACTCATGGTCCTTAAGAGTTTATAGGATAATTCTGAGGTGATTTGCATGCTCATATTCATCTTTTGAATACACCAAAATATCATCAATAAACACAATCACAAACATATCAAGATACGGTTTGAACACTCTATTTATCAAATCCATGAAGGCTGCAGGTGCATTTGTCAACCCAAAGGACATGACCAAGAACTCAAAATGGCCATATCTAGTCATGAAAGTTGTCTTTTGGAATATGACATTCCCTCACTTTCAAGTGATGGTAACCAGATCAGAGGTCTATCTTTGAGAAACAAAAGACACCCTCAAGTTGGTCAAACAAGTCATCTATCCTTAGGAGAGTATACTTGTTCTTTATAGTGACCTTGCTCAGTGGCCTATAGTCAATACACATTCTGAGATACCCATCTTTCTTTTGCACGAATAGGATAGGGGCACCCCAAGGAGAAACACTCGGCCTTATGAAGCCCTTCTCTAACAAATCTTTCAATTGTTCTTTTAGTTCTTTCAGTTTAGTGGGGGTTTTCCTATAAGGTGGAATTGAGATAGGATGGGTATCAGGTAGAACATCTATCCCAAAGTCAATCTCCCTATTAGGAGGGACTCTAGGAAGATCCTCCAGAAATAATTCTAAAAACTCATTCACAATCGGAACTGACTCAAGAGTTGGAGACTCAAAATCATCAGGTTTAACTCTCACAAGGTGGTGGATACACCACTTAGAAATCATCTTTCTGGCTCTAATATATGAGATAAAATTTCTTTTAGGTGCTTCGAAATCACCCTTCCACTCTAGAACTAGTTCAATTGGAAATTGGAACTTAATGGTTCGGGCTCTACAATCACGGAGGCACACTAAGCATGGAGCCAATCAATGCCAAGGATCAAATCAAAATCAATCATATCTAACTCAATTAGATCGATGATAGTATCCCTATGATGGATGGACACTATGCAAGCTCTATAGACTCTTTCAACTCGAATAGACTCACGACGGGAGTAGAAACATCAAAAGGTTCAAGAAGACTCTCGGGGGTTCTATCAAATCTACGGGTAACATAAGGAGTTACAAAAGATAATGTGGCACTAGGATCTATTAATGTATAACAATCAATAGAAAAGACTCGACTCATACTCATCACGACGTTTGGGGAGTTCTCCTGATCATGTCAACTACTCATGGCATACAAGCAGTTTGTAGCTCTGCTTGCGCCTGTTGTAGTACCTCTCGGGTTTCCTTGGTTAACGGGGATGGTGCAGCAGACTGAGCTCTATCCACCTTGGATAATCCTTTTGATAGTGACTCGCTTGGTCACACTTGTAGCATACATCACTCCCCTTTGGACATCTCCCCAAGTGCTAGAAACCAATTCCCATTCCCTTTCTTTCCAACCTCATAGCTGGATGTTTTTGCTTTCTTACTTCTGAATTCCTTCTTAACCTGTTGCCTCTCCTCGTCAGCCTATTGCACAAAAGTCATCAATCTCCCTGTATCCATGTTAGTCACGAGCATAGCTCCCCTCCCATCTCCCTTGGGCCCTTTATTAAACCCATCAATGTATATCCCCATCCTCCCCCTCATATCAGCAACCATATTCAGAGCATAGCGAGATAATTGTGTGAACTTCAGCCAATACACATGCACAGTAATAGAGCCCTATTTCAAGTTCAAGAACTATCTCATTTTTGCCTCTCTTCTTTCCCTTGGGAAAAAAGCCCCAAGAAAGCTTCCTTGAACATAGCCCAAGTCATCACGGGGGAATTCTCCCCTCTACCTTTCTTCCACTGATCATACCATAGTCTAGCCACACCCTTTATTAGATAAGCAGCCAGTTCCACTCGGTCAGCATCAGCCACATGCATCACTTAGAACACTTTTTGGAGATCCTCCACATAGTTCTCAGGATCCTCAGTGGATGCAGACCCTGTGAACTCAGGCGGATTCATCCTAAAGAATTCTTGGACATTAAAAGTGTCATGGGCATTCTGTTAGGCCACTTTTTGTCTCGCAATAGGTGCAATGAAAACTTAGGCTATAGTTTGGATAGCCTATGAAGCTCAACATTGGACACCTCATCTTTTGGAGGCTGTATAATAGGGACAACTCGTTCCATGGGCACCTCATATTCTTGAGGCTCAAGTGGATTGACATTCTGTCTGGCAGGACGTCCTCTACCTTTAATGGCTCTTCTGGGAGGCATGATCACAATTCTGCAATACACAAAGCACGAATTAGAATAGAACTTTCATAGAGTATAACTCTATAGCACGATTTAGAACTTGAATGAAGGGAAACAATTCCTAATGCCCTATAGCCTCCTGCATATCAAAGTGTGGACGACAACACACCCATAAACAACACTCTACTAGACATGGCTTCATAGACTCTTTAGGACCCTTGAACTCGTGCTTTGATACCAAGTTTGCCACAACCTGAGAGGGGACCCAAGATGTGGCCAGCACCTAGAGACTATTGCTAGTCCCTAAGTGAACCACCTTGACCTCATCATATTCATTCATTTATACACTCTACTAATCAATGGAAGAAATATGAAAATAAATGGGCACATCTTATCATCTAATCTCGAATAATAATATAATGAAAGGCTAGGAGAAAAAAACTAGCTCACAGGTCTCAACATCAACATCCGACTTTAGTCTATTAAGCCTTTATCACAATTAGCTGGTGCCAATAATAGACCCATGGCTACCTCAATCAAAATGAAAATTATGCAAAAATCTAACTATAAAGCAAGATGAAAATAGGTGATGACCCCTCCAAAGTAGGGGAGGCTCACCAATCTGCTGAACATCTCAAGATCAACAACGGTGTGCCTGCTTATGACCTCTATCCTATGTGTTTACATCATAAAATGATGCAATCCCAAAAGGGGATATCAGTACTTGGAATGTACCAGTATGTAAAATAGCTGAATGAAACCGAAACAGGTAGAATAATATTGAAATAATAATCAACATCAAGGATAGTAACAATCAACATGTTAAATGTCTATCTAAAGCAAGAATAAATAGTAGACAAGTGACCCATCAACTAATCAGCTCATCAATCAAATCAGACTCATCTCAACTCATTTCATCTCATCTCATCTCATCTCATCTTGACTCATATTACTCAGTTTGGGAACTTAATGGAGTTTTTATTATCCGATAACAATCATTATGAGCTAGCAATTGTACAACAATCACGCTGATGTTGCCACAGTCATTCTGTACTTGCCAGGTAGAGAATGTATCGAAACCTCATGGACAAGTCCAAATGGAGACAACAATTCATAAGTCCTCTATTGATTTCAGGGACTTCTAATTAGAGGGGACCTCATCATAAGGTGATGTGATGGTCTTGGTCCTCACCTACACTTGGCTATGTAGTTTGATGAGTGCGAGTTAGACTGACTCTTACTCTTTCGTTGCTCGATACTCCTCTCATGACACAATGCTCATAAAACAATCCATCCAATCAAACTATCTCAATCAAACCATCTCAATCAGCCTCATGGAGGCATAATCATTCAATCAAGCTCATAGAGACTCTAATCATCTTATCAATCAATATCTCAATCAATAGCCGAGGTCTTAGAACAATTATTAGGGAATAATCGAATAGATAAATTATTAGAGTTCATTTAGGGAGACTCAAGGGACTATCAAGTTCTACCAACTCATCATATTATTCTCACATCACAATCACAATCTCTATTAACATTATCAATCAAGGCTCTAGAGTCAATCCCTATCTTTACTCATGCAATTTTTAAGAAAATAATAAGTAGGGTTTATGCAATAATTCATGTAATATATTCAGTTCAAGAAAATAAGTTTTTGATGATCATCAACATATGAAAATACATGTACAAATTAT
This sequence comes from Solanum ossicruentum, assembly GCA_025774065.1. NCBI lineage: Eukaryota > Viridiplantae > Streptophyta > Magnoliopsida > Solanales > Solanaceae > Solanum > Solanum ossicruentum. The sequence goes on from JAOTQR010000011.1 coordinate 5,807,052, forward strand.
TACTTTTTTTTCAAGAAAATAGTTAAGAATCATATATGCAGACTCAAGAACTTTCAACTCTTATCTAAGATCATCTATAGGGAACATGTTTTTAGTTTAGCCTTACATACCTGAAATAAAAGCTATTTCGATCACCTGCCAAGAATTCTCCTTGAATTCTTCAATCTCACGTGCTTCCTTCTTCTTTCTCAAGCTCTAACTATCAAGTGTTGTGAAAAAGGACTTAGAATCAAATTTTGAACCTCTTTACAAATTAAAACAACCTAAGTCAATCATGTTTTGAGTTTAGAAGGGGTAGAGAATTGATCAGAATATCCCTCGAATTAAAAGAAAAAGTTCATGCCCAGTTCGTGTTGCGGACTGCGCGGGGACATGCGTATTTTTTTTCAATTTTGGTTTCCAAATAAGTTTTTAATTCCCCTTGAAAAAAATAAAAAAAGTTCAAGCGTTGGTCAGCGTCCCTGGCACGTTGCCTCGGGCGCACACCGACACTATTTTTCGTTTAATTAGGAAAAATTATTTTTTGACTCGATTGCTCTAAAGTCTGAACGAAGCTATTTTTCCACTTCATTTTTCATGATGATTGCATATCTGGTCTTGGATTTGCAAATGGAGCATGGGAATATGTGTTACGTGCATAACTCTATTCTAGGGGTATTTTGGTAATTTTATTAGGGGTTACAACAAGATACTCTATTCACCCAGGTGCAACAAAAATGTATAGAGACTTACTAGAGATCTATTGGTAGGGTGGTATAAAGAAGGACATTGCAAAGTTTGTGTCCAGGTGCCCAAATTGCCAGCAAGTTAAGGTGGAGCACCAAAGGCCTTGTGGTGTGGTGAAGAATACTGAAATTTCAGAGCGGAAGTGGGAGATGATTAACATGGACTTCATAACAAGCTTACCTTGATCTCATAGATAGCATGATTGAATATGGCTCATATTAGAAAGAATGACCAAGTTATCTTACTTTTGACCTGTTAAGATAACTGATATGGTTGAGAACAATGCTAGATTTTACATTGGAAAAATCATTAGATTGCATGGGGTTCTCATATCCATTACTTCAACTAGAGGATCCCAGTTCACAGAGCATAATTTTAGAAGTCCTTTCAGAAAAGGATGGGTATAAAGGTGAACCGTAGCACAACCTTTCATTCATAGACAAGCGGGCAAGCAGAGTGGATCATACAAACTCTTAAGGATATATTGAGGGGATGTGTTATAGACTTTAAAGGTAATTGGGATGATCATTTACCCTTGATTGAGTTTTCCAATAATAATAGTTTCTAGGCTAGTATACAAATGGCACCATATGAGGCCATTTATGGGAGGCAGTCTAGATCACCTAGTGGGTGGTTTGAAGTTGGTAAGGCAAGATTTATAGGACCTGATTTAGTCCATTAGGATATGGAGAAGGTGAAAGTTATTGGAGAAAGATTAAAGACAACCCAAAGTCGATAGAAGTCTTATATTGATGTTAGAAGGAGGGATTTGGAATTGGAGTAGGTGATTGGGTGTACCTAAAGGTGTCAGGGAAGCTCAGTCCATGATATATTGGAGCATTCCAAATTATGAGGAGGATTGGTAAGGTGGCATATGAATTGGAATTGAAATCATAGTGAGTTCCTATTCATCAAGTATTCCACATTTCTTGCTTAAGAAGTGTTTGGGAGACCCCGCACTCGATGTGCCTTTAGAGAGTATTGGGGTCAAAGACAGCTGGACATATGAAGAGATCCTAATTCATATACTAGATCATCAAGTTCATAATTGAGAACCAAGGAGATTGCTTCTGTTAAAGTATTGTGGAGGAACTAGTTCATCGAGCAAGCCACTTGGGAAGCTGAGGCAGATACGAAAGTTAAATATCTTCACCTATTCGTGCCTTCCAATGACGAGCATTAAGGCAATCCTTGTTACAGTAGTTGAGTCGATATACAACCTTAAATATGAGTAATCAGATATTTGGATAGTTTCCTATTAATAAACAAGGTCATGAGTACCAAACATGTGTATATTCCCTAGTTTTACCTTCATTCGAGGACGAATGATCCCAAGGGGGAGATTTTATGACACCCCATAACTTTATCCTCAGAACTACCCATGTTTTAAGCCTCACTCTTATATGTGGGAAGTGTATTAGGGTCATAAGAGATCTCTAGTACTTAATCGAGTTCAAAACATTCCTAAAAGTTGAGTTTCTAGCCTTAGATCATGCAAGGGTAAACTTTAAATAATCATAATTCTTATCGCACAAAGAATTAGATATTCCATGATCTACTAAATAAAAGCTCTTTGAATTAGCTTTGTAATGGAACTGGTTTCACCTCATTTGGAGTTTGGAGTCAAAAGTTATGACAGTTTTACTAAAGACTACAAGTGTAGGGTACAATACGAATCCCCTTTACGAGTCGTAAAATGAAGTACGATCCATACTGCTAACTCATGGAAAAAGTCTGAAAACTTCACTTTTTAGCCCCAGACTTTACGGACCCATCTACGAGTTGTACAACCCTTTACGGGTTGTAGAATGGGGTTCGTAGAGAATTCCAGAGACACTAAAATTTTTCCAACAGTTTACGAAATATTCCCTACGGGCCATAGAAGCTTCTACGAGTCGTAGGCGACCCGACCTGCATTTCAAAGAGGGGTATTTTCATGTTTTCTTATCCTTTTAAGCTTAAACTTATCAGTTTTCACCTAATTAAACCCATAAAAAATGGTTATTCATATCATTAACATCCAAACACTCCAAGAACTCAGAACATAGTTTCAAAGGGGCAACAACTAGGGATTCCAAGAATCTTCTTCAATTCTTCCAAGAAACTAATTTTCAAGGTATGTCAGGCCCTCCAAAAGTTATCCTACTATAATTTTAGATCTATATCTACTAGTTTCTACCCAAGATCATGATTATATGTTGAGATCAAAACTTCCTACATTATTAGTTAATTTCTTCAAAATACTTGTTCATGCATTTTTTTAATAAAAATCATGACCTTTACTGATTTTATTACTAAATTAAGCTATTGAGACATGAATGTCAGCTATTTTTGTACTTATGAGAACCCTATATCTAGTGCATGAAAAGCTATAATATTCACAATTTTGAGTTGAGTTTAAGAAGTAATTGAAGCTTTTGTATTTGAAAAAATCTAAGTAATTAAGATGATGCTGAAATACCTTGCATTGATACAACCTTCAGAAAAAGAAGAGAGTCAAGTTAAGAAAAGTTTAAGAACAACTTAAGTTGGGCTGAGTCCCAAAAGATTAGAAGGGCATTTTGAGAACTCTTACTTTAAAGTTATGAGCAATATAAAAGTTAGTTTGAGAGTAGTATTGATTCCCGATATGAGTGAGAATAATAATAACTTGAACTCATAAACTCTGTAGCTGACATAGGATAGGAGTGTACCAAGAGTACAACTCCTCACTTGCCACTGAGATGGCCCAGTTTTGGGATGGATCCAATCCCATATTTTTCTCTCCTTACCTTGGGAAAGTATGAGATGGCTCTGGCATCATGGGCAAGATGTTGTATCATCATGAAGCTCATAGTGATGGTTTCGGTTAGAGAAACTCCTCAAGCTAAAGTAAACTAGTTTTCAATATAGAGTCTCAACATATGTTTTTACTTTTAGGTTAAAACTTTACTTATTACTCATGCTATCTTATTTTAAGACATATTTTGGTTGCTCTGAGTATAGCGCCTTATCCTGAATTTCTGTTTTGGTTATTTCACATACCGTACAATCTACATACTGACGTCTTTTGGACCTGCATTATTTTATCATGCCGACGCAGGTGACAGAGTCCCTCAACGGACGCCCCATTGAGGACCAACATTTCCATCAAGCTATTGGTATGGCCTCTTACCAGCCAGAGTTTTCGGAGTCTTTGTCTATGCTTTCTTTTTAGCAGTTGTTTAGACTAGTCCAGTTAGAGGTTCCGACTGTAGGTCAAGAGCCAAATCCTATTTTCGGTTGTTGTTGAGACATTACTTCAATTAACTTTATTCAGATATTGCAATATCTTTAGCTTGTTATATTTATAACTATCACTTATCTTTTAAGATTTTCGCTGAGTAAAGTAGCCAAGTCAAGTGGTTCGGTTGGAACAAGAAATGATTCTGGGTGCCGACCACGTCCAGGGTGTGAACTCGAGGCATGTCACTAGGACAAACACAACAACATATGGTTGTACAAAAGGCAACATAAAGTGTACAATCAAGTTGTTTCCATTAAACACATGTAGTTATACATCTATGGATTCTCTTTCTCCTATTAATTCTCTTTTATTGAATTTGTTTTCACTTCTTTTATCCCTTACACTTTCAATTTCAGGCCTTTGTACTCATCAAGTTTAGTATACTTTTTTGTTTTTTTCTCCATCTGAGTTTTTTATCTCTTTTATTTGCAATTCAAATTCATCTACTACTGAGCCTCAATAAATGGTTAAATTTTGTTTAGAGATTTTTGTATTTATTAACCAAATTTCATTGTCCAAGGGCAAAAATCTGACAAGTAGAGAGGCTAACTTTGGTTTTCAATGGAGATTTCAATCATTGATATTCCTCCTAGGTTAAGTTCACAGTTCCATTATTCATGTTATGCATTGTTGGAAATTATTTAAAATTGCGTGAAAAATTTGTAAATCACAATATGAGGCTAAATTTCATGGATTATCCAGATATGATACTTAGTTGGTGACTATAGAAGAGGAAAGAATCTAGTATACATCTACATATAAGTTACTAGAAAATAAAAAAATAAATTAATTCATAAGTATTTATTACCTCATATTGATAGTAGCTCCATTATTTGCTTCAACAGTTGCACAATGGTCCATCTCCTCTTCATACATAAATTGCTATTGAAAATATCTAACAAATATTTTAATTAGAATAATAAATAATGATCCATCAATCTCGGATGGAGCCAAAGATTGACTATTTTTTGGCCTTGGAGTATGATGAAATAAAGCAAAATGGCTCTTTAAACTATCTGCGCTTTTTTCATTTGTGAAGTAGC
>JAOTQR010000011.1:5812185-5824044 GCA_025774065.1 Solanum ossicruentum
GTAAAAGTAAATTCTATTATGATTTGATACATATACATCCTGTGTACTTAGACTTCACCTAATCTTCTTTATATTTTAAATCTGCATTTCTTTCCCTGAACTAAAATTACGTACATGGCTTCCATCCAACAACTCCCCTTCTTCCTCAAACTCATGATAAGAAGTGTATTTCACATGCATTGCTTCAGAGGGAAAATATACCCTTTTCTCGTCTAGTATAACTCAAGGTGCAATATAATCAGAAATTCCATTAGAACATTCAATCAACCACAATACAATTCCAAATTAATTATGGTCCGTCATAGCAATCCTCTAATAACCAGCGCCACTCAAATTTAGTCTTCAAAAGTTTATCATAATTAGACTATACACCAACGATAGAAAAACCCCTTCTATACACATAGCTGCGACTGGGAAATAACATCATTAATAACAGCATTTTTTTCTAATAATTGTGGTGTATGGATTAGTTTGAGCACACCTCGTGTAATTCCACATGGTACCTGCTACCACCTATCAACACAAGAACCGAGTAACTCTGCCTAGCAAGACTTGGGATGGATTGGAAGAAATATCTTGGGTTTTTTTTTTGCCTCTGCAAGGGTTTAAATCTGAGACTTCATGATTCGCAACTCACTTTAATGAACACTACACACTTGGGTGTTGGACATAACATTGTTAACAAAATTTTGAACTGAAAATGAGAACGACCCCTTTTCTCAAAAATGTAAAAGAAATGAGGACAACTCACTAACTTCATGTACCCATAAACATATTACAAGCACAGAAGATAAGAACACATCGCCAACTAAGAATTTGGATAAAAATAAAGCTCCACGATGAGTCTAGAAATGCTATTTTACATGCTTCTTTGTTCTTCATTGAAACAAATGGATTCTCGTTGCGAGTTTACAAGCTCAAAACCTAATCAGCTTGAATAATCAAAGACCAAATAATCCACGACATTTCCATTGGAAAAGAAACAAATCTTTCACCTACTTCATGTACCCACAACCAGATTACAAGAAAAGGAGAAAGAAAAGACAACACCAACCTAAAATTAAGAAAATGAAATGAATCTCCATAACAAGTCTAGGTATGAGCAATTTCAGGTGTTTCATTAATTTTCGCAGCAACAAACATTTATTTTGACGTCAGTTACGAGTTTAATAGCTCCTAATCAAAATTGCTCAGATGTTCAAAGATTAAAATTATATCATCAGCAAAGTAAAAAAGAAAAAATGATTTGTCAATTGTCACCTAATAACTTCAAAACACACACATGAAGCTCCACAATTAGTCTAAGTAATGGTTAAATTTAGACACTTTTTTATTTAATCCATGACACAAACAACTATTTTGAAGCCAATTGCAAGTTAACGAGCTCATAACTAAAAATGCTCAGATAATCAAAGATCAAAACAATATCATCCGTAAACTGAACAAGAAAAAAAATTCACCGACTTCGTCTACACACAAACAGATTACAAGCACAGAAGATCAAAAAAATTTAAAAAAATTATATATAGAGAGAGATAGAAAGTAGATACGCGGTCACCGATGTTGCATTCATTCTTCTCATCATGAGCCATGAATTTGGAGGTCCGTTTGACATATCGATTGTAAACTTTGTGGTGGAAGAGTCTATCTACCGCCACCACTACTGATTTCTGCATCTTGTTTGACACTACTGTTCCTACTACCGGCTTCATTTTCCTCCTCCGTCGTCTTCTTCGGCCTAAACCCTACAAATCACAGTGCTAAAACCACCGTCTATGGCCAAAACCCTATCACTGTCCGACGACGTCGTTAGCTTTTTTGACTGCCCGTTTGAACTCTACTTATATGATGGTGCACCATTTTTCTCTTGGCTTTTGCACCCACCTAAGTTATTTTCTCGTACATTTTGACCCCTTAAAGTTTACAACGGTAATAAAAATATATTCAGCTTAATCTTAATTATAAGTGGATTTGACGAGTAAAATATAAATAGATTTTATTTTATCTCAATAGGAAAAGTGAAATAATATTCAATTTATACTTACTATATTCTTTTTCCTAATTCACAACGTTCTTAACTTCTAATGTAAAATCAGATCTTCGATAAGTTAATAATGTATCATGTCTTATTTAATTACCCTCCTCGATACTTCTTCAATAATCTCTTATACTCATTCATAAAATAGAGCCAGAAGAAAATGAAACCCCAAGATTTGGAGCTATTTTTCAAAGGCAAAGTCAAAAACTGTCTATACATCCTTTAAAAAGAGTTTGAGGAAGTACTTGTCCCCTCGAGAACCAAAGCCGAAAAGTGAAACTCCAAAATAATATCTGGAGTATCACTTTTACGAAATTTGAAACTCCAGAACAGCGACTATTTTTCAAAAACAAGTTGAAAAAGTGAGCATACATCCTTCACAAGAATTTTGAAGGTCCCAAAATTCAAAACAATACAATCTCAAAAGCTAAAGCACTTCAATACAGCAAATTTGTGGAGACAAACAATTTGTATTTCTCCAGAACCTATATGTATTCTGCACTGATACAACTATCAGGATGTAACATGAAAAACGAGGCTGCGGGCGTAGATAAAGCATATTTCATATAATTCAGAACCTGATATAACTTTTGAGTAAACTCAGCTATAGTCAGACATGCATAGATGCACATCAGATATCCTGTACAACCTACCAACTAGTTACCGTCTTAACTCCACGAAGGAGATTAAACAAACAAAATACAGCAGAGAAATGTTTAATTTTTTCTTGTAACTATAGACCTTTTTCTATCTGAAAAGAAATTATGTGCCTGATAGATACACATGGCAGACGCATTCAACATCCTTTGCGTCCAGTTTCCTCTTTCCTGAATCAAGCTGTAGCTGTATGATGAGTGCAGCTCCTGAAACGCGCCTTTCTGATGGAAGTCAAGATTTCTTTCTCGGCAGCCTCAAGCATCTTGACCAACTCAGAGAAAGTTGGCCTATTATCAGGGTTAGCGTCCCAGCAGCAGGTCATGATATCAGATAAGACAGGCAAACAATCAACGGGAATTGTTGGACGGACGCCCTTGTTGACAACAGCAAAAGCAGCCTGCACAGCAGTCATGTCCTGGAAAGGAACCAACCCTGTTATGAGCTCCCACAGAACAATGCCAAAACTATAAACATCAACTTTCTGGGTGTATGGTCGGTGCTGGATCATCTCCCTACAAAACAAAGTCAAACGTTTAGGCAGTCCACAACAAAAACCAGATGCTAACAACTTTGAACATCATTGTTCTTTTCCTGAAAAGAGAAGAAACCAGACAAACTTGCCCAAAAAATGATAAAGCTAGACAGGATAGGAAGAATGTGAACAAGAAGTTTCCCAAGAGGAAACTTGAAATGTAACTTCATTTCTCATGCTAATCGGAATCAAATTCGAGTATACTAGAATTGCACATAGTATCAGGGACTGGCTGCATGTATATGAGCTTTAACAGATATTGAGATCCGATCCCCACCTGTTTTGGCAAGATCATTCATTATCACATCAAATTAAAAAAAGCAAGCATATTCTTCTGTCTATTTCCCGAAGGCAAGTCATTCATGCATCCTAGCCTATTATCACACAGAGAAGATCGATATTGTACTGCTACATCATCCACCATCGCAGAGATGTGGTGTTTCATGACTGCACTAGGTCACCAAAATTATCACCACTCACCAGGTCAACCTCCTAAATCCTTTCTGATCTCAAGCTTTTCGACAGTATTTCAGGCAGACATGAATACTTATCTTTGAATCAAGTCTGAAAGAAATGTCCTAGTAAAAATGGAAACTTCTCCATTTGTCACATTATCTCAAGAAAACAAAAGCGTAATCTCCAACTCACTAAGCTTACAAAGAATACACTTTCATCTCCAACATTGTGCAAGGAACAAAACCAAACAGAAACTGATGGTAATACTTCTTTCCAGGACAAAAGATATCAAGAAATACAAGTTTCTGTCTGCACTCAAAACTGGATATAGCAACCGACCTCCACCAGATGGAAAGGGATTTACTTGACTCTATCTCGTATTCTCTCTTTCATCCCAAATTGTTGATCTAATTCAAGGTTTAAATTCCAACTGCCATATATGCCTGAGAAACAAATAACTGAACTTCCAAAAGTAGAATCCTATGCTCCAGGAAAATAATGTATCATCTCAAAAAAGACACTAAATACAAGTGGGGTCGGGGGAGGGTAAAAATGTATGCAGATCTTAACATTACCTCATAGGCTTTTTCCAGGAAAAGGAGGGATGCAACATGAGGACTTCCCAGGGGTCACCCATCCTAGTACTAGGCTCGCCCAAGCACGCTTAACTTCGGAGTTCTGATGGGATCCGGTGCGTTAGTGCTGGTATGATCGCATCCAGCACTAAATATGCAAATTCTTAAATAACACTCTAAATACAGCAAAACCCCATGTATCAGTGGAACAATAACTAAGCAAATTGACATAATTTTCTTCATTGTCATTCATTCTGCACCTTCCATGTCAGATTGTCCAAAAGGAGATCCTCCGACAGGTACCAATAACATAAAGATTTTCAACAGTTAAAATAATCAGGCGCAAATGCATGAATTAATACAATAGTCAGCCTATACATGTGCCGTAATACTCAAAACAAAATTGTAAAGTATATTCTTACATACTTATGCATTCTTCTAAAGTTAATTTGGTGTTTCATAACACATGAACAGACTTGGAAAATCAAGCCCATGTGGACACCCCTGCCTCCTAAACAGGTTTGATGCATTCATTTTTCCTATTGTTCTCAGAGGTGATGAGTTCTAGTGGAGAAATCCAAAATTTTGAAATGTTTCAAATACAGTTATTCTTTGGCAACTAAAGGGAACATGTAATCCACATTATATGAAGTATGGATGGATAAGTTCTACTGAGTGGTGGTTAGTTGACCATGTTGTATGAAGCGGAGCGTTGGCCTATTAAGAAATCTCATGATCAGAAGAAGAAAGTCACTGAGATAAAGATGACGAGATGGATGTGTGAACATACTAAGAGACACAAGATTAAGAAAGGAGATATCTGAGACAAGGCACGAGTAGCCTCTATGCTGGACAAGATGAGAGAATGAGACTGAGATGTTTTAGACATGTGATAAGGAAAGGGTAGATGCCCCAACGATGAGGTGTGAGTAGTTGGCGGTGGAGGAGTTTAGGAGAGGTAAAAGCAGACCGAATAAGAAGTGATTAAATAGAGTGCATTTGGATCTTACAGAGGCCATGGCCCTAGATAGGAGAGTATAATGGTCGAGTATTAAGGTAGAAAGTTAGTCGGTAATTGAGTATTCTCTAGCTTCCTTGCGAGATAGGCTTTCACTAGTGTTCTTACCAGTAGTATTAGCATTACTCTTGTAATTTCATGAGCGTAAATTATTGCATTATTTCATTTTCGTTACTTTTTTTTTCTTTTGTTTGTTGTGTAACACTTTCCATTTTGCATAAATGTGTCATTGTGATTGCTCCCATATTTTTATCCCCTTTTCGAACTGTCTAACAGTTTTTTTAAAGCTGAATGTCCTTTCGAAACAGTCTTTCTATCTCTACGAGATAGAGCTAAGGTCTATGTACACTCTACTCTCACCAAATCTCACTTGTGGGATAGCACTGAGTATGTTGTTGTTGGACAAGGGCAGACCTAGAGCATTGGGTGTAGGTTCTAGGAAATCCAATAATTTGTGTATCGATCTTGTATTTATATTGAAAAATATATTAAATAGTATATAAAAACTTTTGTTGGGAATCTACTAACAAAGTAAACTCTTGATCCAGCGGCATAAATGGAACTTGCTTAAACTTTGTGCACCCTCATTGAGGGTTCAATTCTCCTTTCCCCTTGGGAAACTTATAATAAATCTTTTTCTAATTTGAGATCATTGGAAACCCATAAACTTTAAATCTTAGATCCCCTATGGACTCGTTTGTCGGTATGAATTTTATTAGATGTTTGCAAATATCATTATAGGTACGTGCATTTTTCTTTTTCTGTTAATTGTTTGTGTATATTGAAGAGTACACACAACCATGACACACCCATTTCAACGAGTATGTAATGCAAATCTTCTTTCTATATTGATAAATAGAAGTAGCTCAATCTGCGGGAAGTCAACTACGCTCAACTGTTACATTAGTTATAGTGACTATATCCTTTGGGTTGAATTGCCACAACAGGAGCCTTCCTCTCTATCCCTTCCTTTTTCATACGGTATAACATATCATGCAAGGCACTAAAAGTAAGATGTTAGAAATACTGAGTCATGACTGGCCTGACATATGCTCTCCGTAACTTAACAAGTTCTACTAGTTGATTGACCATTAAGAGGTTTTAATGCTCCTTTTGCTTCCAAAAGATCTACTTCAACTTATATATGGCATTCATCAAATCGGGTCTAACAACACGTGTTGTAAGACTAAATACCAAATAAGGCATTCTTACATTCTTCTCACCGGACATTGATTCCTTCATGTATCACATCTCTCTTGCATTGTTATTCAAAGCACTTGCTTCAAGCAATTTGAAGTAAGGGATTACCGCATGAAGTCATGCACTTCGGAGAAGTGTGCGCTTTAGACAAGGATGTGCAAAACGATCCTAGCGAGAAAGGGTCTACTTTTAAGAATCTCAACTTTGAGGAGTTAAATTAATATGAATATTATCATAAATTGGATGCAAAACGAGTTATTTAATTGCATATCCTTCTATGTTTGGCATTACTTACTTCTTATTGCCAGTGTGCTTCACTTCTCACTTTTTGCTTCGAACTCCATGGATCTTGTCGTTATTTGCATTTCTCAATTCAAGAAAACACAATATTGGAGGTTTCAACAAATAATTCATTTTCATGAGAAGATAACTAAATTGTATGTGTTTGGTACTTCCTTATACTTTCCCGTAACTTTTATGCTTCACTCCAAACTTTTCCCTTTAAGCTCCATGAATCACTTTTTGCTTTTAAGAAAACTTCTCTCCAGAAAGAATGTTTGGAAGTTACAACAAATGATTTCGGGTCATGAGAAGATAGATCCATATATATTGATCCAAATATTTCCACTTCTACCTTCCTGTAGAGATTGAGATAGTCTTATGGACGGAGCAATTCTATATAGCAACTCAATGGAGAATCCACATAATCGTTGTAGATTCTAGAAACATCAGCTTATCGCTTTATATGCTTTTGGAAAGAGGTCACGCCGTAAAGATTGATCGAAGGTTCCAACAAATGACTTTGATTCGTGGAAGATTGAGCCAAATATTCTACTTCTACCTTTCCATAGAGATTGAAATAGTCTTCTAATGGAAAAAGTCTATGTGGTAACTCAATGGAGAATCATCATTGTAGAGTCTAGTTTTTGTAAGGCCCTCTTGGAATTCCTTCCGTAAACATACGGAGAAGAATGAGCTTCTTTCCAACTCAGGGCTAGCAAAGATACTTAAAGCAGTATATTTGAGTTATGGTGTAACCAATTTTGTTTTTTGAATCCATTAATTGTTTGCTTAAATATAACAATTATAACAACAATATAAATAAATTGGGAGGCATAATTATTTAGCTCTTTCTTTTTGATAATCGAGAAACCCTCGAACTTCACTAGTGCATGCCAATGGTGATTTTACAAGGTACTTGCAATACCCCACTAACACAAGTGTCGGATAATTTCTTCCACCATACTTAGGAAGATGGGAAGAAATCAACTAGCATTTTTGTGCCTCTTCTAAGAGTTGAACTAAAGTCTCCCATGATTCTCATAACACCTTTTTTCCAAACCACCAGATTCATAATGGCCCCGGGTGACAGGGAGGGGTTCGAGGCCCCGGGTGACAGTTAGGGGTTCGAGGCCCCTTGTGATACCGTATCCTGCTTGTCACTGGTTGAGATTTCATACAATCCGTTACTGACCCCTGTACCCCTCCACCTATACACACACCTTGATTGTGTGTGGGTGTACCTTTTGGGCTTATAGGGGCCCAACTGGCATACAGGCATAGACATTAGGGCCTTACATCCACGTACAACACTATACCCCAACCGTGTGATTGTTGTGATGTGATTTTGTTTGGGTTTTGTCAGTTGTTTCCATTGTTCAAGTTAATGCCTAAAATATGTGGTATGAGCACAATGCTCTCCCTTCCTGAAGGCAAACTTGAAGCCAGCTACCAACCAAGTCCCGATAGTGTTACGCCTACTTCTACTCCTTCTGGAACTTCCAACAAACATCTAGACTCACTTCTCAATCTCGTCCAAAGGATTTTCAAGACACCAGTGTATGTCCAATTAACATGTCCTAAACAGCTACTTAAAACTTAAAATTTTCTTTCTGCAACCAACTTCTGCTCTAAAAAGACATGTTTCCAGTAGACAGTGCACTCTTTCAAGTTTCTCCAGCAGCAAAAAACCTAAGTATTCGACTCTTGTGGAAGTATGTCATCCCATGAAGAGAGAGAGATCTGGTGAATCGCACCTCTAAGTTCTCTTTCTTACTCATGCAACATTTCAAAAGAGCCTCACTGCTCTGAAGAAAGAGTTGGTGCTAAAAATGATGATGGAAGGTCAACATCACAGAGGAGAGATAATACACTTCCCGAAGAACTTTCATCTACATATTCAATAAGAACAGACTTGTGGTTCATATCTTCAGACATATCCTGAAAGCGAACCCAATGAGGTAGCTGAGGTAGCAAATGTCTTTGTACACTTTCAGCTAGAACATTTTCTCTTTTTCATAATGATATCCTATCGGACCTATCCAACTTGCATGCATCTCAATTTTGGGCAACTATACTCACCAAGGTTTACAGTTTAGGCATATGGAAGAAACAGTTGGTGTTTTCTGTCTCTGGTGTGATTGGGCCCTAATCTCGAAGGTTTGTATCTACTACATTGACAACTAAGCCACGCCCTTAGATGTGACTAACTTGAATCAAGTTACAAGTCACGGACAAGAAGGACAAGGAAAAGGAGGGAAAGGAATTGAAAGAGAAAATAAAGTCGATCAACTCTTTAACCTTCATTATAGGCTCATGACTATGTTAAAAAGCTAACTGAAAGAAAAAATTTCTCCTTCTTGACAACAGCACATGTACAATAGAAAATATAATCACAATCAGTGAAGTCCTATCAAAAGGATATGCAAACCTCACCCTTAGCTCATGGAGGTAGAGAGGTTGTTTATGAAAGACGTTTAGCTCAAGTAACGCATATCAAGTTTTAGAAATTGAAATAAAATACAGAAAGTAATGGAGACATATAATAATAGAGGAAAAATAGCCCGTAAGAGTAGGTTAAAAAGGTTAAGAACTGCATAATAGGGTTTGACAATAAGCTCAAACTGGAGCAAGACACCAGATTTAACGAGGCTGCTAAAGAGTCTAGATGCTTACGGAGCCATCCAGCGGTAAGTTCCGGTTTCTGGTGTCATTCCTTCAGTCAGCACCTCAATTCGAGCAACACCAAAGTCCGCAATCTTGATTGACTTGTCAGCAGCAATCAGTAGATTGTCGGGTTTCAGGTCACGGTGAATCAGATTCAGGCCATGCACATACACCATCCCCCTTGCCACATCCAACGCCTGCTTAACTGCTAGCTTCAGTGGCACAGGTCTGTTTTGATGCCCCGTGAGGAACTGGCGCACTGATCCCCCTGTTGCATATTCAGTCACAATGCACCACACCATGGGTTTACGGCAAGCCCCAATAAACCTTACTATATTTGGATGCTTCAGAGTTGCCAACATCATGACCTCTTGCTGGAATTGTTGCTCCATAAAGTGAGCTCTCTCCAGATCATGCTCTGGCCTGTAAAGAAGCTTGATGGCAACATCTTCACCATTGTAAGTTCCCCTATAGAGTTTTCCAAAAGATCCTTGAGCAAAGGCTTGTCCAATGGTAAGCCTCCCCAAGTCAATTGTCCACTCCTCAAAAACCTCAAGCCCAATGGTGGGGTACTGAGGATCAACCAAGGCTTGAGCGAGAGCATCATCGGTCAATCCATTAGAAACTCTCCCCCTGACCACGCTAGCAGCAACAGAATAGTCGGGGTGGATGTGATTGCCCTGATGGTTTAAGATACGAGTGTGAGAACCATTTGATCCAACACTACTGTTATCCACCGACATTCCAACGGACGCTCTGGCGTTGCTCACCTGCAAGTTCCCATAACTCTCAACAGACATGTTTGATCCCTCACCAAGCTTATGGTAAAAATTTTGCGACGGGTTTTGGTTCAAGTCAATAAGTCCAACAAATTTTGGAGGCTCCATCATCTTTTCTGATAAAGAAGCTACAGCACAGAAGTTATCCCACTTATTTCTTTTGCATGAATATTTCTAGAATCAAACCACAACTCCACAACCCTGCAAAACATGACAATGGAAAAGGTTAGGTTCAGCAAAACACAATTCTTCTAAGTAGACTGAACGGGTCAAATGCTTGTGAAACCGATTAATCCTGTTTCCTCTTTGTATTATAGCAACTACACAAAGATAGAAACTAAACTTGTCAAGCATAGTACTAAGAAAATGAAGGAGGAAAAGAAACTCCAATTTCAACTTTCACCACTATATTTTTCCTTCCAATGATATTAAACATAAACCAGGAAGATAAACCTTCAGTCAGCACCAAATTCACAAAACATGTCCAAAAATAGAACTAATAAGACGAAAGGAGGAAAAAACAATTCCAAAATCAACTTTCACCTCCTACATTTTTCTTCCAAGTAAAACAAAACATCACCCTTCTCATCTTCAGCTCAAACTACTCTAAGCCAAATAAATCCAAACTTTACGATAAACTTTCAAAATCACAGGAAAAAAATTTAAAAAAGAAAATAAACTTAACAAAAATAGAACTAATAAAATGAAGGAGAAAAAAAAAACTCCAAATTCAACTTTCACCCCTACTTTTCTTCCAATTTATGGTTTTTCGAGAGGGTGGGGGTGAGAGGTGTGATCAATTTCAAGTAGAACAAAATGTTATCGTTCTTATCTCCAGCTCAAAATTCCCTAAGCGAAAAATCTGAAAACTTCAAACATTCAGCCAACACCAAAATCAAAGAAAAAGAACTAAACTTACAAAAAGTTTGAACTTATAAATGAAAATAGGGGGAAAAAACTCAAAAATTCAACTTTTCATGTGTAAAGTTTTCTTCCAAATTCCAATTATATAGACTGGAAAAAAATATCAAAAAAAACTAAAACAAGATGAATTCAACTTTCACCATACATATTTTTGTTAAATTCCAAATAGAACAAAACGTCTCCATTTTCATCTCCAGCTCAAACTTCCCTAAGCACAAAAAGCTCCAAACTTAACAGAAAGACTTTCACCCCTTCTTTCTTCCAATCTGTTTTTTCTTTTTGTGTGTGAGTGTGTGTGTGTGTGGTGGGGGTCGGGTTCAAGTCCAAACAGAACCAAACATCACCATTTTTATCTCCAGCTCAAACAAAGCTCCAAACTTTAAACAAAAACCAGAAAGATAAACATGCAAACAACTCCAAAATCAAACAACAACAACAACATACTCAGTGGAATTCCACAAGTGGGGTTTAGGGAAGGTAGAATGTATGCCGACCTTACCACTGACTCACAGAAGTAGAGTAGAGAAGCTGTTTCCTGGGATCCACCTCACAAAAACAAACAACTCAAAAATCACAGGGAAAAAAAACAAGCATTCCAAGTTCAAGTTCAACTTTCACCACTACATTTTTCTTCCCATTCTGGGGTGTGTGTGTGTTGGGGGGGGGGGGGGGGGGGGGGGGGGGGGGCGCTTGGTTGTCCCCACCCCACCACCCCCCCAACCAAAAAGGCCACA
>JAOTQR010000011.1:5824144-5837137 GCA_025774065.1 Solanum ossicruentum
TATATCTATATGTCTGTCTGGTCGCTGCTGGCTTTTCTTGCAGGTGGGTTTAGTCAGTAAAACAGAGGAAACTCTGTCGAATTTTCTGTAAGATTGATAAGTAGTAAATGTGTTTTAGGATTTGGATTAGTGTCTAATCGTCGCTAGTCACGGCTCCGGGGTCGGGTCGTGACAAATTTATACCCCACACTATTAAAATTATCCTCCGTAATATTAAAATTCTCGCACTGACACCATGCTGACGTTAGCACCACCTTGTATAATATATCAGTAGGGTCTACATCTACCAACAGAGTATTACAGAACCTATATGACACCAATATGGTATTAATATAACCGAGAAAATATCAGAAAGAATATATTTTCTAGCTAATTTAGAATTTAATAAATAAGTTTGTAACTTTAATAATTTTCTCTTAATTATTTATTTATTAAAAAAAAGCTCAAAATTATATGATACTGATAGGATATCAATGTACTAATAGAGTATCACAATAATATATTTTCTACTAATTTAGAGTCTAATAAATAATTTTTGTAACTTTAATAATTTTTTAATCCTATACGATACTGATATAGTATAAATATATCGACAGAGTATCAAAACTAATATGTTTTCTACTAATTTAGAGTTTAATAAATAATTTTACAATTTTAATAATTTTTTGGTCATATACGATACCTATATGGTATAGATATATCGAAGTGAGAATTATAACAAATATATTTTCTACTAATTTAGAGTTGAATAATTTTCTTATTTGTTTCTTAAAAAAAACATAATCCTATATGATACCAATTGAGTATATATATATCGCCAGAGTATCACAGATGATTGACCTTATTCTATATGATACTGATATGATATATATATATATATATATATTATCAGAGTATATTTTATAATATTTATATTATCAACATGACGTTGGATGCGAAATAAAAAAAGATAAATGGATAAAAACATAAATAGTTTAGATCATGAATCCATTAAAAATAAATAATTTAACTTGAATGTATTAAATATAAATAATTTTAAATTAAATCTATTTTATTTAATTCTTCTTAAAATAAAATAAAAAAATAAAATAATACTTCCTTCCAATTTATATGACATATTTTCTTTACCGCAAAGCATAACGTAGGGACTGACACGCACGCTTCTTTTAAGAATATAACATGCAAAAAGCGTATGGTAATACTAACTATTATTTACCAATAAAATTTTAAAATAAAACAAAATGCAAAAGCTACAGAAAGTGCATACGAAACAAATTAATCCCCCAAATCTTTTTTCTTTATAATTTGTCATTATATTTCTAATTCACCCATAGCAAGAAAAAAATGTCTAACAGTGCTGCTGATGACAAAAATTGTGAGCAATCGCCGTACCCAAGAGCGCCTCTCTCTTACCCTAAGCCGGAAGCTGAGTATCAAGAAATTGTTCACAATTCCCAACTTTTCTGGAACAAACTTGAGCAATTCTCCGCATCACTGCCTACCGATTTCCAGTTTGTCTAATTTTCTTCCTTAATTTACCACTTGATTATGTGTCTTGCTTCTTTTTCCTTCGTGTATAATACAAGTAGTGGAACAGTTAATTGCATTGTGGTGCTATAAAATAGGAAGTTCCTTGGTTTTTGTTCTGCTTGTATAGTGAGGAAAACCTTTGGGAATCTGTACTCCTATCTAGTTGGTGAAGTTTCAATTCCCCACGTTATAAAGCCCTCACCGTTTCCCCTTTCTCTACCCCCAATTAATTTTTTTTTAAAAATAAAACCTTTTGATACAAGATAGGCCTGTTTCAGTTTGGAGTGTTTGCTCGCTCTTAAGGCCTGCTATTGAGATTTTTGCTCATTGCATTCGCTTCAGAGTTCTTTGATTGAACATGGATGGTACTAGGACCCACAAGGTACGGGATTTTGTTGGTGAATGCATGTGTACATAGATGCATAGATGAAATTATTTTCTGCAAGTTCATTTTAATTGTGGTCAAACCAATGTAGATAAAGATTAACTTTTGCTATCTTGGAGACAAATGATTGGTGTCAAAATTTAGTTACACCTTATTGACTATAGAACTGGAACTGGTTGTATCATACTTTCATAATCCAATGCTTATTCTTTGTTCCTTATCCTGACAAATATGCATTTTTTAGGGAGTAATCTCTTAGGACACTGATAAGCATTAAGCCAAAACCATATTTCGTTTAGTTGTCCAGCCAAGTACATGCCAATCCAAATAAGATGCAGTGGATGTCTTGGACCTATGCCATAAAAGTAACATTCTTATATTTATGAGTTGCTCACTCAATTTTTCAGTTGAATAGTTAGTAATTCAGTGCACATCCCATCATTTTAGGATTTGAAAGTTCATCTACTGGTGCCACATAGTTGATGTTGTGTTTTTTGGGCAAAGTTTAATTGCCACAGATAGATACTATACTTTGATTTGTGGTGATGCAGTACATTGCTGCTTTTTGTTTCTACTAAATTACTCTATTGACCTTGGATATCTTTAGGGACTTGAATTACTTCATCTTGCTATCAATACATGAACGTAATGGTTTATGCTGTATCTTCTGGAATGTTGTTTTCGTCTGTCTTCAGGAGATGTACATGCATAAACTATTGGCTCTGAGATTTAGTATATTAAAGCACAGAGTATTGTAAACTTCTTGGATACAAGGAAACAGAGTAGATAAATAGTAGTGTCTAGAGAAAGTTAGAAAAACGAAGTAAGAAAATGAGATCTTCTGAGCCTCAAGTTACTTCTCATAAAAGAAAGGAAAAATCTTCTGAGGGAGGGATGATCAAACTGGAGACAATTGATTCCCTTCAGAAACAATGTGATAAGTACATGTAATGATGCTTTTATCTGTTGTGATTTAATTAAATTTAAAGAAGGTATTTTATATCAAGTGTAACCTTGCTAATAGTCTATTGCTGGCATTGGAATGAATTAATTATAATTTATCAAACTGCTGACTCATGTTAAAAAGGTTGCTATGATTTGTCAAATTTGCTTACTGTTTAAAGAGTAAGCAAAAAGTCGATGATGAAGTGTCGTGACCTTTTTTCTCAAAAACGTCAGTGTGATCTTTCCTCCTTCCATTCTAACTTTCCCAAGTGTGCAGGATCCCTCTTGTAGCAGGAACACCACTAGATCTACACCGTCTTTTTGTTGTGGTTACATCTCGAGGTGGAATAGAGAAGGTATGTACAAACAATCATTTTGCTTCAGTTACATGCACATTGTGAGAAATAGAGAAGAGAGTGAGAAAATTAAATTGAGAGACTTTTGTTTAGAGAGATACTTGGATTGAATACTTAATAAATGAGAGTGGCCCTCCTATATATACAAGTCCTTAAGGGCCGTTTCTAGCCATTTATGGCCGTTGCTACAGTACTGTTACAGTGCCCCGACCGTTGCTATAGTACCTATAGCCGTTGCTACAGTACTATTCTAACACTATTCAAACACACATCATCTTTCACTTTAAGTGTGTTTTAATTTTGGAGAGAGAATCTTCAGTAAGAAACTACAGTAAAATGTCTTGTCAAAAAAAAGAAAAAGAAAGAAACTACAGTAAAATGTCTTGTCAAAAAAAAAGAAAGAAACTACAGTAAAATGTAAGCATGTCGACAACATGAAACTAGTTTTTTTTCCTTTTCATTACATTGGATGTCATAGCCTCATAGATCCTAAATCAAGATAAAATATAATAATAAGCTTTGAATCCTTCGGCCTTAACCTCGTCAAATGCTAGTTCGAAGGTTCTGTGAAGTTTTTCCTATTCTTTCTCTGGTTTCATTTGTTAAATACATGTTCCCCATTGCATACACAACTTACACTTGTGGCTAAGGAAACTCGGATAGATGATACGAAACCACTATGTTAATGCTAAGTTATTAGCATTGTATTTTGTTGCTGTATATACTTGTCTCTATGAAATTTCCCTGTTGTATAAAAAAAATCAAGTTTCCGTTTGCGAATACATATAGACATGCGTATGTTCATATGTCTGAGATATATACATCGAAAAGGCTCCACTGGGCTTGGCATAACTGCATAAGAAGTTTTCAATTAAGAATCGATGAAAATTTTGATTAACTATGTCAAATCTTGAATGCACAGGTGCGACCCATACAAATTGTTTAGAACCACTTTGGTGATAGGGTGGGAAATTTCTTAGGAGAAATAATGTGAATTTGAGTGGTACCTTATAAATAGCAGTTGTTTGTTGTAGCTTTAGAGGAGTGAGGTTTAAGGGGAGAAAACATGAGAAAACCAATACGATGCAACCTTTGATCATCATAACATGATGAATTAGATACAGCAATTATATATCGATTGTTCATCACGTGTTATTTGATTATACACTAAAGACAATTGATAATTCCACTAATCTGAAGTTCAGAAGCAACTAACAATTGCTTGAAATTGTTACCAACATTAGAACAACCACCATGACTCCATCATGAGGCCACTAGCAACTTCCTATTTCCTATGAAGTACTATCCATCAAAGCAAATCCAAACACACAAGTTCCACCATGTGAAGCACAGTCAAAGCTTCTTCTTCAAACACCTCAAATGAACAAACTTCATGGAATTTTCATCATATAAAAGAAAGCTGTGTCAACAACTTCAGATTTTGGCGTTATCAACAACTTCAAACACTAAATCATCCAGGAGATGGAGTGGAAGAGGAGATACAAGGGGGCCAACAGGAGAAAATTAGAGGGAGGACAAAGAAGAAGAGAAGACAGGGAGAACATAGGACAACAATAGAAGAAGAGATACGAGAGAGAGAATCGGTTAAAAATGGTGAATGTCGAGACTATAATGTTTGTTTCAGGAAGTTTATAAAGATTGAGGCTTTTATTTGATGGACTTTAATAGGCTGCTATATATAGTGTAGACATTCCTAAATTTTATTATGTACATGCAATACCTTTTGTATCAAATAACATAAGTTGCTAAAATATATACAACTAAAAATAAAGATTCAACTTAGCCCAAAAGTTTGACAGAAATAACTTGTTGATTGAACAACATTAGTTCATCAACAAAATAGAAATTTGTCATAAATAATCGAAATAAAGAGTATGATAACACGATATGAATAGAAAAATGCAACAAATTAAGACGCAACACTATGGAAAAAGCAACATGAAAAAACAATGATAGAACAACATAATTATTGTATTCTCAATTGAGGTCCTTGGAATGACCATCATCTTCAGCATTGGAGTCTTTGTTTTTTGTTGGTGCAGGCTCTGTCTCGATTCTCTCTCTTAATGTGGCCATAGTCTCAATAAACCACGGGTCATTGAATTAATCTTCCCTTGGACTTGCTGCTGATAGGGTATTTCATTGTTTGATGGAGGATTTGGAGGTTGTTTTAGTTCATTTTTCCTTTCATTAATTTTAGCCGTTGTAGCATCAATCACCTTTGACAAACCTTTTATTTCTCTTGCTTTAAGTTTGTTAATATTCTTTCCCTTCACTAGTTGGTTGAAGAGGAGTTCCATTTCCTTCTCATTCATTTTCTCTAATTTGCTAAATTGTTCTTCTTTCTTACCCACTTCCCTTTGAAGATAGGTTTCATGTTTGACAAATTTTTAAGTCTTTTGAACTCAGTAAAACGTAAATACCTTGTTAAGACACCTTGAGCCAGACTTGTAGATTTCCAAGCAATAGGTTGGATATTCCTTGGCTTAAAAATAATTATGGTGACTTCTACATCTCTTCTGCTTCCGTAAACAAACTTCTTGTTCTTCTATCTAGGATAGAGTTTCTCCCATTTTCACTACAATTCCCAGTATCTCCAAGCATTTTTCTAGCCATATTTGGTACTCACACATAAAGACACTTTCTTGTGGAGTAGAATATGTAAAAGTTGAAGAGGTGCGTGGCTTGTATAGATGCAAAACAAGAATTGTTAATGTAGTCAAATTAATAAAATTATTGAGTTATATCATGTGTTGTCATTATCAGTCGTATGTTTTTGTCATTAATAAAATTTATCGTAGTTACATTGTTATGTGCTTTTCGTTATTAGTCGCCCTTTCTATTCCCTTTCCTTTCCTTTTTGTCATATCTATTTTATTCTGCTTATGAGTTTTTGAGACGAAGGGTTCCAGGAAACAGCGTCTCTACTTCTGTGAGGTAGTGGTAAGGTTTATGTACATTATACTCTCCCCAGACTCCACTTGTGGGATTCCACTAGGTATGTTGTTGTATTGAGTTGGGTTTCAAATTTTAAATAAATTGATCAGTGTAATCTTGTTTTAAGGAAATTGTTTTACTTTTTTTCTTAAAAAGTTTAAAATTGCTAAAATTCAAATTGAAAGTTGACACGTCATATTCCATAATTACTTTTGGAGATAGGAAATGTAATAATTAACTTGTTACATAGGCACATTTGATATAAAATATATTTATGGAAAATATGTTATACAAAAGATATTAGTATATCCTTATAAAACATTTTTGGATCATATTTTAGTATTTTGATTGCAATGGTTTGAGCATGTGCAAAGAAGAAGTGCTGATGCTCCTGTTAGGAGATGCGAGAGGTTGGATTTAGGGGTTACGCAGAGGGGTAGAGGTAGACCGAAAAAGTATTGGGGGGAGGTGATTAGACATGACATGACGCAACTTCATATCACCAAGGACATGACCTTAGAAAGGATTGGAAGTTGCGTATTAGGATAGAAGGTTATAGGCTAGTGGGGGTAGAACAGTCTTTTGGACAACGAAAGGTGACAAGGGTCTGCCTCGCCACGCGGCAAGGCGAGCGGCCAGGCGCTCGCCTTTTTGAATTGAGGCGCCAATTTATACCAAAATCTTAAAATATATAATTGCATATATAAATGTCCAAAATCTCAATAGCAAAATAATATATATTAGCAAATATTTCAATCCTAAAAGACAAAAAACTAATAATAAATACTAAAAGTTATAATATATAAACTAATATTATTTAATTAGTGTAAAACACAATTGTATATGGTAGAAATTAATAAAGAAGGATTACAATATTTTTTTAAAAAAGTGCCGCAGTCCACTGCTGTACAGTCTAGTGAATAAAAACTAAAAACAAAGTAACAAAACAGATCAAATCAGAGAAGAAGAAGAGAAGAAAGAAGGAAAAAAACGAAGCTGCTACTGGGTGGGTCACTGGAACTGGAGAAGTAGAAAGAAGAAAGAAAAGTTACCAAGGGGTCGAACTGGGTCGCTGGCCTCGCTGCAATGGAGGAAAAAATTGGAGAAGAATTGCTGGAGCTGCTACCCGAGAAAGAGTCGGGCAAAAGGTTTTTCCAAATAAACCCTAGGAGTTCTTTTTAATAATTAAAATCAGGGGTATTAAT
Organism: Solanum ossicruentum; assembly: GCA_025774065.1. NCBI lineage: Eukaryota > Viridiplantae > Streptophyta > Magnoliopsida > Solanales > Solanaceae > Solanum > Solanum ossicruentum. The sequence continues at coordinate 5,831,524 of JAOTQR010000011.1, forward strand.
TTAAAAAAATTTAAAAGGCGTTGCCTACGGCGCCTCGCCCCACCCGTCGCCTCTCGCCTTTCTATCGTCTTTTGTCGTCATTTCAATTTGCACCTCGCCATGACCCTAATAGGCGAGAAGGCCTCGCCTCGCCATTCGCCAAAGGCGTATAGGTGAGCGCCTTTGATAACACTGGGATAGGATAATGTCTTGCCTTGTGATATAGTATGACATGGGGATTAGTCGTGCCTTTATATATTGTGTTGTTATTGACTGTCATTTATTTTGCTGCTTGTATTGTATTTATGAGTTTTCAATTGCTTTCCACTCTAGTCGTTTTTATATCTAGTATTTTCAGCATTTGGGATTGATATATTTGAGTTGAGAGTCTTCTTCCGGAAACAACCTCTCTATCTCTATGAGGTAGTGGTAAGGTTTGCATACATTTTATCTTCCCCAAACCCTATTTGTGGGCTTTCACTGAGTATGTCGTTGTTGTTGTTTTTTTTTTTCAATATTTTAATAGTTAAATATGTTTGTGATTTGTTTTAGTCACTTAAAGGCATAGGAGAAGATATTGGAACTTCTGAATGATTATAATATTTTTTTAGTTAATGGTCAACTATAATGTACTGGGGTATGTTGTTGTTGGTCAACTATAATGTACCTATTGATGTAAGCAATGAAATATGGAATGAGAATTATTGAAGAAAAATGATTCTTTTTCAACAAATACGAGGTGTTATGATTCAAAATCCAAGGTTATGATGACACCTGCACTATCCCACCTGTAAGTAAGCCAACTCTACAAACAATCATGCAAAAATAATAACTAATGAAATTAAGTCTCAAAACCCAAGCTTTCGGGGATATAATAGAAGGGTAGAAGTAACAAATACACGCAAAATCTAGTTCGACTGCTAGTACAAGAGCATCTAAACTGAATATATGTAATTAAAAATATAAGAATACCGGAAGTCATAAAAAGCCGTATAAACTAGATAGAAGAAGATAGGCTTGCTCTTGGCAATAGGTAGTTCATCAAAATTCCGATAGACAAGACAAAATGAATAGGGTTTGCTAGTAATATGATTTGCATTAAAAAGATGTAATGGGAATAGTATGAGTATGATAACACGTCCACTCAATTGCCATCATAGGTCGATCGAGCTAGAGTTAGACAATTATGACATGATAAGTATGTAATGAATCTCGTTAAGTCAATATAATAGTCCACTAACTTTTGCAAAATGGGGATAAAGTGGCTAACTAGAATCATCTGGTAAGTAATAACATGAGCTCAGTTAATGCAAATAAAAAAGAAAGGTACAAAGCAATGCAAAGTGAGAGCATGCAATGACCAATAATCATACTAGTGTACACCTGCTCCACAGTGGCATGCACTTAGCTAGGACAAATGGTGGACTTGCGAAGTTATCACACAGCCCGAGATTAGTAGGATCCACCAAAAGGTAGAAGAATGATTCAAGAGTGTTAAACTATTCATGGTATAAGAGTGTTGGTAGTGGAAACCATGTTCAAATGTTGAAAGAAACAAAAAAACTCTAGAACTCTCAATATGACTTGCGTGCTAAGCTTCGAGAGACGATCCTACCCTAGCAAGTAGAAGTAGAAAGTTCATGGGGTCGCATGGTTGTTCGCTCGAGATGACCGAAGAAGTTGGACAAGTTTGTATGATACCTCTTGCAGCATACTCTCCTCACATAGAACTTAAGACAATATAAAAGATAGGATTACGAGGGTGGGGCTAGGTGAGATATTGAGATTTTGGAGTTAGGGTATTTCTCCCAATCCCATCCGGTTTAGATCAATTCCCAAACAGTCAGGGTGAGGTGTTTAGGGATATTTTGTGTTAATTTGAACACATTACCGCTACAATAAAATATTTCGCGAAATGGGACTTGGCTATATATTGCATTTGTATCTGGAAAACTTCTATAAGACCTTTAGGATGTGGGGACTTGGTTATTTTGGCGGCATAGGACTTCTTAGTCTGTGCTTTTAGGACCCTACAAAAATATGAGTTGATAGAAAATAAAATTATTTATTAAATCAATGGTTACCTTAGAAGGTATAATTTCAACTACGTGGCATTCCAACTTCTTTGAAGTTCTATGTCAATTGGTCTTTGGAGTCTGTATGACCCTTCTCTAGCCACTTTTATGATTTGGTATGGGCTTTCCCAATTGGCCCCCATTTTTCTAGAGGTTGGGTTTTGTCATTTGTGTTTGGAACACGTGGCCAAGGATCCAATCCCACTCATTTGAAATTTCAAGCTCATCCATCTTAATTGTAGTATTGAGCTATTTTCTATTTGTACGTGCCAATTCAGGGATACGCTTTTTCTCCTTGTTCATCTACGAAGTCTAGCTCAGTTGTTGTTTCTTCTTTATTTGGTGCCTTTGCCCCAGGTGTATCTAGGTTGGGTACACCGACTTCAATGGGAAACAACAGTTCTGCGCTAAATTAAGAAGATTTTTCACCTATTGAAGTGGTGTGGCCCATATTATTGTGGGAAATTTGTCACTCTGCTCTTTTCTGGGGCATGGTTTAGCCATGTTAAGTAAAGAGATTATTATTTTGTTGTTGGAGTCAACTTGACCGTTAGACTGATTTAATAACACACCTCTTACAAAAGCCTTTCATTTTTGATAAATTGTGAGATGTTATCTCTTTTGGCAGTTTGAATATTATATTTTTTCAAACAAATTTAATCACATTTGATTCTTTTACCTTGGCATAGTCATTGACTTCGACCATTTGGGGAGCAGTGAGTCGATGTTAGCATGTTGCATAGTTGACTTGAGGCTTCTGGCAACTTGCCCACTATATTTGTTCCCCACTTCATGAATTGCCGGTAAAGCCAAGTAACTTTTCGCGATCTAATTCTGGCTAAAGGCGTGATTAGGAGAGTACTAAGGCCATGGGGATACTTGGATATGGGTAGAGTTCGAGTTGGAAGAACCAAGCTAGTATCTCATACCCAATAATACAAAAATTCTCACATAAGTTAAAGCAGTGTTAGTGAAACCGCGTTTAGTTTTTGATAACTCCACATAACTTATATGGCGTTTAGCACTAATGCAGAGTTTAATGTCGGAGACCCCAAAAAACTGTTGCATCAGTTATGCTGGCCCATTCTTATCACAAAAGACACTGGATTTGAGGCTCTGTTTTATCCATCTATCTCTAATACGATGTGTAAGATTCTCATTGATCTCACCATTTCCTTGGATTATACATCCAAAGATACTTGAAACTTCCTCTTTTGGCGATGAGCTGAGTATCAATCTTCACTTCTGCATTACCTCATGGTTAACGCCACTGAACTTGAACTCTAAGTACTCTCCTTTTTCATGCTCAACCTGAATCCTTTAGACTCTAGGGTCTGTTGTCAAACCTCTAGCGTATCGTCATCCCCGCTGTGTCTCATCAATCGATACTATGTCATCTAGAAATAGCATAGTCGTGTTAGTACATCTATCACCAAAGCAAATAATAACAGACCAAGTATTTCTCCTTTCAATACCATCGCGATTGGAAAGTGCTTCATGTCTCCTCGCCCGTGTCTTGGCTCCATCGTACATGGCCTTGATTGTCTTAACACTTTACTTAGTCCAGGTCTCGATCCTTTCACTCTCTTGCCTTAGCAAGCCCCTACAACTTCTTATCCCCACCTTTGTCCAGTGTTCAAACACTATTGTTTTGGCCATCGTAACCACTAATTTACTTCCTTCTTCGTCGCCTTGTATTTCTCCCTATTTTCCTCCTCATTTGTGCTCTGCACCAAAAATTTATTTGTTTATAAAAATATCCTTCACAAATATAGTGGAAAAGACGTAGAAAGTTTTGAGGCGCAATTATGTCTTTAAACGTGCTAATGCATGCATGGAAATTGCTAATACCATGGTTTTTATTGTATCAGTTATACATAGTATAATACTAAATACAGTATGTATATAACTAATGCTTGCATTAGTTATGTATAGATTGAGAAACTGTGCCAAACAAAGTATCAGTACACAAAGCTAATGCGTCCAACCAAATGACCCTGAAGGTTCTCAAGAAATATGCTATGCTATGAACAGGCAGGTAGCAAAACTGAAAAATAGAGGTAGGGAAGTAGGCCAAGTCACACCAACAATGACAGGATACTATATGGATACGAATTTAGTCTAATAAACACAATTATGCACAGTAAAACATTAGTGCAAATCTCGAAAAACCCGGAAAGAAAGCAAAGAAAGGACAAAAGATAGCAGGAAATGGTAATATGAGGTGATTTTGATTTTATGTCGGACTGGTGGAGACCTGCCGGAGTTACTGCTCCTTATTGTTGCTGGATAAATTGATGCCGCAACCCTAAACAATGTTGCCAGAACCAAGAACGAAAGAAGGGAACCCCAACCACGCTGGTAGAATTCGCCATCAAAAGAAACCTGCTGTAGGCATTGTTGCCTTGCCGGAGAAATAGATGGGATGGAGCACATTTGTTGGTGGCAGCGAGTGAAGAGAGAAATAGATGAAATAGCGGGTCAATCGTATTTTATGTCTCAGAAGAGAGAGAAAGAGATCGTCTCAGAGGAGAGAGAGCATTTAGATCTGGTGGTTGCTGGAAACTGATGGATCTGCAGGTGTTGTGTGCGAGTGTCACCTAAATGGGTTCTTTTTGTTTCTTTTTTGTTCTATTTGTCAACTTCCTGAACAAGAATTAAGAGCACATCAGTTGATGTCACCTATTGGTTTTTGTTTGTATTACCTTTAATTTATTCTTGTTCAAACACTTACACACTGTGTAAGCTGATATTCTCAAACCTAATTCAGTGAAATTATTGCTGGTTTGACATTCTTGAACCTACTTTTTTTTCCTTATCAGGACCAAAATAATTGTGTTTCACCCTTAATATGGTTGGTGTAATATGATTTGTACTCACTCAGGTTTTGTATTGTGAACTTGCTGCAGGTTATTAGAGAGAGAAAATGGGGGGAGGTGAAAGGAATATTCAGATTCCCGGCTTCTGTGATCAGTGCTTCATTTGTCTTGCGGAAGTATTATCTATCCTTGCTTTATCATTTTGAGCAGGTCTATTACTTTCGGAAAGCAGAGCCTTCTGTTTCTGTGGCTGGTACTTGAAATTTTGCAATCAATTACCTATATCTCTTTTAATGTTTTTGTTATAAAATAAAAACTTGAAAAGCTATTGCTTTATATGTTTTGCAGATCCTACAAATAGAAATGTCAGTGGCTCTGCAGCTGAACATGCTAATGATGATAGTTCTGCTACAAATCAATGCTCAGGTGTGCTTCCAATCTTTTAAAGCCTAATTTTCTTTCATGAGATCCTGGCTCTTTTTTATGTTGGTTTGTGTCATTACTTTGATATGAGATGGAGTGCATCACCTTTATTTGTTTGAAAATCCAAAAGAGCTCCAGCAAAGAAGTCTTGAATCTTGAGTTGCTTGTAGGAGAATTGGGGATCTTTTTTTTTTTTTTTTTTTTTTTTTTTTTTTTTTTTTAAAAAAAAAATATTTAAATTTTTGTTGTGGTTATTTTTTTTTTTTTTTTTTTTTTTTTTTTTTTTTTTTTTTTTTTTTTTTTTTTTTTTTTTTTTTT
>JAOTQR010000011.1:5845834-5862261 GCA_025774065.1 Solanum ossicruentum
TCAAAAAAATTATTTTATGTAATAATCAATTTAGTGTCATTTATCTAAATTTTAAGATTATTAATTTGGATAGAAAGATTCAATGATCGAAGATAAGGATTGTAATATAATAGGTGGTCAAGTGTTGTAGTATAATAAGTTGGTATAAGTATTTTATTTTTCTATTCTTCATTATTACATATTGTTCACTTTGTTCTGTTTATCTTGTTATTTTATTATCTCATATTTTTTTCTACCATGCTTCAATTATATTTTTTTTGAAACGCAAGTCTATGACAAATAATTTTTTTTTATCCAACAAAATATGAATTATCTATTGTATTGTGATAATATAGTGGATAGATATTATAATTCCACTTGTATTGTTATTTGTAAATAATAATCCATAGTATTTATTAAAGTAATAATAACTTGACAGCACCATCCAAGAAAGAATTCAAATTCACAAGAAAATATCTCAAGACATCTTAACAAAAAAAAAGAAAAAGGACAATAGAAAAGAATAGATAGATAAAAAAGTATTTATAAATACGTATTTTTAAGTCAAAATAATAAAAATAAGTTAAAAATCATAAGTTAAAATTTTAAATTCTAACTTCTAATTTTTTGATTTATAAATCATAAGTTAACAACTAATCAAAATAAGCTAATAATCCTTTAAAATTTTTCGACTTATCATCATAATTTAACATGTTATAGTAGATTACTTACTATTAATTTTCAGGGAAAAGGAAAAATATATTCCTTAACTTGCTGCTTTAATTGGGTCTATCCTTTGGGCCCATCTTTTTTTTCCTCCATGAGAAAACACTGCTCCGTAAGACAATATAGTCAAGTCGATAGCAGTCGGAGCAAAAAATGATATATAATGAGAGTTCAACTTGCTAACAAAAGAGCAACGTTGAGCAAGAGCAAAAATTTAAATATAATGAGGTAAAATAGCTATGATTTGTTTAATTACATTCTATAGCAATATATTAGAGGAAAGAGAGAGGGAGCGAGTGAAAGAGAGAAAGCATAAAAGAGGAGAGAGGCAAATTATATTTTTATACACGGGATAATTATATATATATATAATCAATATGTATATATATCGATGATTGTATTTACATATATGCTACATAATTATATGTAACCAATATGTATATGTATCGATGATTGTATTTTTATATATGCTAAATAATTGTATATATAACGAATACAATTTGTATCAATGTACTATCATGTTCAACATATGTATTTGTATTTTTGTGTGTGTGTACATATATATATATATGCTTGTATTTTACATTTTGTATCACTGAAGAGGATCAAGCGTTGTTTTCAAAGATACATTTATGTGTATAATTAGTTGGTATATACATAATATTTTATTCTTCTACTTTTCACTAATATATTGTTCATTTATTCTATTTATCTTGTTATTTTGTTGTTTCACAGTTTTTCTATCCTACTTTAATTACATTTATCTTAAAATATACGTGTTTAGCGCAAACAATTTTTTCTTACCCAATAAAAACGGAAATAATCTTTTGCATTGTAATATTATATTGGGCAATTATTATAATTCCACTTGTATTATAATAATAATCTATCGTTATTATTTAAGTAACTTGACCGCACCACCTGTGAAAGAAGTCAAATACATAAGAAAATATATCAAGACATCTAACAACAAAAAAATAGGAAGTACAATAGTAGAAAAGAATAAATAGTGCGTTAAACAGTACAATTATTTTTTGAGCATAGATAAACTATCCAAAGTAATATAAGACTCTACTTGCATTCTATTTTAGAGCCTATTGAAATGATTTATTTTAGACATTTTTATGTATATTTAAATAAAATAAAAAATATGTAGAAGCACACAATTTTAAACTAAAATAATACAAATAAGCTCAAAATTATATTTAATTTATGATTTTTGACTTATAAGTCATAAGTCAAACGCCAATTAAAATAAGCTAATAGTACTTTCAAGATCTTATAATTGATTTAGGGGAAAAGGAAAAATATATTTCGGTTGGGTACCTTCTACTATCCCAACACGGATAGCTGTGTCCACCAAAGATTGAAAAAACTATAAAGGAGATACTTTGTCAAAATTGGAGAGAATGTATGGCAAAGTGTGATCTTTGAGTACATGGCAAGCTAGTGGAAAATTTAAAAAGGGAACAAAATTACACTGAAGGTGATTGAACTTCAAAAGGAAAGCATCAATCCTAATGCTTTCTCCTATGATCATCCAGTCCAACGTGAGGCTATATATACTAACACTCATGAAGAGTTTAACTCCAAAAAACAGGAGGAAGAGGTCATGGCAGCTTCGCGAGATGAAGGGGTTACTATTTGTAATGACCAAGGTTATTTTTGATATTTTTCAGCTAAATTACCATTTTTCCCTTTTTGAAAGTTGTCTTGAGTCATTATTGGCTAGTGTTAAAAGTCAGATTTCGAAAATATGGTGATAAGCTTGAGTTTCGCAAATAAAAGAGTTTTTAAAGGCTTAAGTTGAAAAATTTGAGTTTTCTGGCCGTTTTGAGTTTCAATTGTCGGATTATGATTTTATCGATTTCATAAGCTCCGGAATGCCGATTCTGAGCTAGGGAAACTTACAAAACTTAATTTGGAGCTAAAATGTAGATTTTAGGTACAGAAGTTGCATTTTTAGTTGTTACCGGAGCCAAAGTTTGATTTCGATCAACATTTGGGGTTCAAAAGCTCGGATTGAAATTATGAAAATCTCAATAGTTCCAGATAGTCAAACTAACGCTAGAAATTGCTTCGTTGCAATTTTTAGAGCTTCTGAGGATATTTTGAATTTTTGAGTCCGAAACTAGTTTTAACGAGCTTTCTCGGGTTTTGGGCCAAGGAGGCCTTAATTTCAATTTTGATGTTTCCAAAGGATCCAAAACGTTGAGTTTGGGCTAAGAGGACCTTTCGATTAGTTCCTGGGGATTCCGAATGTGTTTTGACCCCATTGGTAGTTTTAGATATTGGGAAATGGGACCTACATTAGAATAAAATGACCTCTTATGAGAATTTTGACCACATCATTGAGTCTAAAATATCATTTTCGATCAGATTTCATATATAAATAGTATTTTTCCAACTTTGGAGTAGGTCCGAGCATCAAATTTAAGTTCGAGAGGTTTGTTGAAAATGCTGAAACGGACGGGTGACGTGGCCCAATAAGGTTCTACCAGGTGGCAGACCCTGTTCCCAATTTTTAAAGCTGCAGAATTATGCAGAACGTTTGTAAATTTTGCCCAAACGTAAAACCTTATTTTCTCTCTCAAAATTGATCCGATTTGAGTGATTTAAAATGCTAAGTTATATAATTTTTCGATATTAACAATATGGGAGCTTCAGAAATTGACTTTGGTGCTTAGTTTGAGGTAAAATTTGTTGATTTACTGCTGCGTTTTTAATATATTTTGAAAACTTTAACATGCGATTTCTTCCTCATATTAGCTCCATTTTTGAAATGGTTTTCACCATTAAATTTCTTATCACTTGGGGAATATCTTCATATATAAATTTCCAGATTCCGACGGCATTTCTCGGCGATGAAATTTTTGGACCATTTTACCCTTTTCACCGGAATTAATTGATTTTAGTGTCCTTAGATTCGTTATATAATTATGATGCTATATTTAAATAGATTTTAGTGAACTGGAGTGTCATAGAAAGGAAAAAAGCTTCGAAATTTATGTGATTCAAGACTTTATATAAGGCAAGTGAATTTCTAACCTTTTGTTAAATATGTTGAACCTCGTATGCTCTAATGTGTATACAATTGAGTATTTTGGGGTAGAGATGGATTTATGTAGGCTTTGATTGTAATATTTTGAATTGGATAATTATCCTATGGTGATATTTTACTTGTGAATTAATGATGGAGATTTATTATATGTGAAATAGTGATTATTTGTTATTGATATCGAAGTGATACTTATTTTGAGATGTGAATATTGTTAAGGTCGTGATGGTATTGAGATTGAGGATATCGCAACATTTATGGTATTGAGCTATTCATTCTTGATTTTGAGATATATGATTCGTATGGCATTTTGCACATTTTATTTTCATGAACATGATTATTGTGCATTTACTATGTGTTTGTTGGATGATCCAAGAAAAGAAATGCAAAGCTGAAGGAAAATGGTTCCGGCTAGTGAAAAAGAAAAGAAATGAAATGAAAAGTCGAAGGAAAATGATTCTGGCTAGATATGAAATGGAAATTGATGAAGGAAAATGGTTCCGGCGGATACATGGTCCATGCGTGACCCCCATAGTCCGTTTTTATTGTTATGTTTGGATTAGTAAGTGTTAGGCTGACTCGCCTTGCTGGGTTAGTCGAGTGTCATACGCCTGAATTTCAGATTGTGATACTATTATCGGGATATGTGGTATAGGTGGTGTTGATAAGACAATACTAGCTGAGAAAATCAGACAAAATGTGATACAAGAAAGGTTATGAAAGGATTAGTGCCCCCTAACTTCTGGTAAACCAGATTTAATACTCAGTACTAACTTATTTGCGAAAGTAGTAATCAAAAGGCAAATAACTTATAGTGGAAAAACTCCTTGCTCAAGGGAGAAACAATCACTACCTACACTCATAGGATTTCAACAACTTCACTAGCTTCAAAAGAGTAATGTTCAATTTACAACTTCTTCCAATACTCTTAACACTCAAGAGTCAAACCCACTCTTAAGCAATAAGTCTCACAAGAAAAACAGAACAACTTCTTACAATTTTTTTCACTAAATAAAGACTAAGAAAATTGTCAAACGGACTTGAACAATCAAGACAACCTAACTCTAGATCTTGCTTGAGTGCTCTCGCCAAGTGCCCGTGCTTTTTCTAAATGCTCTAGCCGCTTTCAGATTGCAAAAGCTATGTCCTCTAGGGTTGATGATTGTATTTATATTGAACCCTAGAGGCTTTCCCTATAGAACTCCTTTCTTGAGTAGGATACACCATTCTTTTTCATAAAGGAGTCCTTCTCTAAAGCTGTTACCTTCACTGTATCTCGTACTGATTCTGTTTCTATAACTAGTACTCCAATTTTGACTAGGACTCTGTATGACTTCACTGGTCCACACATGCTGGACCTGGTTCCTCAATCTACTATTGTTAGATCCGTTTGTCATCATCAAAACAGTATAGTCATACCTGCAAAGATTCTAATAGGTTATTCCATGATGTTGTCATGGTAACTGTCAGTCAATAATCAGGCTCGAAAAGAATTCAGGATAAGATCGCAAAATTCATGAGGTTCAATTTAGAAAGGAACAATTTGTGGAGTCATGGAGATCGACTGCGTACAAGGTTAATGATTCAGAACAGTCGTGTCCTGATAATCTTAGATGATGTTTGGAAGGCTCTTCATGATCTAGAGAAACTTGGAATTCCAAGTGAAAGCACCCAAAATTATCGGTGCAAACTGAAATTCACAACACGTTTCCAACGTGTTTGTGAAGCAATGGGAGCTCAGAAGATCATGGAAGTTAGAACATCAAGATGAAGCATGGATCCTTTTCAGACAAAAAGTCAGTGATTTTGTCAACGATCCTTCTCTACTTGACACACCAAAAAAGATTGCCAAAGAATGCAAAAGGATACCTTTAGCAATTATTACAGTTGCAGGAGCATTGAAAAAGCATAAAACCAGGCGTTCTTGGGAATGTATCCTTGAAGAATTACATGGTGCAGTAACTATACAACTATCCCTGAAGTGCCCGCAGAGTTGTATAAACCTCTGAAGATAAGCTATGATTACTGGCCTACATCCAACAACTCTATTAATCTCTCAAATCCTCTTTTTCATCAAAAGTTAACCCTAAATACAGTTGAAGAAAATAAATACAGAAGTAACTCATGTATATCGAGAAGCTAATAAGCTAACAGATTGCATAGTTAATGAAGCACTTAAAAATATAAAAAAGTTGCAATATCATTCATTTGCACACCTACTATCTAAGGCCGGGAGAATACTAAACATCGACAAGGCACAGATCCCCACTTTAAGGATCCGCACAAGATCCATAAATCAGCTATGATTAATGTCTATTTACATGTTACAAGTATGGCATATACAAAAATACATCAAATCTATGTGTGAAGAAGCAAAAATGCAGCTAAGAAGATTGGCACATTCAATTAGACCAAAACGTCATAGCAAAAACCATTATGCTATGGTCAAAAGCATAAAAAAGGAAGGATTTCACCAAAAGTGTAGAAAGATTTATCCATGATACGGAGGATCTCCCAGTTCAAAAGAGTGGTACAGATTCAGACAACTACAAGGAAAGAAGGAACGGATGGAAGGAAGGAGACTTACAAGTCGATCTGGACAGAGAAGAAGAATTTTTTCTCAGTATTTGTGGAGTTCCAAGGAAGAGCACCACAAGGAAGCCCGAGAACACAGAGATTACATCCCCACACAGTAAGTCAGAAGAAGAAACACCAAAGAAGAAAGAGACGTAATAAAACTTATAGAAGAACCAAAAGGAAGGCCAGGATGAAGACGACAACCACCGCAAAGGCCCACGCACCGCCATGAAAGCTGAAGGAACACATTTCGAAGGTTGTTTACTCTATTAAGAAAGTGTGTACAACAAGAGATATTTTAGGGTCTGGACATTTATGAGCGAGGATTCTTCTATCTCTTGCTCGCTTTGATCGGACTCTGACAACTCTTTTTTTTTAATAGAAATATTTTAAATTTAAAACTTGTCATCTCACCCTTTAAGGTTGAGTGAGTGATGCCCCAAAGGGTATCACGAACGGAGGAAGTCAGAGTCAAATATCATATCAAATTGATCACCCTGCCCGGGCGTTCCCTTTTATTCTCCGACATCAGAACCGATCTCAAAATCCTAATATTACCGTCTTCAGAGAAAGTGCTTTTGAAGCTTGCTGAGAAAGGTACGGAGTAGCTTGAGCAAAGCGAAAGGAGAAAGTGTTAGCTTGCTGACTAGGCTTTTAAGCTAAATTCAGTCTTCTCCATAACATAAGAAAGTCACCCAAACAAATATCATATTCAATTTCGAACCCAGCGAAGGCAAAACTCACTCCGAGCCGAGTTAGTTTTGTGGCAGGGGGGAAATAAAGAAGAAAATTTTGCTAAGCTGTTAATTTGGCTAGAAAAAGAGAGAAGTTCTTCCATGCTTTAGAAGTAAGCAAGCAAAGACAAGTGGTAGCTAAGCGAGAGTGCTTGCGATGATGAATAATCTTTTTATTAGACAAAACAAACAGAGGAACGACTATTCCTCACTACAGTATTTACTCTTGAAATACATTGCGAATGAGCAAGTAGGGGGGGAGGTAACTAAAGAGGTAGCGAGACTGACCACAATTTCAGGAATAGGTTGACTTTCTTTCATTTTTGTTATGAAAAGTGAAAGTCCTTTCGTTTAGTATGAGATCGCTTCAAACCTCGCGGTGCTTACACCTCTCGCCTATCGAAGTTTTGTTCAAAAACCTCGTCCGAGAACTTGTATAGAGAAGGATTTCCCAGTGAAAGTTGAAGTTTTAGGCAAAGAGCTTCTCAAAAAAAGTAATTAAGGATGATCAATTATCTATTTGTATTGGACGACACACCTCCTCTTTGTTCCTACGAACATAATTATTTTAGGGTTGGTGCAGACTTCCTTCTTTATGCTCATAGGTTCAAGTCAGAAATTTCTTGCTTGCTCATCTCTTTCTTCCCCTTCGTCCTAGGAACTCAAGCCTTAGAGCCAATCTGTCAGTCCACTGTTACCACAAACCTCTACTTTGAAATGAAGCGACTTCGTTCATTCCCTAGTCGATAATTGCCAGAGGATAGAACCCAGTAATGGCACATCAGCTTACCAGACCAAAAGTAGACCTGACCTGAACAACTACATACGACCTTTAGTCTTGATTACAAATCAAGAAATACGGGATCTAAAGGCACGCAATTCTTGAGTCAGTAGAAATTAGTGCAAGAAGTCTTGGATACACTTCTTGATAAGGGAATCCGGGGACAACCAATGAGGGACAGTCATAATAAAGTTTACAAGTCATTTTCTGATGCAATTAAAGACAAAGAGGGAAGATTTCGTGAGACTCTGCTTGGCAAATGAGTTGATTATTCAGGATATTCTGTCATTGTCGTGGTTCCTTCACTTTCATTACATCGATGTGGATTGCCTCGTGAAATAGCAATAGAACTTTTCCAGATATTAGTAATTTGTGGTCTAATTGGATAACATCTTTCTTCGAACATAGGATCTTTTCACCTTAGTAATCCTATGCATAGTCCGTACTATAGCCCCAATCATGGCTACTAATAAAATAAGACTAGAAAGCAAAAATCAGACGAAAAAGTAGGGTGAGATATTTGATATGATATTTGTTTGGGCGACTTGTCAGGGTTTTTTTCTCTTTGTTTTTCTCGATTTTCTTGTCGTGAAAGTCTTTCCACTTCAAAGAGATAAAGTCACGCAGTAGCAGAATAGCGAATTAAATCCCCTCCCAGAAAAAAAAGCGAGCGCCTAGCGTGAAAGGTTGCTTTACTACGTAATCTACTAGCAGCAAACTTCTCTCCCTAACAGGCACTATGAATCCAATCCGGTCACGTGAGTGATGCCCCAAAGGGTATCACGAATGGAGGAAGTCAGAGTCATATATCATATCAAATTTATCACCTAGCCTGGGCCTACCTAAAAAAATACTCTATTTCTCCAGGAGGGGAGGGAGCGGAACAAACGGCTATCTTGATTCCCCGAGGAGAGTGCCCTAAAATAATTTAACATGATTGTAAGGGGACACCTCCGACGATCACCAATCCCCTTGAACAATTTGAAATAATCCATTGATTCCTATGAAAATAGGAAACTTCTATTTCTCATTCATAAATTCATCTTTGTTTATGCTACTAACTCTCAGTTTGGTCCTATTTTTGGTTTATTTTGTTACTAAAATGGAAGGAGGAAACTTAGTTCCAAATGCTTGGCAATCCTTGGTAGAGCTTATTTATCATTTCGTGCTGAACCCGCTAAACGAACAAATAGGTGGTCTTTTTCCGTAAATGTTAAACAAAAGTGCAAGTCGAACCTTGGTTTCGGAGTTCGAAAGAGAAGGGGAAGAAGCTGGGTAGAGGAATTGGTCAACTCATCAGGCTCCTGACTTGAAGATTGCAGGTTCGAACCCTGTCCTCGCCTAATCAGTGGAACATTGTTCACCGGGATAGAAGGTCGGTCCCAACCCGTCTACAAAATGGGGCTAGTATTTAGTCTTGGTTGGTTCCACCTCTTTGTATGGTGATGACACCAGTAGCTGTGGAGCTCAGATTACCATTTCTGTCACTATTGAATTCCAACTTAGAGCTCCTTTCCTTACAGTCAAGTGAGTGTACAGTTTCCCTTCAGCCTTATTACGCTGGGTGTTATTCTAAGAATGACACCATGTTTGTTCCAGTTTCATTGACCCGATGTAGAATTCCCAAGATCATACCTGCAGTATTACGAAAACACGTAAGGGCAAAGTCTGATCATGGTGATTATTTGGTCAGGATATCTCTATCTTGGTTTGGATTATAAAAATAGATTGTGGTGGCTCCTAAAGTGAAGAAAGCCACTTTCCAATCAATTACGACTCCTCACTCAGATATTGATAATGTCCGTGAAGTTCTTGGAGAAATTCAAACTTCCTTCAAGAAGCTTCGACCAATGTATCTTCCACATCTTCAAGATATACCTTTGGAATTAGGTATGTCTTGTAAACCTACCTGGAAAAGTACTCCATTACTCGACAAGTCCGCCGGTTTCAATATTCGATGAATGATGTTGTAGATGGAGCAACGGCTAAATATGTTAAACAACACAATATCTTTGTGAACTTAAAGCATGAGATAGCAGCGTTCATCCTTAATGTGAATAAAATGCATTCCTTTCGAGATGGGTTCTTTTCCCCAGGTATTCTTTGGTCTCAAATGGTTTTATACCCATTTGAAATAAGGCTACATGGGCTTAGGCCTTAAACAATTGTAATGGACTGGACTGGATGTTGGTTTTATTAATGCAATAAAAGCGCTGTATGGTCAATATTTAAATTAAAAAAAATCAAAAGGTAAAGCCTTAAACTTCCCTTACTTTTACAATTTTAATTTTGGAATCTAAATTTTTCTCATTAGAGATATTTACTTACACAATTTATTCTCACAATTATACAAATGACTCAGACATTTATCTTTGATTTATTTTAAAAAAAAAAATCAAAAATGCCCATTTCTAAATAATATATTAAGTATTTCTTTTTTTTTTTTAAAGAAAAAACAAATCTTATTCATAATAAATTATGGAGTAATTCTTTTAAAGCATATTTTTGTTTTCTTTTTTTTTTTTTAAAAAAAGTCAGTTTAATTAGTAATAATTTTTTTTCTTCTGAATCTCACTTATCAATTAAAATAGAATAGTTTCATGTATCCTTTTAACAAAGAGATAATACAACTAATTTATAAATTGTATATTTGCAGGTTTTTTGTTGCAACCTGGAAGTACTAGATATCCGTGGGCTTCAAAATATATGTGGTCTATGTTCTCATGAACTTCCAACTGCCTACTTCACCAAGCTTGTGACACTGAGAGTACGTCATTGTGGAAAATGGAGAAATTTGATGTCTTCATCAATGGCCAGAGGGATTCTGAATCTCCGAACACTAGAGATAGATAGTTGTGAATCAATGGAAGAAGTGACCAGAGAAGAGGAACAACAAGGACAAGGAATCATGACTTTATTTCCCCCAGTTGGAAGAGTTGAACCTTCACAGACTGCCTAAGCTGAGGATTTCTTTCTGACCGAACATGCTATTAAATTTCCATTTCTCAGACGAGTGCGTATTACTGACTCTTGACTGCCCTGAAATGAAGACGTTTGTCCAACAGGGAATGTCTGTGAGCACACCAAGTCTTGAAACTAGTGAACAATGATGATAAGGTGAAAGTAGATGATCTCATTAACTGGACACAACAGAGGTTCAATTACAAGGTTTGTCTTGTATAACTAATTAATTCTAGTGCTCTTTTTCCATCTTAATAGTAATATTCAGATACTAATTTATGTCAATCGAAGCAACTTAATTCCTTATCAATATTTTCAATTAACAATCTGTATCATCACTATTCTCTGCTTTATAGGATCAACCAGCAAGTCAAAAGCACCGATGGCGATGAATCTGAAGCTAATGATGGCGATGAATTTGAAGCTGCCGATGAGTTGAAAGGGTAACCATAATTTTGGGGTGATGGCAACTAAGCCAAACCTAGTCATGTATATGAATCCAAAGCTAGCTAGGAAGAGAATAAGTATTCCATGAAATAGTCCAAGTTAGCTCGAACATCACCAAATACCTGCACCATTGTTTGTTGATTTAGAAAGAAGCCGCACCAGCCTAGAGTAGCTGCAGCATATTACGTTTTGTCAAGCCGCAGGCAGATCTAGTTTTATAATTCATGAGTTCACATGGACCCAATATTTTTTGTCGAAAGATTTTGTATTTATATCAGTATTTATTTGTATCAGTTTCCCCTAGTAATTTTAGCACAAAGAAGGTATATTTTTTTCAATCCTCAAGCTATCCTATCCAAGAGCTCACGTAGAGACATTGAAATGGTTAGCTCAATTTATGCATCATTTGCATGTGAAAGTATGCATTTTAGCTTGAGATTAACATGATCTCATCACAGATCACAATGAGTCCAGCAAATTAAGTACAGTACTATTTTCTTAAACCTAACTATGGTAATCATATAACATAGACAAGTAACGGAAACCAAATTTAAGTGACTTAAATCAACAAGGGGAAAAAGCTTAATATTCTGCCTTTCCGTCGTTTCGAACAAATTGAATACCGGGCATGGATATATAGTTGAGGAACAAAATCAATATTTTTCCAATCTCATTGTATCGTCCTGTTATATTCCCCTAAATATCGCGGCACCATAACAGGTGCAATATTAAATAAAAACCAAAACACTAAGGACCAATTGATTCAATGAGCAACACTATAGATCAAATCTTTATAACAAAAAATATCGACCCAATGAAAATTTCAGCTCAAGTATTCTAAAAAAAAAAAAAGATTGTGGACAATAATATTAAGTCGGAGCATACAGAAGAGAGAAGCTTCCAAATTAAGGTACTTTTGAGTAGCTATAATTGAATACGCAAATTATAGTCTTTAAGGAGCATAATTAAAATATTTTTAAATGGCTATATGCGAAAATTTCTTTTGATTTAAGTTGGGTTGGTACTCCTATTTTGTGGACTAGAATTTCATTTGTATGTTCACAACATGGACAAATAAGTTTATTATTTATTGACAAAGATATTTAATAGTGTTTATTGATTATTTTTGGGAACTATCTTAAAAGATAACCACTGACATATAGTTTCAAACTTTTCATGTGAAACTTCAGGACATTATCATATGGAAGTAGTCTTCACTTATATGGCTATTTTTTAAATACAGAAGCTTAAAGCGACTATATTTTGAACTTTGATCTAATACAAATTGCACTTTCAGCCCAATTCTAGAGGCCTCGTCAATGTGGGCTGATTGGCTAGGATAGCCCAGATCATGACAACTTGAAATACAAAGAGGGATACTAACGAAGCAGCTGAAACAGACAGTTGTTGGACGACATGTTTGTGTATTAAATATAGCAGAAGATTTTCGTTTATAATTTATATTAATAGATTTCTCACAAAATTTGTACTACAAGGTTTTGGATTACTTTTTCTTAGGATATATCCACAAAATATTTTTGTAATAGCAACAATGCCAATTGTAGAACTCAAATGGCGAAATAAAATCACATTGGATATTTACGTTTTTGCTTTTGAATGGATTTTATTTAATTCCGAACCCTAAATCAATTATGATGTGGGAATTCATTACAACTTGTTAGCTTGGACATGTTTGGTATTGCTACATGTTAAATAACGTGTCACATACCAAATATTTTTCGTGAGAGTTTTGTCCTCATGACCAATGATTTAGCTATAGTTAAATTAACGTAAAATAAAACAAATATTTTTTAAAGAAATTTTCTGAAAATATCGCTTAATCCGTTACAGCAACTGAAAAGATAGAGCATACAAGCTCGCTTTAGGTGGGAACTCAAGCCATTCTACTTCAGGACAATGGGAAACTAGTCTCATGGCTGCATGCTCTTCTTCCCGATCCCGATTTTCGAGTTATATAGCCTGGATGGGAGCTTCCGTTGGCTTGTTTCTTTGCATTCATGAATTCATATATTCTTTCCTGTTTTAAATCAGACATGTCGACAGAGACGGGATTGTTTCATCCTCAATTAAAACTAAAAATCATAACTATAGTGGGTCCCATAATTTTAATAAAGTTGTATAACTATTTAAATTAAAGTAGAATAAAAAATATTTTTTTTAAAAAAAATACTCTTACTGAAACAGACACGTGATACGTTTCCTCAACTCTCTCTTATATAATATGGGAATTCTTTTAAGATCAACAAAAGAGGGATATCATGATTAAAAAAACATATGATTAAACCCTTTGGGTACTAATCACATTTTAATCCTTGATTAATTAGTGGCTAATTAAGCATGGAATAATTGGTGTGTTACTTTGAAGAAAAGGCAAGAGAGAGATGAAAGAGAGATTCTTATTGTTCACATTCGTTGTACATACAATTTTGTCCTAAAACACAATTATCAAATGTCAAAAAAGAAAACAATTAGTGAATTGTCTTGTAGGGAGGTTAGATTCATTCAATCAAAAGACAAGAATATAAACCACTTAATCAGTTAATTATTACTAACATTATGAGATTAATTGAAAAAATAATTGGGTAATTTGGCTTTTTGACAATTTGCTTCTTCATGTAAGACAAGGTACAACGAATCTAATGTCGGATTACATTTTTTTGGAATTTCTTTCAACTTATTTGTTAGAAATGTCTTTCACATCATTTATTTATTTATTTTTAACAAAAATGATTAAATATTGTGCTTTAAAAAATGAAATAAAATTGGGCCTTCTTTTGTCATTGACTAGAATTTCCCCTCACATCAAAAGGAATTTGACAGCTTGTATATATTTTAAATAAATAAATAAATAAAATTTTGTACCGTATTATAAATTTTAAACTCATAATGTTAGTAATAATTATAAAATCAAGCTGAATTTGACTTCAAAAAACTAATTAAATTATTAATTCTCAAGAAATGAAATACGACAATATAATTGAAGTAATTTTTGTAAGTTCCCATTAGAATAATGTATCCAATAAAGGCTGCTATTTTGTTTCATTAACTTTTACAAATTCATGGAATACATAGGGCTGCTACTAGAAAAAGTTTACGCCAAAAACCAATCCTTTTTTAATATTTACATTTTTCTATTTTTTATTAAACAATATAAATATTTATAGTTTATTTGAAAGCACAATTTTTTTTTTAGTTCTGTGTTAAAGTCGAAAAAAATATTTCTCAATATTCTTATTTTTTGTTAAGTTTTTTTTCTTACAAAAAATATTTTTCTCTAAAAAAAAATTTTAATTGAGGACAGTAACTTTCTTAAAACAAGTTTGACAAGCGACGTTGCAAGTTTATTGTCACCTCTTAGGCTCTCACACACCAAACATCTCCAACCCAAACTCTTTGATCATCCCACCATCAAACGCTGACTCTTCACCCTATCCAACCCCATGTAAATGTTTTGAGATAATATTTTCTTGATTACTTATTAAACACTAGAAAAATAAATAAGAAACTTATATTTTTTTGGTCCATACCTTAAAACAATTTTAATTTCCATCATACCAAACACTCTTTATCTCAATACTCCCCCCGTTGCATATTGTTTATTCACTTTTCGTTTTACACTACCAAGATTAATGATGGAAGAATTCTTTTATAATTTTACAATATTGATACTGAAAAAAGAATGAATTTTAAGGATAAAATGAAAAAAAATAATTAGCTTTAACTTAATTTTGTAAATAAACAAGGAACTTAAAACATATCTTTTGATAATGTGGATAAAGGCATAATACATAAATGTTCCTTTTAATTTGACTTCAACTGATATTTATAATCTTCAACTTTAAATATATACAAAATAATACCTAAATTTGTATGAAATTAAATAAATAGACACATGTATCCTTCGTAAAAATTTGCATAAGATACAATCAAACTAATTCATATATATGATATGTAGAATGTGATTACCTATTCAATTTTATATAATTTTAAATATTTATTTATACATATCTCAAAATTATACAATATAAAATATCAATTAAGATTAAATTAAAAAAAATATTCATATATTCTCTTAAAATAATGTGAAACTCATAGGGTACTTAAAAGATGCTTGTTTGCTTTACCAAAAGAGG
Organism: Solanum ossicruentum; assembly: GCA_025774065.1. Taxonomy (NCBI): domain Eukaryota; kingdom Viridiplantae; phylum Streptophyta; class Magnoliopsida; order Solanales; family Solanaceae; genus Solanum; species Solanum ossicruentum. Next base: position 5,861,252 of record JAOTQR010000011.1, read on the forward strand.
GAGACGAAAAGAAAAAGGTGAATGTAAAGGTGAAAAGAGAGACAAAAAAAAGTTTATCTTTGTATAATATTTTATTTATTTTTTTTAAAAAAAAGGGTTAAAGGCGACATGTCAACCAAAGTTAGCTAAAAATTTTATTTAAATCAAAGCTTCTAAATCACGGAATTACATAAGTCCAAATAAGGGTTTGTCTTTTAGCGTACGCTATTAAATATTTTGTTTTTATCTTAATTTCTAATTAAATATGAAATCTAAGACGAAAAAATATTTAAAATAAACTAGAAATATTTATGATAAAAATTATCTTATTTAGAATAAGTATATAAAATTTAAAGTGAAATTATAATATTATAAAAAAAATTACATAAATTAACATAGAAAAAATAATTATTTTTAGTGTACTATAAAATTATACTTGTATCTCAAAGATGGAAGAATGAAACTCCATTGGACATTACTAAAATAATCAAAATATGAGTGAAGACCTAAAGAGTCAATAAAGAAGGTGCAAGGAAAAAACCAGAAGTTACAAGAAAGAGGATAATTTCCCAAACGACAAAATAACAAACACAGATAGTGGGCCACTTGTATGGTTGGAAAATAAATATCTTTTAATCATAGATTTTGAATATTAATATTTGATAATCTAAATTAAAAAGATTCTTAATATGATGTACACATGATATCTTAAACAACACCTATTCAAAATGAAAAGAAAAAGTAAAAACCTTTATATACCATAACTCCAATTCATATGATATACAAACTTTTCAATTTCGACTGAATATGTTGTTGTTATTGTATAGTTTGAAAAATAATTAATAATGATTTTATTTAAGCAAGAGAATTAAAACTTCTTTTCTAAAGACTAAGGATATGACATAAAGGTTAAACAACAACAACAACAACAACATACCCCAGTGTCTCAAAAGACTCCCGCTCATTGCGGGGTGAGGGGGGTCGGATGTACGCAGCCTAACCCCTATGTTTAAAAACATAAAGCGGTTGTT
>JAOTQR010000011.1:5862361-5893117 GCA_025774065.1 Solanum ossicruentum
ACCTTCTCGAAGTGAAAATGTGAACCCGAACCTGTTTCTCTGGATTTTTAAAAGATTTTTCTGTTAGGTCTTTTAAAATACTTAATGGTTTCCTAATTATCCGTAAAATTAGGTGGCGACTCTGTCTGTGTCTTTTTGAATTTTGAGGACTAATTTTGCTCAAATAATTGAGTTTAAATCGATTTATTGATTTTCGAATAATTTTCAATTTTTCTTTAAAGTCGGTCATTTTTCGTGATAACACTGATTGCTCAAAAAAATATTATTAAAACATTAGTGTAGAGAGCATTAACTTGGTGGATAGACCATTTGGAAATTAATGGTCATTATGGACGGAGCAATCAGACATTAATGATTATAGTGGAAGGAGCATCTTCAAAGAAATAATTAAAAAAAATGGAGGAAAAAAACGGTCGTCACATTATTTTTATTAATATCTTTCTTGATAGATTTTTATGAGTATAAAATTATACTTTTATCCTTGATAATAGAAATGTATATTTCAGTTGTATCAAAGTGTTTTTAATCTTGTATTCATAAATGTATTGTCTGGATTGTTGAAAAATAAATAGTACTACATCCATCCCATATTACATGAACATCTTTCTATAAATATTTGTCTCAGATTATATGGACACTTAACTTACTAAATTTGAGTAGAATCAATTATTTTTTTCATCTTATCCCCACCATTAATTAGTGTATGAATAATTTTTTCTAACTTTATTTAATGTACATTGTTATAAATAAAGAGTAAAATAATGTTCATTAATACATTAATGATTTCTTAGTGTCCACATAATATGAGACAAAAAGGAGTATTTTTAAATGAATTGAAAAAATAGGATAAATAAATAACAGAAAATGATCTAAAATGCCTTCGAATATTGAAAATGGTACAAAAATACCCTCCTCTATCCATCTGTTGAGCCGAAAATGCCCTTATCATTTACCTTTGGGTCCAAAAATATTTTTCATTCATTTTTTTGGCTCGCTTATATCTTTGAAATTGACAATCCTCTTTTTTCTTATTTTAAAAAAAGTATTTATTATGTTTTATTTTCTTATGTAATAAAGTAAACCCACATCCTCAATTCATTTTTTATAAAAAAAAATCTTATAATTTTTTTAAAGTTTATTATTGGTTTATAAAGAAATATATTATTTTGATTTGGACAAGATATGTGAAAAATATGATTAGAAAAAAAATATAAACTAGTAGTTGTACTGTAGTTTTTTTTTTTAAAAAAAATTTAAGGCAATGAAGAAGGTATATTTTTTTGTATTTAATAAATTATAAAAAAAACTCCCTTAACAAATCTAAAGTTACAAGAATACATATTTTGAATTTTTTTTAAAAAAATCTACACATACTTGTATTTTATGGAGACAAAATAATTAACTTATTTTATGGAGACAAAATAATTAACTTTAAGGAACAACGCAATTTATTAAAATTGATTTAGCTTTCTTTATTTTTTTAATTTAATTAAATTTGAATAGTTTTTCGTTATTTTTAATATAACATTAGAAAAAAAAAACTTACTCTTTGGATAAATTAAAAAAACTTACTTTTTCATTAACTTTATATATTTTAAAAAATTTTTCTTTTTTAGAAGCTAATTGGTTAATTATTTTAATAAATTTTTTTTAAAAGAATCACTTTGGTCCTTAAAGAGATCAATTATTTCGGTTTGGATAAACTATGGAAAGAAATCTAATAGATATGGAGATTTATTTTATTAAATAAGAAAATGAAACATAATAAATATTTAAAAAAGGAAAAAAAGAAAGGGTGATTAATTTCAAGGGTTACGCTAAGCTAAAAAAAGTTAATGAATGACATTTTTGGACCAAAACGTGGATAACAGAGGTATTTTAGGCCCAATAAATGGGTGAAATACATTTTTGTACCATTTTCAATACTCCCCGTCGATCTTTACTTGTACTATATATTATTTTAGCATGTCTAATAATATTTGTTCACTTTATGAAATGAAGAGATAATTTCACACTTAGTTCTTAATTTACCCTTATCGTTAATTATAATAATTTTTCTATATTATTTTTTAAAAGAAAACACTGCATTTATTATTTTTAAATGGTGATTTGGTAAAATTATGCTTATTATTTATTATTTTTTAATCCATATACCAAATTAAGAGGGGTCAAATAAGGATGAATGGAGAAAGTAATTGACATTTTAGGCCTTGTGATAATAAATTAAAATAAAAAGAATAATTAATTTATTATTGGTGAGATGAGAAAGGTATGAATTTATGGGTAATGTGTTATTATAATTAGGAAAATAGGTTGGTGGATCACGCACTTGACTTTGTTTCCTTTTCAATTTAATTAAAGTAAAGCAATAAATATAGTGTTTCCTTGTAGATGCACGCTTTTGACAACACTAGAAAGAAAGCGATGAACATAAAACATTGAACAACCCGCAATTTCCCACTTTATTCTTCATTCCAAGACGACGATTATTTTTCTTAATCTGTATCGATCTTGACCTTGATTAATTTGGATTTCTCCATAGACAAAATTATAAAAATTGAACAGAAACAAAAAAACCTAATTTTGATGAAGATGATGGGGAAAAGGATCTGAAACCCTAAAAACCATCAGCTTTGGAACTCGACAAAAATATTGCCCAAGGTAATAAATTTTCAAAGCTATTTCAATTGTTAGAGACTTCAGTTTAGGGTTTACCAAGGAAGGAATATATTTAGTAACTTGGTCAAAAGAATAACAGACTGGAATTATTTTTTTATGATTTAGGGGTTGGGATTGCAAAGACGATCTATTGAAACATGCATGCAAGATATCGAAGTCCTGTAGGTGGGAATAGGTCTAGTTCAATGGGTATGGGAGCTTCACCCGAACGATTCGTGAGAGGTCGTGGTGAGTTCAGAAACCATAGCAGGGTTGATTATAGGCGTAGCCAGTCAAAGCAGTTTGGACTGCCAGATGGAAATGAAATTTTCATGGAAGCTGGAAGGTTGGCAGCTGAGTACCTTGTTTCCAAGGGAGTGCTACCGCCAAGTGCTCTTTCTGGGAAATATCAAAATAGTAGCTTAAAGAATCCGGTAGGAGAATTTCAGGGATTTAGGTCGCAGGAGGCTGATTTTATGGGAGTCCCTGTGGAAGGTCGAATGTCAGCTGTTTCTTATTTGGGGAATGCTGCAGGTGATGTAGGCCATGGTAGGAAAAGGTTTCCTGATGAATATAATGCAATGGGTTCAAGAACCTTTATGAGAGAAAGTAGAAGAAATGGAACTTTTAGAAGTTATGGCTCTGAGTTCAATCGAGAATTAGGAAAAAATGGGTTGTGGAGTAGGGTCAGGAACTCTCCTGATGTGGATGCTCAAGATAATGCTGTTTCTGAAAATAGAGACGGACAGAAAGTAGCTAAGAGTAGTGATGAGGTGTTGCAAAATTCCCCTCCTAGGAAAATAAATCCTGAGATTGAGAGTTCAGGGAAATCGCCGGATGATTCAGAGCCTATAGACCAAAACAAGGCAGAGGATGATGCAGTTACAAAGGCAAGCCCTATTAATACTGGAGCTAATCTTCCAGCAGAGGATGAACGACAACATAATGAGAAGTGTGTTGAAATGGAAGCCTCAAAAATAGAAGTTGATCAGGTTGATGTTTCCAACGATAATGATGATTTGGAGAGAAAAGCTGCCAAGGAGGACGTACAAGTTAAGCTGTGTACTGAAGAACATAAGCCTATGCGCAAGAGTAGTAATGATTTGCTTAGTCTCTGGAGGTTTGAGCATGTTCCCAAAAAAACTCGCTCTTCATTGGCAAATAGAGTTCCAAAGGTTTGTGCTAATGCAGTCATCGAAGATGCGAACATCCACGAGATGGAGCTTCCTAAGGATACTCGAACGCATTCAGAACTGAACCATGTGGATGTTTCTGCTGGCGTAATTTCATCTCCTCATAGTCATGATACAAGAAACCTTGATTCTGGCAAGTCGGAACCTCTTCATATGGAGGAAGAATCATGCTCTTCTCATGTCATTAAGCAGGTAAACGAGACGGGTTCCTCATCTCTTGGAGACAGCATGGTAATAAAAGAGGACAAAACAAATGTGGAGTCTGGATTTGAAAGTTGCACTTCTATTAACTTGGAAAGAGGAGAGAAGCGAGCATTTGATGATTGTATGGGGGGAGCTAAGAAACCTAGAGAATTGGTTTCATCAGTGTGTTCTCTCTCAGATGGTATTCTGTATTATTCTAATTCCATGGAAGACTGGCCAAATCCACAGGAACCAGGGACCTCGCATAACGAGGAAGTGATGTTGCCTTTAGATGAGAAGACGTTGGTTGACGTTCCTCTGATTACCAAAAGTGATGGGGAGCCAGGTACTGACTTCACAGAAAAACAACTTTTTCCAGGATCCTTGAAAACTTGTGACCTCAATCTTTTGGAAGCTTCTGTTGTGAATGAGATTCAAATTGCTGATCCTGTTAATATCTTCCCAGGGATAACTGGAATCGTAAAAGAAGCACCAGTTGATATTGATCTGACCATGAATAGTAACTGCAATACAGCTAGTCAATATGCTAAATCTGCCTTTGAGCATATTGACATTGAGGTAATTGATTTGGATAATGATTCTGAACAAGAAGACAAGGCTTTGAATAATCCAGAAACAAGGTAAGATTATAACATTTATGTATTTGTACTTTGATATGGCTTTGTGTCTTTTGTTTGTTTCAGTTTAGTAGATAGAAAATTGATCCATAAACATGTTATAGGATAATCACATTGCATATCATGATTCCCGTCTAATTTTGGGATGTCATACACAGGTCTGAAGTTGTATTTACTGGATCAGGTGGTTTGTCTAATAACCCCCATGGTACCAACGATGTTCCTGATGTTCAGGACGGTTACGGACTGATGATATCAGAATTGCTTGGAAATGATATATCAACCTGTTCTTCTGTACCAGAAAATATGAATTCTTTACACAATGATATTGGCCTGCATAATGGAGAGGTACAAGTGCCATGATTTTCGTAATTTGTCTTTTGGCAGTTATTTTGTAGAACTGATTCAATCTGTTACTCTACTATTGTTGTTTTCTCTGCTCGCTTGCAGCTGAGAACGGCATAACTCTTGATGAATGTTCTTCACAAACTTCTTGTTGAAATTTATTTTTTCTTCAGGGAATGCTTGGAGATGATGATTCAATATATATGTCTTTGGGAGAAATACCGATAAGTATGCTAAAGATCTTTTCTCATGCACTTGAATTCAATATTACTAATTGAGGTGTTTTTGGAGGAAATCCTGTGCATATGGTTGCTCCATGATCCATCCTATATTATGCATTCACTAAAGATTTCACCGGTTGCTTGTTTCTGATTATTGTGCGCAGTGTTTTCGCTATTCATTTGATCTCTAATTATTGTGCACATAATATAGCTATTCATTTGATCTTTAATTATCCGGCACATATTATAAGCCTTTTGTTTTGGTGTGCTGGTCTATCAGATGTGTCCCATTGCTAAGTGTCTTACTGTCAGAAGCTCTACATATCGTGAATGCTGTAGGAAAAAATTGTCTGAAAAAAGAAAGGGAAACTAGGAGAGGTAAGCAATAAGGAAATCCATGGCGATGAGAGTGACCTTAGGCTTTTGAAATGATAATGTGGTTTGCTGAATGATGTGTAGTTTAGCTTGGTCAGTTCATTGTTGTTCTTCTCCACAGCCATAGGCGTGTGCAATAATGCCTGTATGTTTGTACACATGTATGTGTTCTTCTCTATTTTGTAGATGAAATCTCAGATGCTATAGGTGGCTTTGTTCTCTAACCATATGCTTATTATATTTGTATAGGCTTTCTGAGGGTGTGGGAGCAGCAGACACATGAATTCGAGAAGCCATTTTAAGCCACTACCTCTCCAGGTTTGGATGAAATATATTATGCAATAATCATCTGTAAGGCTAAATTTAGTTGTCAAAGATTAGCTCTATGCTACAGAAACTTCATGTATATTTCATGATTTGTGTAAGATCCTCACCTCCAGCTGATGTAAGTACTGTTCCCCCGCCCCTTCCTCATCTCTTGAACGAAGGTAGTGAAATGTGTTTTCTTTGCTCCTTTTCAGTTCCCCTGATATCCCAGAACAAAATTAAAGAATAGAAATGAAAACCAAGATAATATTACAGACAACATTCATAGATTTGATCCTTTAGAACTTTGAACATTTGCATTCAGGAGAAAAGCCTTTAGAGAACCTTTTAGCATCTACACAGTAATTGTGGATCATGTATTTCTGCAGCACACATTGGAGCCTATTTCTGCCATTAGAGTTTAGTTCTTGAGTTTACGATGCCTGATCATTGTTTATTAAGTATTGAAATTCCTGTAAGAAGCTGTAAGTGGAGCCATGGACCAATCTGTCTGCGTCCGTGCTCCTTGTGTTGCCCAGTCATCACTCATCAGATGCGCCTAAACTCTCATTGCTCGATTCTTTGGGAATGCAACACCATTGGCATATTTTTCACCAAATATCTGGACAACTGGAAAAAACATCCCTAAAATGTCGGACATATTTTGTTTAGACTTGGATTAAAGTAAGTTTAATTAGATGATACGTTGAGAGTTCCAAATTTATAGTTATATGATTGAGTAATTTACAAAATAGCAATATTTTAACATTTAAGAAGACTCATTAGCTATATTTTCAATATTTATTGAATATGGCTATATTTTGGTTTGCTATGAGGTTGATTTTATGTGTTTTTTCTTTGATTTAACTTATTATAATACAACTAAGAAATAACAAATCAGAGAAAATAATGGGAGATAATCTTTCAAATTAGGTGAATAGTGCTAAAAATATATCTTCATTTATCTTACACATTAGGAGAATAAAATAGGATATTAATTCTCTCGTCTTCTTCATCCATCATTAGCGACTTTGGATTCTCCATCGATAATCTTCCGTCTTCGTGGAAGGCAAGATGATTGATCAAGACTTTTATTGACAAAAGGAGGTTGATACGGTGAAGAAGATTTTGAATACAAAATTGGATTCGTAGAAGATAATTGATCGAGAAAACTCGTTGAATTTTAATTTGTTTTGAACACTAAAAATTGAAAGTTTATTTCAAATTCAAGGTGTTTCGGATACAACATTTAAACTTTTATTCTGAATACATTTTGATTTTGATACAACAATTGAAGAATCAAAATTTGTGTATTTATCTATTTCAAGTTTTTATGCTCATCTGTTTGTATGGTTTTTGATACATAATTATATGCTTATGTGTCTCAAATACATATTTGCACCTAAAATACAATTTAGATGATGGATACAAATCATATTTTCAATCTAAAACATTTTGTAATTTGTTTGAGATACATACAATTAAGTTTCGAAATACAATTTTTACTTTGTAATTTGCTCGGATGTAAACTATGAATGGTTGAATATTTTTTTAATTTGTTTTATGTGTTATATATTTGAAATACAAAATAATTTTGTATACAATTTGCTAACGTTCTATATAATTCAACATTGATTGTTATATACTTTTGGAATACAAAATATATAACGAATACTTTTTTTTCGCGTGGAATACAATGTGTTTGTAATACAATTTTTTGGAATCTTGCTACTATTCTAAATTTTTATATTTTGATTATTGGAATATAATTTTTTTTTTTGGAATACAATTTAGTTATAGGGAGTATTACTTTGCTGATCTTGCTAAAATTCAATAAAATCGCAAATGGAAAATTTGATTTCCTGAATCTGTGGGATTGTGATGTAAATCTTTTAGGAGATTTTTGAAAGAAAAAAAGAGAAAAGCTTCAAGAGAGAAAAGTGGGAATATGAATTTTAGAATGGAACATGGATGGGATGGGAATTGAGGATAGAGAGAATGTGGGTTTCAATTCTTTTCAAATTATTTTCCCCTATTTTTTCTTTAAAAAAATTTAGCTAAAAATATGAGTATCAACAACAACAACATTACCCCATTACCTCAAAGGCTCTCGCCCATTGCGGGGTAGGGGGGTCGGATGTACGCAGTCTGATCCATATGTTTAAAACAAAGAGCGATTGTTTCCGGATGACCCATGATGAGCATCGAAAGTTGCATTTACTAACTGCTACTTCACAATTGAACGAAGCGCAGACAACTTAAAGACAACTAAAAATATGAGTATCAGTTGAGAAAAATTAGGAACTAGATTGGATACCTTTAATTTGGTATATGAGTATAGTATAGCTATTTTTAGTAATAAAACTATAGTTTTTTTTTTCAATAAATAAGTTAGAAATTTTGAATAGTTTTATAATTTTTCATATATGATTTTAATATGCTTCTCCCCTCTCACATTCGTTCGAGTATAATGTGGATTTTTTAAATTAAACTAAGCCTAATTTATTTTAAGACAATTATAATATATCTTTATTATATGCATAATCCGTTTTTAATACATAGTGGAGCTTTTGTTTTTTTCAATCAAAACAAGTACAATATATTTTAATACATTTAGACACTGACACACACATGCAATTTGACAATGTTCCAGATATACAATCTAGCCAGCTACTCCACACTATAGCTAGTCCTCACTATTAAAAAGTGTGCTGACTTGGTCAATCAATCAACAACCACCCAAACCAAATCAAACTTGCCCAAAGCCATGGGCAAACCTATAACAAATTCTATAGTTACTCTCTCCCATTTTCACTCGGGAATGAGCATCCTTTGCATCGATTCATCGGACTTTTAATGCTCATACTTCACCTATTGACAATTCAAACACTTTGCCATGAACTCGACTATGTCTCTCCTCATGCCAAATCACCAATAATGCTACTTAAGATCATGATACATCTTAGCCACACCCAAATGAATAGAATATCTAGCACAATAGGCCTCTTCTAGTACTAATCTCACCAATCCCCAACTTTAGGCACATAAACTCTACCATTAACCCTCAAAATACCATCAAAATCAATAATAGCCGCCTTGGCTTCACCTTTCATCACTTTGTCACGAATCATGCATAACCTAGCGTCCTTAAACTGGTGAGCACATATCTAATCAAACAAAGAAGATCTAGCCTCAACAAAGGCCAAAATACTCTGAGGAGGAGAAATGTCCACACGGACCCTCTGCCTAGCAAGCGATTGAACCTTCAAAGCTAAGGGCCTCTCCTCAGCCCTAGAGAATGCCAAACTCCCCATATCAGTAGTCTTCCTGCTCAAAGCATCTGCCACCACATTGGCCTTTTCGGGTGATATAGAATAAAGATATCATAGTTCTTAAGAAACTCCGACCACCTACATGGCCTTATGTTCAGATTAGACTGAGCAAAGATGTATTTGAGACTCCGATGATCGGTAAAGATCTCACAATGCACCCAATAAAGATAATGTGGCCACAACTTCAACACAAACACAACTACAACCAGCTCTAAATCATGGGTAGGGTAGTTCTTCTCATGCACCTTCAACTGTCTAGAAGCATATGCTATCACTTTCCCTTTTTGCATCAATATATCACCCAAACCCACACTTCAAACATCACAATATACCATAAATGGAACTCCCTCCTCGAGTAAAACAAGAATAGGTGCTGAAGTCAACAAATCCTTGAGCTTTTGGAAGCTCAACTTACAATCATCCGACCACTGGAATGCTATAGCCTTCTGAGTCAATCTAGTCAATGGGACTTCTATAGATGAGAAATCCTGAACAAAACGCCAATAATATCGCGCTAAACCAAGAAAACAATCTCAGTACGGAGGTAAGCCTAGCCCACTCACGAATAATACTACCTTGGCCAGATCGACCATACTATCCTTTTTTGACACAACATGGCCAAGAAATGCAACAAACTCAAGCCAAAACTCTCACTTTGAGAACTTAGCATATAACTTCTCTTTCCTCAATCTCTGGAGTACAACCTCAAGTGTTGAACATGATCTGCATCACTCGTGGGATAAACCAAGATACCATTTGTGAACACAATCACAAAAATGTCTAAATAGGGCCTAAACACTTGGTCAACTCCATAAAATCAGCTGGGGTATTAGTCAACCCGAATGACATAACCACGAACTCGTAATGACCATAACGGCTCCTGAAAGTTGTCTTCGAGCTGTCATACTCTCGAACTCTCAACTGGTGATAACCGAACCTCAAGTAAAATCTTGGAGAATATCAAGGCACCCTACAACTGGTCAAAAAAGTCATCAAGGCGAGGCAAAGGATATTTATTCTTGATGGTCACTTTGGTAAGCTGACGATAGTCAATACACATAAGCATACTATCATCTTTCTTCTTCACGAATAATACAAGATTAACCCAGGGAGATACACTTGGATGAATAAAGCTATTTTTTAACAAATTTTTCAATTATTCCTTCAATTCTGTCGGGGCCATCCGATAAGGAGCAACAGATATAGCTTAGTGCCTGGCTCTACACAATAGCAAAGTCAATATCATGATCCGAAGGAACACTAGGCAAATCAGTCGGAAATACATCCATAAACTCTCTAGCAACCCTGATAGTCTCCAATGATGGGGACTCTTGAGAAACAACCCGAACATGAGCTAAGTATGCCAAAACCCCGTTCCTTATTAATCGACAAGCATGCATATAAGAAATAACACCCTAAGGATAGGAACTAGGTGCACCATTCTACGTTAACTAAGGCAAATCGGAGCAAGATAAGCTCATAGTCTTCGCATGATAGTCAAGAATAAAATGATAAGGTGTCAACCAGTCCATACCCAATATCACATCAAAATCTATCATATCCAATATTATCAAATCAGCAACAATATCTCTTCTCATAAAAGTCACAACACAACCCCGATAAAACCTGATTCACCACTAAAGATTCACTTACTAGGGTAGATACACATATGGGCTTGACAAGCGGCTCATACATAATATCAATATCAGAAGCAAAATAGGCTGAAACATATGAATAAGTAGAGCCTGGATCAAATAAAACTGAAGCTGAACAATGGCATACTGGAACCATACCTGTGATAACTGCATTAGAAGCTTCTACCTCGGCTCTATCTGAAACAACATAACAAACTTTATAACCACCACTAGCCTGTGGGCCTCCACGGGCACCACTTCTCCCTGTACCACGACCTCCTCTAGCACCACCCCTCATGCCCTGAGAGGTGTCTCTACCTGCTGCCTGAGGTCCTGAAGCTGAGTAAGAAGCACCCGATGTGGCCAATGATTGTCGAAGTGCCCAACGTAATCACAAATATAACAAGCCTTGGGGTCTCGCCTCTGAGATGACTTCAATAAAGGACCCCCACGTCTAGCTGAACCAAGGGAACTATCAGGGCCTGTATGTGTAGGCCTAGATCTGTTAACACTGTCAGATGCTGAAAAAGCTGCTTGAACTGTCTAGCTCTAATGGCCCTTTCTTTGAAACCCTCTATCACGTGGCTAATGTCTTCTGAACTGGCCATGCCGATGGAATCTATTCCCATCACCCTGCCTCTCATGCCTGATGCGCTTTATTATACAAGCGTGATCCACGACACTCTGAAAAGTGCCTCCAGCCAATACTAAGAAAGTTATAGCCTTCTGAAGATACCCTGCCAAGCCCTTGGCAAACCATCAAATCCTCTCGAACTCAATAGGAATACTGGGAAGAGCATATCGGGATAAGGCATGAAATCTGACCTCATAATCTGAAACCAACATAGTGCCCTATTGCAGTTAATCAAATTCATCTCTACATCGAGGCTTATGGTATGAACCTCCTTAGAAACATCCCCAGGAACTGCCCTCAAGTCATAGCTAGAGATCTAACAGACTAAAGAGCTAGAACTGACCTCCACCACCCCTTGGCAAGGCAGGTGAACTGGTATGAAGTGTAGGCAACCCCATGCAACTCAAGTATAGCTAGGTTATATAACTGGTCCTGACACTATGATTGAAAATCATAAACTCTATCGCCAGGAGTGCCATTGAAATACGGCAAAGTTAACCATACAAATCTCTCAAAGCTCTTCTGCTTCGTTGTAGACATGGCTGGGCTGGCAGAAGATGGTGGCACCATAAATAAGGGAGGTGCAATAGATGGAGCAACAGCTAAACTCTGAAACTTAGTATATGAACTCTGTCTAGATGCTTGAAGTAGAGTAATAACAGTCGCAGGAAAGTATGTTGGAGCTGAGGAAGGACCAACATGAATCATGGTCGACTCAGGTGGAACACTTGAAAGATCAACCGGTCTGGTAGAAATCGGTATCTCAACAGTAGTTGGGGATGGAAGGGCTCCCTCTAATCTAGCCAATAACCTCATAAGTAGCTCCTCAATTAACGGAGGCCTCTCTGGTACTATAGTAGGCTCTGGAGAAGGCGATCGGGTTTGACCCATGGACGATGTTGCCCTTCTAGAAATGCCTTGGCACCTGGCCCTATTTTGAACTCTACCTTGACCTTTAGTGGGAGTCACATCAGTCGACTCAGACTTCTCTACTGAGCGATAAGATCAAGTAATCGGCATCTATACATAAGAAGTAGATTAGATACTTTCAAATAGGTGATATGAAGACACACCTGAATAGAAGCAAGATGTTAAAAATTTTCCTATTAACCATCCCGTAGCCTCTCGAAGATGGGTGTGGACGTCTACACACTGATTTGCGAGACAATACTAGACACCCCGCTCTTGACTCACGAGTCCAACAAACCTAGGACTCTGATACCAAGCTTATCATGATCCAAAATGTATCACAACTAATGGAGGAGAAATAAAGCAGAAACCATCTTAAACATAACATAACAAATAACTCAAAATTTGGAGTCATGAATACAAGAATATCTAAAACAGTACTAAAGGATAAATACAACTGTCTCAAAAAAAATATAATATTGTCTCATAAAATCTGATGCAAGTCTAAAAAGAAAGTAAAGAAAATACCAAGGATCCACGAGGACTCTAAGTGTGAGCCTCACCGATAAGATCAGGATGGATGTATAAAAGTCCAAAAGAGTGAATCAGCTACCATGTGTAGGTCTTTTTGCTCGATCTAAAGGGATAACATAGAGTAGGTATAAGTACATCAAAATGTACTCAGTAAGTTCAATTGACTAGGTAAGAAAAATCGAATTAAACATATAATAATGAAGAACCCTATCCTTGCATCTAAAAAGGCTAGCACAATCAAGAATCCATGATGCCATATAACCACAATGTGAAATGTAATACACAACTCATCAATCCCAACGCCAATGGTGTTACAGCCTTACCACCTGCTCGTGGTCAAGTAATATCAGAATGTCATAACCTTGCCACTTGACCGTGGTCAAGTAATATCAGAATGCCACAACTTTGCCACCTGAGCGTGGTCAAGTAATAATATGATGCCAAGTCCTTGCCACCTGCCCGTAGTTAAGGTATATAAAGTATGAATCTAACCCTTGTCTCCAGCCCAACCGGGTCAAGGGGGTGGTACCAAAGTGAATCATAATGCCCTTGCCTTCAACCCGGGTCAAGGGATGTTACATGCCACACATAATAGATGTAAATCAACAGTGCAATGCAAATATGCATATAATCATGGAATAGCATTACAATAGGAATATCAATGCATGAAACTCATAATAATCATATATACTCGAGTAATACCAAGGGTAACAACTAAAGCCCAAACATTATCATATTTTAGATCATCATATTTATATCAATAATTAAGAGTATCAATAATATTAGGCCTTACCCATCCCAAGTATGCAAGAATATCAAAATTATCGGACCTAACGCGTCCCATTTTTGCAATTGTGACAATTATCCGCACTTAACTCATCCAGATATCCTAATATAACAATAATATCGGACCTAACTCGTCCCAACAATACAAGTACATCAATAATAATGGACCTTACTCGTCCCAATTAGTCTCACAAGTCTCACTTAGTCACATTCCATCCCTAATCCTCATCATTTCATCATATTTCATCTCAAATCATCAACTGAATCAAAATTATACCGCAATTTGGCTCAATCGGAATGATTTTCCATCTTTTATTTCAACACATCTACTTAATTACACAATTTTATCCTTCTAAATCTTGACATTATCACTTGAACAAGATCAATAACTCAAATCCATTCTCAAAGATTAGTTGAACCTACCTCGATGTTGAAACCATACTCGACAAGCTTTAAATCAACTCAAGTCCTCAAATCAAGCTCTCAATTCAGTCAACCACTATCAATAATAGATACTACTCATCAAAAGAAGCATTTTGATATCCATATTGGCATAATTTAGGCTTAGAGGCAAAATAGCCAAATTTATTGCTAAAATTCGAAAGTCTCAAATCTGAAAATTTTTGAAATCACGTTCTACTTGAAAAATAGAGTTCATGGATGAAAATCTTATTAAAATCAAGCTTAAATTGAATGAAAATCAATAATTAAAGTTTGGGCAACATAGTCTAACAATCCTCAATTTTGGGTGTTTAATTTCATGAAACAAAGACAAAATCAAGATAAAATTCATACAAAATAATTAGTTTTGTAATGTCCCATCAAGTCATTTGAAAAATTAGTCCTCATATTTCTTTAAATATACTGCTCGTGAATTTTAAATGGGTATTTTGGACTATTTGATACTACGATTATTTAAATTTCGGTAAATTTTGATAACTAGTTTAATCAAGGCACCAAATTATAACTTATTAAATATCATATATCAATTAGCATATATGTTAAAATCAGTTAGTAGGGTTTAATTATAACTTTAAAAAAAATAGAAAGAGAAAGAGAAGACGACGCCATCGAACTGCGCATTGTTCAGGTAAACATCAAATTGCTGCGGTTGTAATTGAAATTCTTTTCAAAGTGTAAGTTAATTTATATTTTTGTAATACGTATAATGATTAGATAATGGGTGATAGGAAATAATATATATATATAAAAGTAACGGTGTATGGATTCTTCCATTTCTCTTTTCAATTTTGTCATATTGCAGTGCTTTACTTGCTAGTGGTGATACATAATTTAATTTTTCTATTCGTCACATTCTTTTAAGCTAGTAGGTGGAAATTGATTATAAATTACAAGTGATTACTGAGAACTCTTCACGGGATGACGAAACAATATGCCTCTGCATCCTGTTCATTCCGTTCTCATTCAATTTAATAAAATGGAAGGTTGAACAGTGGTTCTAATAATAAATTTATGAATAATATATTTTAAATTATGTTATTTGGAGGAATTAAGACTTAATCTGATATTAGAAATTTAGGAATCTGATTATAGATTTAGGTGAGGTTTTGAGTTTGGGTTAGACATATAGTAATATGGGCGTCATTGACTCCTTGTGATGTGTATAATTTATTCTTCATAGAGAACTGTTATTTCAGGAGTTGAATTCATGATTTTTCCATTCGGTAGAAGTGTTTGAGCGCGGTCTCGGCATTGAGGTAGGTTTGACAATCCTTCTTTGAGGTTGAGATTGAGTTAATGAATATCCTTATGTTATAATCTATGGGATGAGATCGTATCATGTATTGGGTTGATAATTCTTTTTGTGATGCTAGTGCAAGGGCTTCGATCATCTATGTATTGCTTCGAGAGCACATGAATCCTAAATTGAAAACTTTGATATTTATTGTGGTTATTGAGAGGAATATTGCTTCCATATTCATGTCTTGATTGCATGCATCCTCATACTACATGTCATGACATTTTGTGAAATTGTGAATGGTGATTTATATCATGAGTCCTTGACCATGAGCACTTGGGTGGCAAGGTAGTTGGTAAGTTAAGATTATTATCATGAGTCCTTGACCACGAGCACTTGGGTGGCAAGGTAGTTGATATGTTGTGATTGAGGTATATGGCCTGCTAGGTCCTCATGGGTCCCCTTAGTTTATGGAGCCTTAGCTTGACAGGGGTATGTACGATAAGATGTGCGATGGTCTTGATACCATATTGCATTGCATTGCATTTCATACCCTCTCATCATACTACTTGTGGTTGTTTGGATTGACATATTTGAGACTATATATTTATTTTATTTGCGTTGTTCTATAAAAATTGGCGGCACCGATGCCAGATTGCTTTTTCTATTGCAGGTGGAAGCGTTCCTAGATTATTTCAGTTTCAATTTCTGGTTCCCAGTCGATTAAACCTGCTGAGTACATATTATGTGTATTCACCCCTACTTCTTTCTTCCCTGTAGATTCTCGTCAAGATTATCCATGTGGTAGTT
The DNA here is from genome assembly GCA_025774065.1 of Solanum ossicruentum. Classification (NCBI taxonomy): domain Eukaryota; kingdom Viridiplantae; phylum Streptophyta; class Magnoliopsida; order Solanales; family Solanaceae; genus Solanum; species Solanum ossicruentum. Next base: position 5,878,619 of record JAOTQR010000011.1, read on the forward strand.
AATTTACTCGTGCACTCTATTCATACCAAATCTAGTGGTGAGAGTTAGAGCTTCGAGTTTCCATTGGATTCTATCTTAGTTATTTGGTCTCTAGTTTTATTTGAAAATAGAGGGACATTTATTTCACTAGTTTTGTTATTAAATGCTCTTTATACTCGTGACATCTGGTTCTGGGATATGATTTTCATGTGTTTATATATTGGGTTTGCATTCTTTTAGTGTAGTTTATCTCTTGGGTGGAAATTTAAATAAGTTCTTTAGTCATGACCTCATTTTGGGTCGTGACAAGTTTGGTATCAGAGCTCTAGGTTCACCGGTCTCATGAGTTAAAGAGCAGGGTGGCTAGTAGAGTCTCGCAGATTGGTACGTAGACATCCGTATCTATCTTCGAGAGGCTACAGGATGCTTGTTAGGAGAGATCCTCTTTTCATTGATTCCTTTCATGCGATTTGTTCATATTCAAGCTTTGTACGCTTCTAATCTATTCTGTTTGCGCAAATAGCGAGAACTAGAGCTAGAAATACCGAGGATGAGTCAGTCCCTGCTGTCCAAGATCCCACCTAAAGGGTGAGGCATAGGTTGTGGCTGAGCTAGAAGTCGAGGCCGGGCTAGAAGAGCAATACCAGCCCGAGGTCAGACAAGAGGGGTTTCACCTGAGCCTATTGTTGACCTAGTTTATAAGCACGGGGAGTAGGATGAGGACCCAGTTCAGCCTCTTGCAGCCTCAAAGATTACACCAGTATTAAAGGAGCTATTGATTCAGTTGTTGGCAAGGCTGGAAAGTATCCCTGCTACTAGTGATGTTCCAGGTACCTCAGTTTTTGTTATACCTATTGGCCCTTCACAGCCAGCTCAGGGACCTAGCATGGGATTTCAAACCCCCAATCCATTTTCTATTCCTTCTATTGCACCTCCGAGGTTTTCAGCCTCACTTGTTTCTGCTAGTGGTGTTATTTCCTAAGCTGAGCAGAAGAGCTTTGAGAGATTTGTGAGATTGGCTCCTCCCAAATTTGATGGTACAACTGGGGATGGGGCATATGACTTCCTGATAGAGTGCCAGGATCGGTTGTTTAATTTTGGTGTTTTGGAGGCCCACGGAGTAGCTTACACATCATATCAGTTCACAAGCATGGTCAGAGAGTGGTGGAGGTCGATTATGGCCCAGAGGCCAGTTGATTCTCTAGTGATGAGTTGGGGGCAATTTACTAAGATCTTTCTTGAGAGGTTTGTAACTTATAGCCTTCGTGATAGATGTTGTGATGAGTTCGATAGATTGCAGCAGGGTTCTATGACTATTACCGAGTATGAGGTACGATTCCAAGAGTTATCCCGCTATGCTATGTTTGGTATCCCCACAGAGTTTGAGTGAATTCGCCGATTTGTGAAGGGGTTCGCAAGTTATCTTCAGGAGGTCACAACCTCTCTTGTGTTATCCGGTAGTTCATTTCAGAGCATTGTCGATCATGCTAGAATGATAGAAGGCATCAGGCAGGCACGGCAGGGTGGTGGTAAGAGGTCCCGTTATCATGGTCGGTTTGGCAGTGATGCACCTAGGGATAGAGATTCTCAGAGGCAGGGCACTCAGGGTTATCAGGGGAGACCAGTTCATGTTGCCATTCCTAGTGCGGACAATATAGGTAGGTCCAGATCTAACTAGACCAATTAGGATGGTTCCTCCGGTTCAGGGATGCACAGGGGTTCGTTAAGTTACCTTTCGCAGAGTTCTAGGTCCAGAGGTTGTTATGTGCGTTATGAGTTTGGCCATGGGCCAAGGATTGTGCCAAGCGTGCTCCTGCTTCTTGATACAGATGACCCGGTCTACACCAACAACTAGAGGCGTTTCATAGAGTGCGAGGGGTAGCACTACAGATGCTAGAGGTGGAGCTCGAGGTTGTGCTCCTAGTGGGACACAAGCTAGGGGTGAGCGTCAGGTATGTTATGCCATTTTAGGCCGTGCAGAGGCAGAGACATCAAATGCTATGATTATAGGTATTATCCCAGTTTGCCATCATTCGACTTCAGTATTATTTGACCCTGGGTCCACCTATTCATATGTTTCCACTTATTTTGCCAATGACATTGATGATATGTGTGAGCCTCTTGATATACCTATTTCTATTTCTACACCCATGGGTGTATCCTTAGTGGTGGATCAGATATATCGAGGGTGTATTGTGTTATTCTCGAGGAGACCCAGGCTGATTTGATCCTTCTAGACATGCTTGACTTTGATTTTATTTTGGGTATGGATTGGTTGTCCTCTAACATGCTATCCTTAATTGTTATGGTAAGACTGTGACTTTAGCGTATCTGAGTTTACCTCAGTTGGTGTGGACAGGTGCTCCTAGTTCTTATACTAAGGGGGTTATTTCTTATGTTAATGCTTGACGTATGCTGGAGCATGGGTGTTTATCTTGTTTGGCTCATATACGTGATATTTCTAAGGAGTCATCTTCTTTAGAGACCACGAGAGTGGTGAGGGAGTTCATGGATGTGTTTCCTACAGACTTACTAGGTGTTCCCCCAAATCGTGATATTAATTTTACAATTGATTTGGAGCCGGGCACTAAGCCTATATCCATTTCTCCTTATCGAATGACTCTAGTAGAGTTAAAGGAATTGAATGAGCAATTAGAGGATTTGTTGAAAAAAGGGTTTAATCGGCCTAGTGTGTCTCCTTGGGGTGCACCAATGTTGTTCGTGAAGAAAGGATGGTACTATGAGATCATGTATTAACTATCATCAGTTAAACAAAGTGACCATCAAGAACAAGTATCCCTTGCCTTGTATTGATGATTTATTTGATCAGCTCCAGGGTGCTTCAGTGTTCTCTAAAATTGATTTTGAGGTTGGGATATCACCAGTTGAGGGTTCAAGAGTCGGACATCCCGAAGACTGCTTTCAGAACACGGTATAGACACTATGAGTTTATAGTTATGTCATTTGGTTTGACTAACGCTCCCACCGCTTTTATGGAGTTGATGAAATCGAGTTTTCAAACCTTACCTAGACTCTTTTGTGATTGTATTCATTGATGATATCTTGGTATATTCAAAGAGTGAGGAAGACCATGTTTGTCACCTGAGGACTGTGCTCTGGAGATTGCATGAGGAGAAATTGTATGTTAAGTTCTCCAAATGCGAGTTTTGGCTCGAGTCTGTGACTTTCTTGGATCATGTGGTGACTAAGGATGGTATTATGGTTGATCCGGCCAAGGTTTTAGTGGTGCGTGATTGGGTCTCTAGCACCTATTCAAGCATTGCTCGAGGAAGGTATAGATTTTGTTGTTTATTGTGATGCTTCTGGTGTCGATTTTGGTGGAGTATTGATGCGGAAGGGAAGAGTTATAACGTATGCTTCGCGACAGCTGAAGGTCCATGAGCGAAACTATCCTACTCATGATTTGTAATTAGCTGCGGTGGTGTTTGATTTGAAGATGTGGAGGCATTATCTCTATGGAGTACATTGCGAGATCTTCACAGACCATTGTAGCCTCAAGTATATATTCTCTCAGAATAACTTGAACATGAGGTAGTGTAGGTGGTTAGAATTGCTGAAGGACTATGATATCTCTATTCTGTATGACCCTGGCAAGGCCAATGTAGTTGCTGATGCTTTGAGCCGAAAGCCTTTTAGTATGGGTAGTTTGGCATTTCTTAGGGCGGAGGAAAGGCCTTTAGCTTTGGAGATTCAGTCTTTGGCTAGACAGTTGATCAGACTTGACATCTCCCCATCTCATAGTGTGTTGGCCTTCGTCGAGGCCAGGTCTACATTGATGGATCAGGTTCATGCTTACCAGTTTGATGATGATAAATTATGTGTGATTCGAGATAAAGTGTTGAGGGGTGAAGCTAAGTCAGATTTTCTTGATGCTGAGGGAGTGTTAAGAATTAATGGGCGCATTTGTGTGCCTAGTATTTCATTCACCCTGATGTGGCAAAAATGTTTCATGACTTGAAGCAACATTATTGGTGGTGTGGGATGAAGAGGGAGATTGTGGAGTTTGTCGCTGAGTGTTTAAATTGTCAGCAGGTTAAGTATAAGCATCAAAAGCCAGGAGGTTCGATGCAGAGGATGCCCATTCCTGAGTGGAAGTGGGAGCGTATTACTATGAACTTTGTGACTGGATTACCCATGACATTGGGTAAATTTGACTCAGTTTGGGTGATTGTAGACAGGTTGACCAAGTCAGCTCATTTTATTCCGGTGAGGACTAGCCACAACTCAGAGCAGCTAGCTAGGATCTATATACGCAAGATTATTATATTACACATGGTGCCTATCTCGATTATGTCAGATCGAGGTTCGGTGTTCACCTCCCACTTTTGGAAGGCATTACAACATGGTTTAGGTACACAATTAGACATGAGTTCAGTCTTTCACCCTCAGATCGATGGTCAATTCGAGTGGACTATTCAGGTATTAGAAGATATGCTTAGAGCCTGCGTAATTGATTTCGGTGCTCAGTGGGATCAACACTTGACTTTAGCAGAGTTTGCTTATAATAATAGTTACCACTCCAGCATTCATATGGCACCATTTGAGGTATTGTATGGGCATAGGTGTCGTTTGCCTATTGGGTGGTTCGACTCAGTCTCTGTTGATGTATTAGACACTGATTTGCTCAGAGATGCTATGGCGCAGGTGCGCCTGATCCAGAGCCGATTGTTGACAGCCCAGAGTTGACAGAAGAGCTATGCTGATAGGAGAGTTCATCCCTTGGAGTTTATGGTAAGCGATCATGTGTGGTTGAAGATATCACTCATGAAGGATGTGATGAGATTCGGGAAGAACGACAAGCTTAATCCGAGGTTTATTGGCCCGTTTGAGATTCTGAGAGTAGGTGAGGTAGCTTATGAGTTAGCTTTGCCACCTAGATTGTCAGCTGTCCATATGGTATTCCATGTCTCCATGCTTCAAAAATACATACTAGACGAGTCCCATGTTATTTCTCATGATTTCATAGAGTTGGGTCCGAATTTGACTTATGAGGAGGAGCCGATAGCCATACTAGATAGACAGGTTCGTAGGCTCAGGACTAAGGAGATAACTTTAGTTAAGGTTCAATGGCGACATATGCCTATTGAGGAGGCTACTTGGGAGACAGAGTCAGATATGCATGCTCGATATCCTCAGCTTTTCGAAGCTTCAGGTACCTTCTTTTACCTTGTGTTCGAGGATGAACATAATTTTTAGTGGTGGATGATGTATTGACCTGTCAAGTCATTTTAAAAATTAGTCATCATATTTTCTTAAAATATCCTTTTCTGAATTTTAAATGGGTATTTTGGACTATTTGATACTACGATTATTTAAATTTCGGGTAAATTTTGATAACTAGTTTAATTAAGGGACTAAATTATAACTTATTAAATATCCTATACCAATTAGCATATATGTTAAAATCAGTTAGTAGGGCTTAATTATAACTTAAAAAAATAGAAAGAGAAAGAGAAGACGACGCCATTGAACTACGCATTGTTCAGGTAAACATCAAATTGCTGCGGTTGTAATTGAAATTCCTTTCAAAGTATAAGTTAATTTATATTTTTGTAATACCTATAATGATTAAATAATGGGTGATAGGAAATAATATATATAAAAGTAAGGGTGAATGGATTTTTCCACTTCTCCTTTCAATTTTGTCATATTGCAGTGCTCTAATCACTTGCTAGTGGTGATACATAATTTAATTTTTCTATTCATCACTTCTTTAAGCTAGTAGGTGGAAATTAATTATAAAGTACAAGTGATTGCTGAGATCTCTTCACAGGAATGACGAAACAATATGCCTCTGCATATCTGTTCATTCCGTTCTCATTCAACTTAATAGAATGGAAGGTTGAACAATGGTTCTAACAATAAATTTATGAATAATGTATTTTAGATTATATTGTTTGGAGGAATTAAGATTTAATCTGAGATTTGAAATTTAGGAATCTGACTATAGATTTAGGTGAGGTTTTGAGTTTGGGTTAGACATATAGTAATATGGACGTCATTGACTCCTTATGATGTGTATATTTTATTCTTGATAGAGAACTATTATTTCGAGAGTTGAATTTAAGATTTGTCCATTTGGTAGAAGTTTTTGAACGTGGTCTCGGCACTGAGGTAGGTTTGACAATCCTTCTTTGAGATTGTGATTGAGTTATTGAATATCCTTATGTTGTAATTTATGGGATGGGATCGTGTCATGTGTTGGGTTGATAATTCTTTTTGTGATGCTAGTGTGAGGGTTTTCGATCATCTATGTATTGCTTCGAGAGCACGTGAATCTTAAATTGAAAACTTTGATATTTATTGTGGTTATTGAGAGGAATATTGCTTCTATAATCGTGTCTTGATTGCATGCATCCTCATACTATATGTCATGACATTTGAGAAATTGTGAATGGTGATTTGTATCATGAGTCCTTGACCATGATCACTTGGGTGGCAAGGTAGTTGGTACGTTGAGATTATTATCATGAGTCCTTGACCACGAGCACTTGGGTGACAAAGTAGTTGATATATTGTGATTGAGGTATATGGCCTGCGAGGTCCCCATGGGTACCCATATTCTATGGAGCCTTAGCTCGACGGGGGTGTATACGACGGACTGTGGGACATCTTGATACCATCTTGTATTACATTGCATTTCATACCCTCTCATCATACTACTTCTGGTTGTTTGGATTGGCTTACTTGAGACTATATATTTATTTTATTTGCATTGTTCTATAAAAATTGGCAGCACCGATGCCAGACTGATTTTCCGTTGTAGGTGGAAGTATTCCTAGATTATTTCATAGTTTATTCAACTTTTGATTTCCAGTCAGTTAAACCTACTTGGTATATACTATATCTATTCACCCCTACTTCTTTCTCCCCGCAGATTCTCGTCAATATTATCCACGTTGTAGTTGATTTGCTCGTGCACTCTATTCATACCAGATCTAGTGGTGAGACTCAGAGCTTCGAGTTTCCATTGGATTCTATCTTAGTTATTTGGTCTCTAGTCTTATTTGAAAATAGAGAGACACTTATTTTACTAGTTTTGTTATTAGATGCTCTTTATACTCGTGACACCAGGTTTTAGAATATGATTTTCATGTGTTTATCTATTGGGTTTGCATTCTTTTAGAATACTTTATTTCTGGGGTTGAAATTTAAGTAAGTTCTTTAGTCATGACCTCATTTTGGATCGTGAAAGGTTTAGTGTTAGAAACACTTACCCAACAAGAATCCTCGAAAACATTTCTTTAAAGTCGCCTTAAAAAGCTTGAAAGTTCAAAAATGGTTATAAATAATGTTTTACGAGTTTGAAACTGTCCAGATATAAAAACTACTCTGCGATCACGGAGCCCATCCCACGTACGTGAAGACCAATCAGGCTATAACTCCGTGAATATGTGACCCAATCTGCGAACGTGAAGCTTAGCAGACCCACACCTCCACGAACGCGAAGAAAAAGGCTGCCTGCACAAGATAAATCCCCGAAACTCATTCTAACTCAAAGTTTCATAAATCAAATATGTATCTATATTAGGAATAACGATCGGGAATCAACGAAATCATCATAAATCAGATTCATGGCCTCCTCACTACAATTACCAATGCAAGTCAATAAATCTAGTTTAAAACTCAAAAAATTAAAACTGCCCTCAGCAACTCCAAAAATTATTCTTAGAAAATTTCTAGCATTAGTTTCACCATCCGAAATTAGTGGAACTATCAGAATTTTGATCCGAGCTTTCGAATTCCAAATGTCGATCAAAGTCAAACTTTGATTTTGTAAATGAATAAAATCACAACTTTGAGCCTAAAAACTTCATTCTAATCCAAATTCAGTGCTACAACTTCGTGTAGTTCAGTTTTGACATTCCAAAGCTAATGAAATTGATGGATTCCCGATCCGACGAAACTCAGAATGACACAAAAGCTCACTTTTTCAATTACTTAAGGTTAACCAAAAATGCCAAAATTCATATTTTTCAACTTTTAAAACTCAGTATTCTAGTTCCAACCATTCAAATAGTACAAAATAGGCCCAAAGCAACTTACGAAATGGTAAAACAATAAACTTTACAAATAATGCCAAAAATAACCAACTAGGTCATTACACAACATATTATCCAAATATACCATCTATATAAAAGACATGGTGGGGGCTAAGACATGCTGAAAGCTCCCCTCAAGCTTAAGTATCAAAATAAGAGCAACATAGAAAGTAAAAGTCTCCATAGTATAACTCAATAACAACATTACCCCATTCTCCATAGTATAACTCAAAATAAGAAAAACAATTCTCAAATACAAATGGCATGAAGAAGGAGTTGTACTTCCCAAACTAGAGGGCTTACTAAAGCTACTATCTTGAACACCGAAAGCTAGCCATGTGCCAGTGGAGGAGGAACGTTGATCCCTACATAATGATATCATGTAGGCAAAATTTACATCAATGCATTGAATGTATTAAGTATGTGAGATGCAATGCACACATGAAACTATAATGCCATCATTCATGATATTATAATGTCATCATTCAAAAACATGCATAATCATAGCAAAAAAATAAAACGCAATATGAAGTAAATGTTCAGGACATCGTATGGAAACACAATTAAACTACATAAACATCAAATACATAGCTTTATGGGAGGAGACCTTAATCGACATTTAAGACCATACGAGTTACTACATAGGATCCAACATAACCCCCTATGTTGGCACAAGGAGTCCATTTGCTGGGCGAAACTTCGTTAGCTTATGCCTACATATCTTAGTTTAACTTTGTTCTTATGCATCCACTAGCCTTAGTCTACAAGGAATCCCATGCTATCACATAGTTAATGTGACAAAAGGTTTCTACTAAGATTTCCTTACCAAACTCCATATCAGCGCCTCATTTGGAACTATGTCAAGTCCCACGGAATACTTATGACATAAGAATATATATAAATATTTGTAAACTTTAAAACATACTTTAAATGTTATAGGATTAACTCATTAACTTGGGACCCAGTCATGTGGGAATTGGTCTTCCACATTGATAGTTTATCTTAAACATCATTAAAGGCCTCATATCATACCCACTGCTTTCATGACATTCATAAATCTTCATTACATGATTTAAGGATCTCATCATTAACATCATTTATGAACTCATCTTAAATTTGGTGGGCTTATGTGGAGGCAACAAGTACTTGTGGATTTGAAACCATTTTTTATCAAAAACCTAAAACTTGCATCAAGGACTTAACTTTTGAAATGCGAAATAGTAAAAAATGAGACATTTTGAAGTACTGTTGGCTGGAAAATCCCAAACTAAGATAACAGTGAACATGACTCTATCAACCTGAAAACGTATTGAGGAATAATAACAACAATACAGTATTCAAACATCAAATTAGAGCATTTTCAGCCACGACAAACTGAGTGAAAACATGAAAAACTTTGATATATATACTTCGAGATTTCCCTTCAAACATAATATATGAGACTTGAATCGGAGAAGAAAAGAGAGATTAAAGTATTACCTCTATTGAAGCAGGGAAACTTGGGATGACGACGAGTTTGAGAAAACTTCCCACCACCAAAGAGCCTTCTCTACACCTTCCTTAACTCTAGATGGCTTCTAATTTCAAAGGAAATCTCCAGAGTTAAGTGAAAACCTTAGAAATTGATCTTAACAAAAGAGTGCTTTCCAAAAGTCACGACGACAGACTAAAAACTTTTATATCGAAAATCTTTCTTAATTTTTGTAGATTAAGAACAACTCAACATATGCTTTCTCAGGGTAAAAGTTGACCGGCCAACAATGAAGAAGAACAAGGGATTTTATAGGCCATAATTAGGGTAAAACAAAAGGGAAAACTAGTGGAGAACACGCTGGAATTCGGCTATGGATTTGAAATCCAAATTCAAATCTTCGGTATCATTATGTATCTCGACTTTCACCCGACAAATCCAGATCAAAGGGTCATCGACAGTTTTGGGATGAGGACACCTGCCCTACTTTCATAACGACTCTTGTACTGAGGTGAGGGAATAGGCGACACGTATGTACAGAGGGATCTGGGAAAGGAGGAAGGGTATGAAATATGATTGTAATGGAGGAAGAAAGGTCGGGTATAGGTGTTGTGAAGAAGAAAGAAGAAGAAAAGGGGTTTGGGGTAAAAATCTGAAGGAAAAGAAGTGTGAGAGAGGAAGAAGAAGATGGGAATTAGTGTCACGTGTAGTTCACGCGCTAGGAAAATAATGTAATATATGTATAAAATATGTATAATATTTGTAATGTATGTGTGCTGAAAAAATAGGTGTTGGGCCGGGTCAGAGACATTTGGGTTGTGTTTTTGGATCGATTGGTCCAAGAATTGGACTAAAATGAGGTTTGAGAAAAAGATTAAGAAACTTGAATTTAAAAATAAACCATATGAATTGCCAACTTAGCCGATAAATTCCTAGCCAAATTAACTTAAAATGGTGGATTTGGCTAAGACATGAATAAAACGAATTTTATCAATTAATTGACAAGCTTCTTAATTCCAACACAATAAAATAATCAACAAAATGCCAAAATCCTCGATTATGAAAGATGATTAACCAAACTTAATAAATCATTCATGAATTATAAGAATGAGGAAAATTATATATAAAATCTCTTAAAATATTTTGAATTTTGTAAACACTAATTACTTTAAATGATTTGAAATTGAAGAAGCTCGATAATTAATTAATATTGTGGAGGGTAAAAATTGGGTGTCAACAATCATAAGCAACGTCCTCGAAATAGAGGACTCACCAACAAGCTTGTAGGACAATCGAACTAGCCACATGGAGGAGGAGGATGATCAAGTGGTGCTCTGGTTCCAACATGGCGACATCATGTAGGCATAGAGTATGCGTTAGTACGTTTGAATGTACCAAGTATGTAGGATGCAATACAACAAGAGATAGGCAATATAGGCAAAATGCATAATCATAAGCAATGAATATCATACTAACAATATGACATGTATGAATGATACTTGAAGTAAAACATACTTATATAGAACATAACATATGTATAAGAAAAGACCATTAAACTATTGGTGGATCGTCACACCCTACCACCCTTGGTTATTAAGGTACAAACCCCTTCAATAGGTTAGTGGATCATCGCACCCTACCACCCGTGGTGCCGGAGTACAAATGCCCAAGAGGTTGGTGGATCGTCACACTTTACTACCTGTGGTGTCGGAGTAAAAACCCCCCAATAGGTTGATGGGTACAAACCCCTCACAAGGTTGATGGATAGTCGTACCCTACCACCCATGGTGCCAGAGTATAAACCCCCCGATAGATTATCAAGGTATGAACCCCTTGACAAGGTTACCCGGTGCGCAAGTAGGGCATGGTCACATTCCAACACTATATAGAGAATACCATATACATACATTCACTTCATCATCATATAGTCCTCATATACATACATTCATTTCATCATCATATCGTCATCATATAGATATTCAACTCAAAAGACATTCACTGGACCTTCAATTCCTCAAGAAGTCATAACCGAACGTTTTATCAAACACTTAAAGGGTATGTAATAGTGTAAAACCATGCAATTCAAAAGCATTATCATGTTAGAAAATATAATGTAAAACCATCAATAGATACTTGGTAACACCCTCAAGTAATATACATCAAAACCCTTCATCAAAACTTACAATAGAGCTTGGTTTCATAGCTCAAAACATAGCAAAACAGTCACGATTTCATAAATCCCATCATAGTGTGCAGTGATTTTCATAACAATTAAGATCCATCAGTAAATCATCTTTAAATCATACAAATTTAAGTAAAAGGAAGCTTGGGTATCATGGGTGAAAGGAAACCATGAAAGAAACCCACATACCTTCGCTTTGGAGATGAACTTGATGAATATTAGAGATGGAGACTTGAAGCTTGAGTATAATCCTTAAGATTCGAAAAAGATTTTGAGACTTGAGTTTAGGAGTAAAATATTTGGCTAAGTGTTTGAATGAGTATTGGAGAATGTTTAGAATGATATGAGGGTGAAAAAATGGCTAAGTGAAGGTATCTTCACGTTTGGGAACACTTAAGTCCAAGACTTAAAAGTCTTGGACCGAAGTCAAAATTGGGCCAAAATTAACACTAGTGTGCACCCTTGGTGTGTCGCGCAAGGGGCACAAAAAGCTCATTGGAAATCGTCACTTGGGAAAATGAAATTACTAATCGTTTGCTCTTAAATTAGGGTTAGACCCATTTTCCACTCAAAATAACCCCTAAACAAGAATATGAAGTCGGATTTTTGATATCGCGCACGACTTTTGAGATATATGGAAATTATGATTCTGGGCACTTTCGAGGCACATTTTCGAGCACTTTTTGGGGTCGTTACAATATCTCACCCTTGGAAACATTCGTCCTCGAATGCCTAAGAGACGTATATGAGAGACACAAACATGACAATTTCGGCCCATATAGATATGCAACAATACACTTAAACATCACTTCAAAAATGTCATCATAAGTATAAAATCATCATGAACTTGTCAATTAAACATGAACATATGCAATGACATGAGGGTTGAACTTACGACTTGTGATTATATAAAGGAGTTAGATCAATACCTTAAGCTTGAGTGGAGTGAAAAGGTAAGAATATAGCTTTTGCATGTCCACCTCGGCCTCCCAAGTAGCACTTTCCACTTATTGATTTCTCCCAAAGACCTTAACGGAAGCCACATCTTTGTTTCTCAACCTTTTCACTTGTCTATCCAAAATCTGAATCGGAACCTCTTCATATGTCAAATTTTTTTCAACCACACCCACAACATCAAGAGGTACAATAGCATTTAGATCACCCACACATTTCCTCAACATAGACACACGAAACACTAGATGAACCAAATCCATTTCTCTAGGCAATTCCAACTCATAAGCTACCTTACCAACCCTTCTCATCACCCTATAGGGACCCACATATCTTGGGATCAACTTGTCCTTCTTACCAAAATGGACCACACCCTTCATGGGTGACACCTTCAAATAGACCCAATCATCAACCTTGAATTCAAGCTTCTTTCTCCTCACATCAGCATAAGACTTTTGACGGCTTTAGGCCGTCTTCAATCTCTCCCTAATCATCCTAACCTATTCAAGAGCTTCCATAACCAGAATTGGTCCTAATAAGGCCACCTCACCAACCTCAAACCACCCCACGGGTGATCTACAACGTCTACCATAGAGAGCCTCAAAAGGAGTCATACTGATGCTAGAATGATAGCTATTGTTATAGGCAAAGTCAATCAATGGGAGATGATCATCCCAACTACCTTTAAGCTCCAACACACAAGCTCTAAGCATATCCTCAGGGGTTTGGATGGTCCTTTTGGCTTGGCTATCCATTTGAGGGTGGAAGGCCGTAGAAAGCTTAACTCTAGTACCAAGACTCCTTTGGACAGTTCTCCAAAAATGTGAAGTAAATTGAGCTCCAAGATTCGATATAATAGATAAAGGAACCCCATGCAATCTCACTAAGTCATAGACGTATAACCTAGCATACTTTTCAGCCCCATATGTGGTCTTAGCCGGTACAAAGTGAGGCGATTTCGTCATCCTATCAACCACAACACAAATGGAATCAAAACCTTTTCTAGTCTTCGGCAATCCAACCACAAAAAATCCATATTAATAACTTCCCACTTCCAAGTCGGAATCTCTATATCTTGGGTTAGGCCACCCGGTCTTTGATGTTCTGCTTTGATTTATTGACAACTATGACAATCGGAAATGAATTTGGCAATGTCCCTCTTCATGTCTCCATACTAATACACCTCCCTCAAATCTCTATACATTATAGTAGAATTGGGGTGAATAGAATATGGTGAATTATGGGCCTCATCAAGGATCCTTTCTATCAAACCATCGATAGACGGTACATACAACTTACCTTGGTACCTAAGGGCACCATCTCTCCCTTGGGAGAAAACCTCCACCTTGCCCTATTTCACCAAGGCCTTCAATTCTAACAAGAAGGGATCAAGATCTTGTTTAGCTTTCACCTCCTCAACCAATGAGGATTTAGAACCATCAATAACAACAACACCAATACCAACCTAACCCCTAAGTTAGCCAACCGATGCACTTCCCTAGCTATCTCGTTATCACCACATATCAACATGAGCTAGGCTACCTATCGACACCCTACTCAAGGAATCTGCCACAACATTTGCCTTACTGAGATAGTAATGCACACTTATATCATAATCCTTAAGAAGTTCTAGCCACCTTCTTTGTCTCAAGTTGAGATTTTTTTGAGTGAAAATGTATTGGAGGCTCTTATGATCGGTAAACACATCCACATGTACCCCATACAATAATAATGCCATATTTTCAAAGCAAATACTATGGCGGCCAATTCAAGATCATGGGTAAGGTAGTTCTTTTCATGCACTTTGAGTTGCCTAGAAGCATAGGCTATCACCTTACCATTTTGCATTAGCA